>VBSM01001562.1:19079714-19104050 GCA_008086735.1 Cheirogaleus medius
AGAAAAAAAAAAAACCCACAAAAGTACCCAAAGATACAAGTCCAAGGGTTAACTTCAACAATTCTGCTAAAGGATTTAAGGTCTGACAGTTCTTTTCTTGCTATAGATTGATCTTCCTATAGAATGATTCCTATAGGAATTTCTGGGTGTCCAGTCCTTTGCATCATTAATTCTTGATGTTTTAACTCTGCGCAAGTCTCTGGACTTTGCCCAGCCCAGGAAATCCTTGAGTGAAACTTTCTCCATCCTGCCCTGTCCTACTACTGTCACCTAAGTATAGTTCCTGGCACCATATTTTTGACTTTGCCATAATTCCAGGCTTTCTGAAAGATCCATTACAGTCTGGCTCAAACATTTCCTCAGTCCGGATGTGGAGTAAAATT
This sequence comes from Cheirogaleus medius, assembly GCA_008086735.1. Lineage (NCBI taxonomy): Eukaryota > Metazoa > Chordata > Mammalia > Primates > Cheirogaleidae > Cheirogaleus > Cheirogaleus medius. Next base: position 19,080,098 of record VBSM01001562.1, read on the forward strand.
ATCATAAGCCCGTAATACTTAGACTTAATATTCATCAGACATAAATTGTGGTTGTATCAGGTTGCCAGTTTTAATCCTTTGTTTGAAAAGAAGGTTAAAGAATAGTAACAAAAAAGTTGCTATACAATTTAAGTTAAATACGCTTATTCTGTATTTTGCCTTCATAAAATTGAGTTTCTGAGTCTGTTTACAGAAAAGGGCACATAACTTACTTGTAGCATTGACAACTGTGGGGTTTAATAAAAGTTTTATTTTGAGAAGATTATAGATTCACATGCAGTTGCAAGAAATAATACAAAGAGATCCCACGGACCCTTTACCCAGTTTCCCCCAGTGGTAACATCTTGCAAAACTACAGTGTGATATCAGTATAATGTCACAACCAGGATATTGATGCCGTTATAGTCAAGATACAGAACATTTCTGCCACCACAAAGATCTCTTTTCCCTTATAGGTAATCTGTCTATTTTTTTGTCTGCTTTCAAACTTTCTTCTTTGTTTTTGAATTTCAGAACTTTCACTATGATGTGTCTTGGCATAGATTTCTTGGGTTTATCCTATTTGGGATTTGCTCAGATTCTTGAAATTGTGGGTTTATATACGTGTGTGTGTGTGTGTGTGTGTGTGTGTGTGTATTGTCAGATTTGGGAACTATTCAGCCATTATTCCTTCAAAATTTTTCAGCTCCATCCTCTTTTTTCTTTTCTCCTCAGACACTGATGACACTGATACTAAATATTTTTAACCAGCCGCACCCATATCCATCCTTACTACTTAACCATGAACCTGTTCTCATTTCTATAATTTTGTTATTTCAAGATGTTATTTCAGTGGAATTGATATAAAGTTACAATGTGGAACCTTTTGGAATTACCATTTTTCACTCAGCATAATTCTCTGGCGATTCAGTTGTTCAGGTGTATTTATAATTGCTTACTGTAACATTTTTATGGTGATTATTTTAAAATCTTTGTCATATAATTCCAGCATCTATGCCATCTTGTTCTTGATGTCTGTTAACTGGCTTTTCTCCTCCACTTTGGGTATTATGTTTATGACTCTGGACCCTTTTTGAAACTTCTGTTTTAACTGTCTTCTGATGCCTCTTTGGCAGGGCAAGGCGGGAGAGAAGCCACCTCATTGCTGCCAGGGTGGGCTGAAATTCCAGGTTTCCCACTCGGCTTCCATTGACATCCTTGTGGGAGGAGGGGCTCCTCGTTACTGCTGGGTGAGGGTGGAAGTTCCAGCTTCTCGTGAGGCCTCCTCTGCTACCACCCTGGCCAGGAGTACAGGAGTGCTTCCTGTGTGGCCCCCATGACACCATAGGGGACAGGCCTTGTTAGCGCTGGGCAGGTGCAAGTTCTGACTCTCCAGCCGGCCTCCTCTGACAGCACCCCAGCAGGGAAGGGTGGAGCTGCTTTGATTTTCTGGGTATGAGCCCAAGTCTAGGCTCCCCATATGGTCTCCACTACTACAAGATGTGGTGGGGGGGGGCTTCCTTACAGTGATGAAAACCCCCAATTCCTACTTGGTCTTCTCTGATTCCACCCTGGAGAGAGGGGGGAAGGTTGAAGCACTTTGTCATTACAGCCTAGCGTGGTTAGAAGTCTCCTTTGCTGGCACGGATGGGAGTGGAACCCAGTGTTTCCCATGTTTGGCTGGAGTAGAGTGGTTATTGCCTGAGTTTTCTGATTTGCCAGGCTGCCCCTTTTCTGGGGAAGAGAATGCAAACTTTGTCGGGCTTTTGTCATCTGTACAGTACTCGCTGGTGCTTCCAGGCTGCCAGCTTCGTCAGCTCCCAGTCCGGGATATATGAGACAAAACAAAAACCTGGGAACTCACACCGTGTCATTCCTTGGATCTGGAGGTACCTGATCAGTCTGCCTTCTTCATTCTACCTTCCAGAATCTTCTCATGTTTTATATTTAATGTTCGAGGTTTTTGGTCGTACATAGCAGGAGGAATAGGGAAAAGTATGTCTACTCCATCTTCCCAGAAACAAAAGTCTTGAGAATTGTGTGTTAATAGTTATTAATATTTTCTAAACAACATTGACATATAACCATGGATCATATATCTTTGTTTTAGGAAACTTCATTTGTTAGAAAAGAGAAATCTGTTTGCTTGAAGTTCTAAATTTCCATGGAAAATGGAATTTACTTATCAAACTATGGTAACTATGATAATTGTCCAACCAGCATATAAGAACTGTGAGGAGGGTAACAGAGTGCTTTGACAGTGGGGACTCCACGGAGGGTGGAACCACTTAGAAAAACTGCCAATAGGATTTAATGATTAATAGATAATCAAATAAAAAATAGGGTTGTTAGTAAGCCTAAGGAAAAAAAATCCCTGTTTTTGTTAATAATATTTAAATTGTCATGATGATATATAAACACCAACTATTGATTTAAGTGTAATGGGAAGACAGTAGCAAAGGAAGTGTGTGAGTATGTGTGTGGCTTGGTTTAAAAGAGTTAAATCATCAACTATTTTAATAGCTCTTTCCTAGATAATGACTAAAATGGATAAATTAAGAAATAACAGTATACATGTCATTTAGAAATATGGAAATAAATCCTAGGAGAAACAGCTAAAAAAGTTGATATAGATTGAATATCCTTTATCTGAAATGCTTGGGATCAGAAGTGTTTCGGATTTCAAATTTTTTGAATTTTCGAATATTTGCATGTACATGATGAGATATATTGGGGATGAGAGTCTAAACATAAAATTCACTTATGTTTCATATACACCTGGTACACATAGCCTGGAGGTAACTTTATTTTTTTCTTGGGGATGCTGAAAAACTGTGTGTTGTATGCCCTGCATTTTACTGCGACTCATCCCATGCAGTCAGGTGTGGAATTTTCCACTTGTAGTGTCATGTCGACCTTCAAATAGTTTCGGGGTTTGCAGCATTTTGCATTTCAGATTTTCGAATTAGGGATGCTCAACCTGTGATTGACACCTGTGATAAGAGGTGGCTGAGAAAGAGATTTGTTGTTTCTCTTTTTTGAGCTATTGAGCACTATTTTACTTTTTTAAACCTTTGCACATATAATGATTTGATTAAAATACAAATTAATTAGAAAATAGGGGAGGATATTTTAAACATAGTGAGTGGATAAAACAATGCATGAACTACCCAACTACCCTCAGCTTCTCACGAGCCACCTGTCTCCTGGGGCCCGGCCTCCCGCTCTTGCGGGGCCATCTCTGCTCCCCACTTGCTCTCACCTACCTCTGCTCCTCTCAGTCCCTCAGCCCCTCACCATTTCAGAAACTCAAACATTTTTAACTTCCTATAGAGAGGAATAGAGATTTTTGCCTTGTATTTTATCAAGGCTTGGCCTGAGTGCTTAGTGGGTCCACCTACCAACTGACCCATCAATGTGTTTTGTTGAAAAAAGAAAGAAGGAATATCTGTTGGGGGGAACGGAAGGCAACTCTCATCTCAAGTTAATTTTCTGTCTGCTTTGAAGCTAGTTCTTGTTTCACTGTAGTAACCTGTTTTTACATTCTTTGTGGCAGAGAGCTTGGCAAATAGAGGCGGTCCCCACTCGGCATGGTTCCATTAGGTACCAATTTCAGTCACCCCAGTTGAGTTAAATAACAGCACCTCCCCCAACAGCACTCTTCAAGTTTTAGCTATCATGGTCTATTTATTAACTGTGAGAAATTGGATAAAGTATCAACCTCACTGCTAACTCCTCAGACCACAAATTACTAAGTAAATAACAGATATGCATCGATGATCAGTGACCAATCACATCGCTTCCTTCAAAGTCTGTCCCTGATCTGTCCGTGGCATTCAGTTCAGTCATGGACAGCAAAGCATGTTGTCTTCTTATGGCCCAGTGATCAACACATGTGACATTTTACAAAAATGGATAACTGAAAAAGGCAGTTGATCAGCAAAGATGAAATTGCAGCAAACAAATAGTGATCATGTTGGAAGTGAAATTAGAATCAAACATAAATAGGGTTGTAGAAGAAATAGCTGACCATGGAAATGTTGACGCTGCCACCGTTGGAGACACCCCAGATATGTAGCTGGGGGAACTTAGTGCGGGTTAACTTCATGACATAAGTGAAGAAAGTGGTTGTGACGAGAAAGACGAAGGTGCCCCAGAAGAAGGGATGCTGGCAAAGAATGTCACATTAAAGGAAGCTATCTCATGACATTGAAAGTGCAAAGAATATTATGCTGGGAGCTGATCCAAATTTAGAAAGGAGTAATGACAATTAGCCAAGGCATGTAAAAGAGACTTGTTTCCTGCTGTAAGTTCTGCAACAAGAAGAAGACTGCAAGCGACTATTCAAATTCTCTTCATAAGTTTTTTTGGGTTTTTTTGTTTGTTTGTTTTGGAGACAGAGTCTCGCTCTGTTGCCCCAGCTAGAGCACAGTGGCATCATCACAGGTCACTGCAACCTCCAAATTCTGGGCTCAGGTGATCCTCCCTCCTCAGCCTCCCAAGTAGCTGGGACTACAGGCGTGGGCTGCGATGCCCAGATAATTTTTCTACTTTTTTTTTTTGTACAGACAGGGTCTTGCTCTTGCTCAGGCTAGTCTCCAACTCTTGAGCTCAAGCTATCTTCCAGTCTCGGCCTCCCAGAGTGCTAGGATTACAGGCGTGAGCCACCACGCCCAGCCTTGATAAGGTTTTTTTGTTTTTGTTTTTTTTTTTACAAAGAAATAAAACATTTTAACTCTCAATGTTTCTAACGTTTTAAATGATAATGTACTAAATACATGCTAGCTTTACTGTTTTTCGTTTCCTCATACATTTATAACTGACAGTGAATTTTAATGTTTTGAAAAGGTTTTAATGTTTTGAAAAAATTGTTAAAGGTCATGGAACAATCATAACTTTCCCATTGATTATCAAGATTGCTTTGCAGGGTTTCAGTTTGCACAGTCATTTTTATGGTCCTGCAAAACTGGGCAAAGCGAGGAATGCCTATAAATGAAATCAAGAAATTCATGTTTTCTCTCTTTTCTCTATACCTGCCTGCCCTCTGCTGGAGGTGCCAGAGATTAGTGAAATTGTCCAAAGACTATCAAGCTACACATAGGTGGTCTCAAGCTCTTATTCTCCTCTGCCTTACCCCTTTGATGCTCCCTTCAAGGATGCAAAGCATTCCCATTCGAAGCAAGGATGCTCAAATTCTCAGCTGGATTAGTCATTAGATCCACATTGTGGAGAAAACTCTGATGCCATTAAGCAATCACATCACGTAACTAAGTTTTTAAAATTTAATTCTGTGCTCTGAGTGTAACCTGATACAAGCCTATTATTGGAAAGACATTGGAAATTATTTAGTCCAACTGCTGGCTAATGCCAACTTCATTGCAAAACTAAAATTTTTCCTAGGTTGTAAATGTGAGCTCAGAGATGATCATCTTTAGTCTAGATTGGATTTTTGACTTATGCCAAATTTCCTTTACATTTTCTTCTTTTGTTCCATTTCTGCAATTGTCCTCAACTGGCTGAACAGTTACTCCCAGGAATGTTTAGTATTATTAATAATAGCTACATCAAGATGTCTCTCATGAATGATAAAGAGCTTAGTCTTTCAGTGTATTTCCAGAATTTTCAGATCATTTCCAGACTATTTGAGTTCCAAGATACTGCATTAATCTCCTTTTTCACCCCACCCCTACACCCCACGCTCACAATTTACATTTCCAAATCATGCAATATGATTTTTTGCCCAGTGGTTTAGCGCAAGCTAGATCCAGAACATTAGGACCACTGATGTATTTTACTTCATCAGAGTAGTAATTCTTTTTATATTTGCTTACATATTCCTTAAAATCATTTTGAAAAACGATGTGCCTTCTCACACATTTTTGTGTTAACATATGAAGTTTTCCTCTTCAATTTAAATAGTAACAAAGGATGTAATCATATTGTAAATATTGACACTTTTAACAAAAACCTATTCCATCCTTCTTTTCAATGTATACTATATAATCTAAATACCAGGACAATTTTAAATGCACTATCATTGACTTTACAAATATATGAACAACCTCTTTTTTAATATCAGAACAATTGTATGTGGTTCCTATTTCCCTTTGAACTTGTATTTCCATTTTACTTTACCCACAGAATATTTTTTTTATCTTTGAAAGTTTTTTAAAAATTAATTACCTTATCATACTTTTCTGCAACAAAAAATGTGTCTATGTTGACATTTAAAATAAATGTTTCCCTTATTGATAAAGGAGAGTGGTAAAATTTTCTTCTGGATTGTGTTATCACAGTTATTAGTATACAACTAAATATAACATAAATGCATTATTAAATTCGATAATTATTAAAGATAACAAATAAAATGTTACTGGGCTTATATGTCTTAATGAGATGGATGGAACATATTTTCCTTTTTTGTTTAGTTCACGTATCAGTAGATATGTATTACTTACTGTTCGAATGTGACTGGATTCTGTAGAAATTGACAGCCAAAGGAAATTGTTGGCTATTTTTACATGTATGGCTTATAAAAGTTGTATTTTAAGCTAATATAGCTCTAAATTAGTACATTGTAGGATAGAATAAACTGGTAGAAAGTGGTTGACCAATACGAGCAAGCAGGAAATGCATCCAAGAAAAAAATGAATATAGATTTTTCTGAACTATTAATAATTACCTTTATGGAATAATTCATTACAAATTTTCTCTTTGAGTCTGAATGAATAAGAAATATAAAACACTAACTCACCTCCAATATATGTTCCTGATACTTGAAAATGTAGCGTTGATAAACAGGAATAATTGTGGAAATTTGCATCTCTTCTTCCTTGAAATCACTCAGCTGAGACACAACCAGTGTGTCTGATAAAGACAGCTGGCCTGTAGGCACTGTCCCCAGGCCAGAGCCCTCAGCGGGATCCAGGCGGGCGAGAGGTTTGCAAAGGAGGAGCTGGGAAAAGACTGGGCACGATGCGTTGGTCGAGCAGATTGAAGGAGAGTGCGTAGGGCAGTTGAGGTCTGGGAGTGGTCCCTTCAAACCACTCTAGGTCGCATAAGCTTTGGAAAGCTTCCACATCAACACCAGTTTGAAGACCACAGTAGAGACCTCTGAAGGCCACAGTGTATTTCAAATTTATTTAAATTTTTTAGAAAGCCCAGGGACATGAAGGCTGCCTCGGAAGTTGAACAGGCTCTTCTGCCAGAGGCTTGAATCACTGTGTGACAACTGCCCTCCTTAAGGGACTGCAACCCTGCTGGCTGGACGCTGAACAGCAGGGTAGGACACAGGCAGACAAAACATGCCGGAGGACTATTCAGTGCTTTTAATACTTTTTCATCTTTGAGTGAAAGTTTATGTTCATAAGGAAAAAAATGAAAGTTGTTATATGTGAACTGGCTGCCCAACAAGTATTTTAATAGTAGAATTAAAATCAAAATGTAATGGAAAACGATCAAACAAGGTCATAGTCACCGCACTGTTAAATTTTGTTTTAAGATCCTTTGAAGGGCTGGACTTTGTTAAGTGAGCATTCTTTTTAGTGATCTAGAGATGAAATAAATGAAACTATTATGCTGTTTTCTAAGGTATGTGATAAACATACACATCGCAATCTAGAGTATCATAATTAATTGTGATTAATAATTTTTAAGGTAACAGAGAACATTTCATTATATTATAATGATTTTTAAACTCCTTTTAAAAATTGCCACAAAATAATAAGACATTTATACATTTTTTAAAAACTTCAATCCACTAGCAAAAATGAACAAAACTGACATCCTGCCCTTGAGATTTTGGAAATTATCAAGATAGATGTGTAGAAGACATGCTCATTAATAATAAGAAGGTGAAACTATGTTAGAAATAAGGGTTACATTTTTAAAACTATTTTTTTGGCTTGCACATTCACCTTCATATTTCTCAGTCTACACCCTTTCTATACACTTGGCTAAAATATACGCTTCCTACTAAAGTATTTGATTAGGTTGGCCTGATTTTCTGATTTGATAAATAATTTATTTTCTTATTGCCAGAACAAATATATATATGTAATTTGTTCAAAGATTCTGCTTTTCAGATTTACTTACATCTGTGATGTTAAATATACTTTTTTTGGTTTGTTTTTGAGACAGAGTCTGGCTTTGTTTCTCGGGCTAGAGTGCCGTGGCATCGGCCTAGCTCACAGCAACCTCAAACTCCTGGACTCAAGCAATCCTTCTGCTTCAGTCTCCCGAGTAGCTGGGACTACAGGGATGTACCACCATGCCCGGCTACTTTTTTCTATGTATATTTTTAGTTGTCCAGATAATTTGTTTCTATTTTTAGTAGAGATGGGGTCTCGCTCTTGCTCAGGCTGGTCTCAAACTCCTGAGCTCAAGCAATCCTCCCTCCTCGGCCTCCCAGAGTGCTAGGATTACAGGCGTGAGCCACTGCGCCCGGCCTATACTTTTATTCACTTTCAGCAATTGAATAAAGCTAAAATACAGAGGTAAAAATAGATATTGGATAAACTGTGATTCTGAGTCTGGGATACTAAAACGATATTTTCATGTTGCTAAGAAACAGTTTCTATTTAGTTGGAACAAAACTTTATCAATGTTTTATGTTCCTTTCAGTTCTATGAAACAATCCTTTACAATCCAATAAAATTAAAACCTAACTATGGACTGGAGTACTTGTATCATCAATGCAGAGATTCCTACCTGTGATAGATGGGCCTCTACACTGCCACCCAATGACAGTCACAGCCGTGGAGTCCCCTCCTGTATGTACCAGGGCTGGTCAATAGATTACGGCAGGAATGGTGGTAAGTCGCAGCTGGGGCTGCCGTATGAAAGCACTGCTTGTGGCCTTTCTTGCATCTCTCGGTCTAGTCTAGGAAACCATTTGTGAGAGGCCCACGTGGGGCCGCACTAAACCTGAGCGCTGTGTGCGAGCTTGCAAGTGGGTCCTCGAGCTCCAGATGGACCTCTGATGGCTGCAGCCTGGCTTGTGTTCTTTAGGAAAGCATCTAAGTGGGGCTCTGTGACTTTGCCTCAGTAATTGCGCTCCCCTCCTCCAGGCTGGTGCCACCAGGGAACACTCCCTCTGGTTCCCCACCTGACCCCGGTTCTTTCTCATGGCACCCAGTGGAGGTCCATGAAGGAGAGCTTGTAAGTGTGAACTCCCCCTGTACTGTCACATTAGCTCAAAGTCAGACTTCAGCAATTTGTTGGAATCTGGAGCTGAATTCTTCTTACTTGTTTGATGATAACTGGCATCTCTTCTTCCTGTGTTCTGCTAAAGGTGAGACAGAGCTTGCAGCCTCTATTCTTGGAGGAGCCTTGGATTTCAAGCTACGTGGTCGCCCTATGGCCTCAGCTATCTGATGGGCTCCGGAAAAATTATGACTTTGTGTTTTAACTGTAGGTTTTCTTATGTCTAGGGTGGCAATAATGTTCCTGTCTGCTTCCTGCATCCTAGGTAGAAATGGGACTCCTGTTGAATCTTTTTTTGTTCACTTCCTCCCGCTCCTGCCCCCGCAATTGTATCTTTAAAGATATTCTAGAGACTAAAATTTCACAATTGTTTTCTGTAACACACTACAGGGTCACATTCCCAGCTGGGAACATGGAAAGGCTCAGACAAATATTATGCCTGGCATACTGCTAGGTGCACTCAAGTGCCATCATCACTCATCTGTCTTATAAGAAGCCTGGGAGTTTCACAGAAAAGCCCCTGTTTGCAGAAGAGATGGCTGGCTAACCAGCAAACACTTCTGCTCCCTTCTATAGTAGAGTGCCATTGGGAAGAGCTTGCCACCCATGAACTACAGTTTGCAGCTCACCTTACAGCTAGGTACAGCCATGTAGCTATGTTCTAGCAAATAGAATATTGCAGAATTGATGTGAGCCGCTTTCAGGTTTGACCCATAAGAGTCTCTTAGGTGGCACCCCTCCATGGAGGTGGCACCCCTCCGTGCAATTTCCCTCTTAGGTGGCACCCCTCCAGGTGGATGCAATTGCCCACAGTGATGTGGGAGGCCAGGTGTTTAAGAAGGCAGAGCCTCCGTCAGCCAGGATCCTGAACGGCTGTGTAGAATGGGGCTCACACACTCCCATGCCCACAGTCTGGAACCAACTTGGATTATTTCACAAGCAAGAAATAAACTTTGATTATGTTTCAACTATTATATATTTTGAGGTCAACTTTTCATAGCAAATAGCTAACCCTAACCTAATACCGTCTCCTTTCCTTGTCCAATCACCTGGTCAACATGTGCTGATATGAGATTTTATCAGGTTTGCCAGTTGTCTGTAGGTCATTCACAAGAAACACCCTTCTAGAACCTCACCATTCATGTGCAGGCTAAGTTGAGAAGCTAAAAAGTAGGTGAGATTTAGAAAAATATGTTTTTTGAGTCTAAAGGTTTCATCTGATGTATTGACTGCACATTATTATCAGTGGCTGCCTGTAGAGCTGTGTTGGGAAACTGTCTGGGGCAGTGTCCAGGCTAATAGAATAGAACATTGTGATTAATTAGCAATAATTGTCATGGGCAAGTGAGGTAAGAGTGATGGCATGGGTTCAAAAAATTCATCATCCCTGGGATGTAAGCCAACCCCTCGGATGCATTCAGTAGACTGTTCCTAGAAATGCAACCCAGATTTGTAAGGCTTAAGTTAAGACACATTTACCATTAAGGTGACATCTTTGCCATGGCTCTTATTTATATAAATTGATATGATTTATTAGCAGCCTTAACAAGACTCATACATTATAAATGAAATTTAAATTTTCCTCTGCTTAAGTTTAGAAATTAGGTATTAAATATTTTCAGAACTCAAAAGTTTTAGTAAAACAGTTTTGAAGGCACACACACTGTTGCCACCTGAGCAGTGGCTAAGTAGATGATTTCATTCTTTAGGATTGCAATTTGGAGTCTTTAAATCCATGGCTAAGGGACTCCCTGTCTGGTTTATAGACTGGCCTGGCAATAGAAGAAAACAAACAATAGGAAATAGTCTTTTGCTATAGAGAAGGCTTCGGTGGTTAAAAAGCAGACAGATGGGCTGGGTGCAGTGGCTCACTCCTGTAATCCCAGCACTTTGGGAGGCTGTAGGGGGAGAATCACTTGAGGCCAGGAGTTTAAGACCACCCTGGGCAACATAGCCAGACCCCGTCTTTAAAAAAAAAGGCAGGAAGACCCCTCCTTTCTGTTGTGGAAATTAGAATTTATTTACAGTGGCTCTCAAGTGCTTGGATTTCCTAGGCTACATGTTTTTAGTTACTATTTTCTAGATGATAAAATGATGAAGTTCAGATACATAGACCTAAGTCCAACACATATTGCATCCAAACAAAAATCTCAGCTTAATCTTTTTAACAAACTCATTAGAGATTTTTCTATTTTCACTGAACATGGGAAAGAGTAATATCTTTTTTTAAGAGCACAACAACTCTGAAGGACTAATATCTTTTTAACACAAAATAAAATCGATGAGTTAGACAAGAAGTTCAGGTAATTTCTAATCATGAAGAAACAGACACATCCAAATTGAAGGATATTCTGCAAAATAACTGTTCTAGAGTCTTATAAAAAGGTCAATGTCATGAAAGGATTTTTAAAAACATGGTTAGGGGATTGTTTTAGATCAAAAAAGACTAAAGAGCCACAACAAGGAAATGCAATGCACAATCCTCCATTGAATCCTAGATAAAACAAACAAACAAAAAGATAGTGTTTAGTCTTTTGGAGAAATTTAAATATAAATTTTATATCAATGTGAAATTTCTTGAGTGTAAAAATCATAGTAGGAGAATGCCCTTGTTCTTAGAAGACAGGTGCTACAGTATTATATTTAAGACCGTGGTGTCAAAATGTCTGCACTTACTCTGAAATGATGTATAATTACTTAGAAAGATAAAGCTAATGTGGCAACAGCTGGTGAATCTAGATGAAGGGGATATACAGGTATTTATTGTTCTAGTTTTAAACTTTTCTGTAGGTCTAAAAAAATTCAAATTGAAAAGTTGGGGAAAAAAGTTTTTCTACTTAATAGTATATCCTAAGAATTTCCTATAATATCATATCCTCAGCACTCATAATGATTACTTTTATTGATATCATGGTATTCTTTTGAGGGAATATGTATTTTCTTTAATGATTCCACAATTTAGATTTCTAATAAATAATGTGTCAATGAGCATCTCTGTATGTAGCTTTTTCCATATTATACATTCTAATCTTGGTGTAAGTTTCCACAGGAAGGTCACTGGATCAAATAACCATTTATGGAGGACTTGAAACACTCTGCTATTATTTATTTATTTTAAATTGCTAAGTGAGGTGGTGGGAGGGTAAGAAAAGGGAGCCATTTCAAACTGTCACATTTCTTTGAGCCTGCATATTTTTAGATTATTAACACCCCTTTCCCCTAGCTGCCCCCTCCCCCATCCCACCAACCCCAGCTAGTTGTGGGACCTTGCGTCTCTCTTTGCTGTCATCTATTCCTTTAGATGAGTTTTTTTCCAAACTGAGATCCTGGCTACCAAGAGGTCAATGAGAATGGTAGGGGGTCTTTAAGCTTTTCAATATTTTACCACTCTAACAAAATCCGTACATTTCTCACAACGAAGCTCAGGTGAGTGAGTTCAGACATGGAGTCTCTGGCCCCAGTGCAGCCTCATTGTGACTATAACCTGCGACCTGGAGCCAGAATGACGCTACTCCCAGATTCCTGACCCACAGAAACTGTGTGTGACAATAAATGTTTAAATGCTTTAATAGATAACTAATACAGATTTTGGAAGCGAGATGTGCCCAGAGCCAGAAGATAAAACGTGGACAAAAGATTTGAACAAGTACTTCATAAAAGAAGATATGTAAATAATCAAGGAGCACATGGAAAGGAGCCCATCATTAGTCAGCAGGAAAATGCATATTAAAACCACCACTACACACCTGCCAGAAAGGCCAACATCCAAAAGATTGACAATTCCAAGTGTGAGTGAGGATGCAAAATAGCTGGGACTCATACATTGCTGGTGGGAGTATAAAAGGGTACAACCACTTTCAAAAACTAAAAAGTTAACATAAACCTACCCCAGTTGATCCAGAGTGTACACTGCTAGATTCATACCAAGAGAAATGATGACATATGTTCAAAATAAGAAGGGAAAGTAAATGTTCTTGGCAGCTTCATATGTTGTATCCCTAAACGGCAAATAACTCAAATATTCATTAGCAGGAGAATAGATAAACAAACTGTGCTATATCCAGACAATGAACTACTACTCAGCAATAAAAATAATTGAAGTATACACACAGCAACTTGGATGAATCTCAAAAGCATTATTTTGAGCAAAAGCGTGCTATATGGGTGCATTTATATGCTGTTCGAGAACAGGTAAAACAAATTGTGGTGATAAAAGTGAAAGTAGTGGTTATCTCAGGATCGGTAAGTCGTATTGACGACTGGCAGGTAGCAGGAGGGAATTTTCTAGGGTGACGGAAATGTTCTATATTTGATCTGGATGGTTCTATATTTGATCAGGATTTTACAGATCTCAAAAAAAAATCACAAAACCATACCTTAAGATTTGTTCATTTTACTACTATGTGTAAGTTATATCTTTACTACTATGTGTAAGTTATATCTCAATAACATATTGTCAAAAAAAAAAAAAAAAAAACATCCAAAGGCCTTTGTGACCCTAGAGAACATGTCTTTGGCTCCTTCTCTGACTTCAATTCCTAACACCCTTTCCCTAATTCACTACCCAAACACCCTGGCTTCCCTCCTGTTCCTCTAACACACCAAGCATGCTGCCACCTCAGGGCCTTTGCACTGACTGTTCCGTCTGTCAGTACTCTTTGCCTTCAAATATCCCCTCAAATATCATCCTTCACTTTATTCAGGTCTCTGGTTGTCATAGTCAAGGTTCTCTGGAAAACAGAGCCTCAGGCAAGGATTAAGTGTTAGAGCTTTATTTGTATTAGTTTCCTAGGGCGGCTGTAATAAACTACCACAAACTGCTGTCGCTTAAAACAACAGAAATGTATTGTGTTGCAGTTCTGGAGGCTGGAAGTCTGAAATTAAGGTGGTGAGGCCATGCTGCCTTGGAAACCTGGGGGAGAGACTCCTTCCCTGACTCTTGTAGCCTCTGGTGTTGGCGGCTACCCTCGGTGCTCCTTGACTTTTAGATGCATTGCTCCAATCTCTGCCTCCATTGTCACCCGGCCGTCTTCTCTGGATGTGTCTGTCTTTTCTTCTTGTAAGGACCAGAGATTGGATGAGGGCCCACCCTAATGACCTCATCTTAACTTGATTACGTCTGCAAAGACCCTGTCTCCAAACACTGTAAAATCAGGTTCACTTTACCAGGGGTTAGGACTTCCACGTTTCTTTTCGGGGAACACACAATTCAACCCCGAACACTCGGTAAGCATGCAGGCCTGGCCACACAGACGGGCTGTATGAAGGAACTGCACACCGGAACAGTCCATTGGAGGGAGAAAGGGAGAGGACATTCACCTGCCAGTGTCCTCCAGTCTCTGGTTTCCCGTCTGGTCAAAGTGCATTCAGGGGGAATTAAGCCCTCTGTGTTTCTGAGTTGTATCACTCAGCCCCATTGGCAGTTGCCCAGGAAACAAGGCCCTGCAGCCTGGCATTTCCAGCTTTGCAAGTGGGGAGAGGAGCCTGTGGCTGGTGAGCCTCAGGCAGGGAACCACTGCTGTGGCAGCTGAGGAGGAGCCGAGTGGCCAAGGAAGGGACAGGTGGTACAGAGACAGGCCCCTGGCTTGGCTCAAAAGGCAAATGGCATCTTATCAGGGAGGCCTTCCCTGACTGCTGCATACCAAATAGAAGCACCTTTCCCATCTCTGTATTTCCCTATTTTGCTTACTTGTTCTTCCTAGCATTTATCCCCACTGGACATATCATATATTTATGTCTTTGTTTTCTGTGTCTCATTTTACCCACTGCCATAACACTCCATGCAAGTAGGAAATTTGTCTGTTTGTTCTCTGCTCTTCCCTCAGTGCCTAGCACAGTGCCTGGCACACAGTAGGTGCTCAAGAAATATTTATTGAATTGAATGACTCGATGAATGAATGGATGTAAAGAAGTGAAAAGGGGCCTGTCTCTTTAGAGCAGTCTTTAGGGGAGTGGCTGAGTGGGTGGCCGGGGGGTTGTAGGTACACACAGGCCCATGGTAAGCAGGTCAGTGCTCTGGTTCAGCAAGGGGAAGGCTCCATTTCCAGGGTTTGAATTGTACAGCTCCCCAAGGAGGCCAGGGGCTGCTATGATCATGGCTGCAAGGCATCGGGGTCACCAGGCAGAGGAAAAAGCAGACAGAGGGAACTGTCTTCTCATCTGGACTTGGAGAACTGAAGGAGTGTGGTCCACCTTGCTCGGGGGAGGGGAAGGTATTGCTCCCTGCAGAGTAACAGTCACAGAGTAAAGAATCCTGACTTCCCATCTCGACCTCTTCCTACCTCTGAGTTATTGTCTGTCTCTGGAACCAAACCAGTACTTCTAACCCTGAAATGCCAATAAACATGTCTTCTTTACTGGCTATGGCACTGCCATATTTTTTAAGTCGAAATTAGTGTCACCTAAGCAAAAGAGCTCAACTCCTTATTATTTTATTGCCCAGGCAAGGTTTCGTATGTCTCACCATAAATAACAATTCTCCATTTCACTCCCTTCAAGTTCTGCATGCTCTCGGTTCAATACAATCAATATAATTTTTAGTCACATTCTCTTTCCTGTGCTATTTTCTCTGTGGAATCCACTATATAAAGTAATCTATTTTTGAAATATGTGGGAGCCCATATTGGATTACAGATGAAAAAAACTGTAACATATACTAGTTGACTGTAATTCATTCAAAATAGTTTTTGTGATAATTTTCTCTATTAATGTGAGAAATGTGTATAATAACACAAGGAGAGATTGTCTGTGTTGAATAATATACTGTGTGTCTCTCCCACAATATCAAAAAGCAATGGCAGCTTGTTATTCCACCAAAATAAATATACTCCACTAGAAAAATAGGGCTAAGACTAAAGCTGTGACATGGTGACATTTTTCTCACCACAGATTATTTATGCAAGTTCATTATTGCAATTTTACCAACTTGACTTGAGGAAGCGGCATGCAGAACACTTTCCCACGTAGGGCAGCCTTCATTTTGGCGAGGAAGGCTTTGGCATGGGTGAAGCGTTGAACCTAGTTTGGACCAGAGTGATTTGTGTGTCAATGACTGTATCATTGTGGGTTCCTGAGGAATTGTCCCTTCTGGCAAGAAGGCCAGGTGGAGCATTCAAGCTCTTTCTCAGCCAACTCGCCAGTAGGCAGAGAGTTCCTATGTTATATGAACTAACACAAATAACCACCAATTTTCTTTACAGAGTTCAGTATACTTCTCTAGCATACAATGTCACTTCCAGAATAAAAGATTTTTCTTTTCTTTTAAGACTTGCTTCCATTAATAACTACGTCACAAATTTTAATTCTAAATTTTCTTTTTGTATTAAGAGAGTTCATTTTTAGCTGTGCCTCTTGACTATATACTTTAATTTCCCTTTCTATAAAATAAGGCGTTAGGTGGGCGTGGTGGCTCACGCCTGTAATCCTAGCACTCTGGGAGGCCGAGGCGGGAGGATCGCTCGAGTTCAGGAGTTTGAAACCAGCCTCAGCAAGACTAAGACCCCATCTCTACTAAAAAATACAAAGAAATTAATTGGCCAACTAAAAATATATAGAAAAAATTAGCTGGGCATGGTGGCGTGTGCCTGTAGTTCCAGCTACTCGGGAGGCTGAGGCAGTAGGATTGCTTGAGCCCAGGAGTTTGAGGTTGCTGTGAGCTAGGCTGACGCCACGGCACTCTAGTCTGGGCAACAAAGTGAGACTCTGTCTCAAAAATAAATAAATAAATAAATAAATAAATAAATAAGGCGTTATATCTGTACTTACCCTCTTCACAGGAAGTACAAAAACTGAATTTTACATTAGTTTTTTATGAATCTGGAGGTTGAAAGACAGTCACTAGACAGGCTCAAACCTATTTTTTTCTTGCTCTCATGATTTTTGGTTGTTTGTCTTAATTCTAATACCCCAAAGTTGGATATATCTAAAGTACAATTAAAACTAAATAGCTAGTTTCTTCCTAATTTAATTTACTTTTGCATATCATAATGATACAAATACAAAGAAACAAAACAAAACAAAAACTCTGCTTCTAAAACAAAAAAAAATAATAACACCTAATTTAGTATTATAAATATTAAGGTTCTAAACATGGGTCATTTGTGACTTTGCCTTATCATTAAAATCTAAAAAACATTTATGTTCCTGTAAGCAAAATTTTAGCCACTTTCTTCTCTCCTCTTATTATTGTTTTAAGATTTTAATCCAAATGTACTTCCTGCAAATGGACAAATCTTCAAAGTTTTAAATCAAAACCACAACCTTTTTATTATAACCCACAAATTGGGACTCTCCTGATCAGATATTTTTAATTATGCATTTCTTCTTTAGAAATCTCAAGGGATTGCGAGAGCTGTACTTTCCTAATAAGTATGGGATCCCTCACAACCCCCAGGAGAACAGCCTTGCCTAGAAAAGGCAATTGTTTTAGTTGAGCAGGAATTAATGTGAACGTGTAGAAAAGGAAGTTGACTCAATTCCACTTTCACTAGCCTTAGTCACAGATGTTAAATTGCAAGTTTCAAAATAGAATAGATATGAAATTTCAAAGTGAGATGCTAAGATGCAAACTTTCAATCAAAATACTGAAGACCATTTTCATGAGTCCAAAATTCCTCACTCAAAGGAGGAAATAAAAGTGTCTAAGAAGTGGAAATTGGAGGAAGATTTTGTGTGGCGTTGTAATGGTTAATTTTATGTGCTACCTTGGATGGACGACGGGATGTCCAGATTAAACATTATTTCTGGGTGTGAGGGTTTTTCTAGATGGGATTAGCATTTCCATCAGTGGACTCAGGAAAATAGATTGCCCTCCCCAATAATGTTGGGCAGCATCCAATGTGTTGAGGGCCTGAATTGAACAAAAGGGGGAATCTGTCCTTTCTTCCTGCCTTACTGCTAGGGCTGAGACATCTCATCTTCTGCCCTTGGAGCAGAATTTATTTCATCATCTCCCCTGGTTTTAGGCCTTCAGACTCAGACTTCAAACACCACTGTCTGTCTTGGGTTCCCATCTTGCAGATAGCATTTTATGGAACTTCTCAGCCTTCATAATCGTGTGAGCCAATTCCTCATAATACATCCCCTTTTATAGATACAGATATAGACACAGACACAGATATGTATCCTACTTGTTTTGTTTCTTTGGAGAACTGTGACTAACGCAGGAGTATTTTCTTGATGAGAGCTGAGCTATGATTACCACCACCAAGGGAGGGCTTCAGTGCACCACTCAGGGAACAGTCAGTTGGGAGGCTTGAGGATTATTGTGTGACTCCAGCCCTGGAAACCTAAAGATCAAGAGAGAGGACTGATGAGCTTCCTTGACAATATGGAAAAAATGTGCTGTTGTTAGGATTGGTCCGCATTCTCCGGGTTTATCACAGCAAAGTAGTCATGAGTGTCTGTATGGACCAGATGTGGGACACACAGAAGAGAACCATCCTGGAGCCCCTTTAAGTCCTGCTCAAGAAGGCTGCTGGGGTGTAGATGGAGGAAAAATTGAGATTCCTACAGAGGGAGGCAGTTTGGAGGGAACTCAGTAAATCCAGGTCTGAATGGGGGAACACTTAGCCAAAAGAGTGCCACTTGCCTATGTCAAAGGGCTCAGAAGAGGGGCCACCTAAGAACATATGAAAGTACCCACAAGAGAAAGAGTGGGCTTGACATTTGCCAGACCAGGAAAATGTGATGCCATCTTACAACTATCCCAGTACAGTAAAGCCTTTCCCTCCTTTCTCTCCTCCCTTCCCTACTCCTCTGATGTTTGGAAGGTCCAAACCAGCAGCTCTCAAGAGTGGCTAGGATAAGCAAGGGAAGGAGAGGCTGGCTACCTCTTCTCTCCTAGAGGCCGAGACCTGCCTGTGACCAGCTCTAGGTGGGGGAGGAGGAAAGAACTTTTATCTTTGAATAAAAATTACAGTATTTAGTAATAGATCAGTTTGGACATTCTAATAGAAAGACTCTAGTATTTTCTATTACCTATAAGTAACCAAAAAAGTTATATCCTGTGGCAGGAGTAGAATTGCTCTCACTGAGCAAGTTTAAAAGGACAGTGAGAAAAATATTAAAATCGCTCTTATGATTTCACGCCAGGAATACTGCTTCTTCCATGAATTGTTTATATCACTGGCAGGAGTGATGGATGTGTTTTTATAAATCACCTTCCAGTGAGGTACCTAAAACATGGTGAATCAGTTTCTCCCCATATACAGACATGAGTGAATGTCCAATCCGTGACAGAATTCTCAGGGATGGGAAAACAGCTTTATCCTACTTAAATCTGTTACTGTGCTGTTGGTCTGTATGTTGCAATAATGACCCCGTGGTTTGTATGTGTAGCTCTCATATGAAGAACAGCGGTGCTAAGCAGAGAGTGAACAGGGTCAAGATTGTGAGACCAAATCTAAAACAGCCCTTGGGAAGCTTTAGTGTTTCTCAGGGAGACCCATCCCTTCAATCCTTCAAATCAAAACTTGCAATTTATAGGTGTCAAGACCCTATAAATTGAGGGCCTTCACACCTATACTAAATTAGTATAAGTGATCTCAATGGCTTATCAGCAGTCTCTGTGAAATGCAGAGAGCACATACTATTTATTTGTATTGTACAGAGGAATAATAGCTAATAGTTACTGAACACTCTCTATGTGCTTGCCATTTATGCTAAATATCCTACATTCACCAAGTTCATACATAATACCATTAATTTCTCCACTTTAGAGATGATGAAAACAGAGTCTTAGGCTAAGTAATGCATTTAAGGTCAAACACGAGGTAGAAGATGGAGCTGCAATTTCAACTTGGACAGTGACACCAGCCTGTCTGCAAATTCCTAACTTTGAATCTCTGCTCAGAGGAACAGAATGGAACTCAGACATTAAGCAACTCATTTATGGGTCTATATGGCATTAATAGACATGGTTTGTAACTTCTTGTCCTCATCTCATTGGAGATCTTCAGGGGAGATCTTTACCTTTTAATAGACAGAAAATTCACTAAACTATAGGAAGGAGATTAAGCACAAAATATATTTTGCCAATGAAAAACAGGTCTCAAAAGATAGTTTAATTAAACATTATACAAGGTATCCATGGGACTAACACATTTGCACCCCCTTAATATATGATATAAAAAAAGATAGTTTAAGTAAATTATAGCTACATATTAGAAAATTTGGTAGCCAATAAACAGTTTAATAAGGATTTTTTTAGATATGTAAAGCGTTTTTCCATTCCAAGTAGAATAAGTAGCTATTAACTATTAATGCTTTCAAGTCTGTTTGAAAACATATATCTGTGTAAATATACATATTTATATACATATACAAAGCTAGTTATATGTTTGTATGATAGTATCTTTTTAAAATAGAAAAGTTTAGAATGAAATGCACTAAAATATTAACAGTATTATCTCTAGGTGGTGAAATTGTAGGTATTTTTTACTTTTTCTTGTATACTTTTCTTTATTTTCCCCCAAAAGATCAATCGTATTTTTCCTCCACCAGACAGGTTTATTACTATTTTATTACTATTCACGTAACAGTTTTATTGAGATATAACTTACATACCATAAAATTCATTCATTTTCAATATACCATTCAATGGTTGTTAAATTTATAAGGTTGTGTATCCGTCATCAAAATCCAATTTTAGATCATTTCCATTACCCTGAAAAGACTCCTCAGGCCCATTTTCAGTGACTCCCTATTTCCACCCCCCACAGCCCCAGGCAAACCCTACTCTGCTTTCTGTCTCTATAGATTTGCTTTTTCTGGAAGTTTCATATAAATGGAGTCATATAACATATGGTCTTTTTGGTCTGACTTACTTTACGTTCTTTTAAAGAAAGGGAAATGAATAAATATTCTTTGGTTCTTTGCCTTTCTCATTAAATCCCAACGAGATCCCCCGTTTTCTTCCTTTTCATACTAGGCTAACTAAATATCAACAGCTTTTCCTTTACTTCTGTAGTTCGAGACCAACAATCAAATCCCTTTCAGACCACAAGAATAATCTGTAGAATAGTAAAGCTATTCCTGATGTTTCAAGATCTATTTTTTAATTCCTCATGAATTTCTCTATTCTTACATTAAACAATTGATTTATAACCATTTTGTTCTTACCATCTGGGCAGTCATTCAGACATGCCTTATACTCTCAATTCTGTTGACAGAAACAGTGACACCACCATTGATGTGCGAGGGCTCTGGAATCAGACCCGAATCCAGTTCTGGGGTGCCAGCTCCTGGAGACTGTGTTATTGACCCTTCCTGAGACTCAGTGTCCTTGTGAGTATCTTGGGGTTACTAGTGCCTACTCCCAGGGCTGGATGGAGACATATGCATGCTCTGGGTAAACTAACGATTGTTACTGCTCCCTTAAAAGGATATTCTTTAAATCATTCTTCAAATCCTCTTTAAATGAAATGCAGGGTTCTCATAGCAAAACAAAAGCTTTGCAGTTCATCAGAGGTACACTCCTTAAAATGCCTGGTAGACTCCTTGATCTCACTCCCACTCCAAGCAGCTCACCCAATCAACACCTTACCTGAAAGTATTGTTAATGTCATTTTCTCTATTTCATTACATTTCCAAAGATATTTATGGCTCTTTGGGGAGTAGTGTCTTTCTGGCTCTGCCTCATAGAATGTTCTGAAGATTAAATGAGATAACACAGGTAGGGAACACTGAGCAGACAGGGTCTAACACTCAGTAGATGTTCAGTAAGTAGAGACTATTTGTTAGTATCATGGCCCAAACCAAAGCGACTTTGAGCTTTGAAATGACAGGCGATATGCAGTCCTTTTCTCCTTGAGTTCCTTACCGGGCAACATTTTCTGAGGAAAGGCATTTTGAAAAAGCTTTTGGTGTCCTTGAAATGTTCTCAGGAGCTCCCTGAGGTCTTTATAAAGGAAACTTAATATATATAGGAGATGCATTTCCTCCTTCATACCTGTATGGTTAAAAAGCCACAATGTATTTAACCTTTGGTAATCTTTATACAGTATAATATTTTAAGTGTTATTTACCTTAAACATGATAGAAATTAACAGGAGGAAGGTGAACTGGGGAACAAGCACTGAACAGGGAGGCTTTTGCTGAGAGAACACTGTGGCTGGTCTGAAACCAGATCCTGGCCATGGAGCAGAGAACAAATGGCAAATTCGCTGGAGGGCTTTAATAGCCCGGGAATAATCTTTTTATTAGAATCAAAGCATCCCAGAAAGCACCTGCTGTTTTCTTCTCTTCAGTATCCTTGTACTTCCTCTCTGTAAAGGGGTGGATAGGAGAGGGTGAAAAAACCCCAAAACCAAAGAACAAAGTGAAGAAAGCAGTGCTAGGCCCCTTTCTCCCATTGTCTATCCCCAAAGGCATGCCATAAATACCAAAACAATGGTTGGTAGTAGTCCGAAAGATTTTCATTTGTCCCCAAATTCCTAAACAACCATCGGCATGTAATTCGATTTTTGGCAGCATGAAAATGAACAACTTCTAGGCATAACACTGGTGTGAACATCTACAAGAGACAGGCCCTTAGACGCCCCCACTCACACTCCAGCCAGGGAAGGCAGGGCACACCGCCAACCGCCCAAGTTCCCCCCTGCCCTGGGACCTTGGCCCCACTCTGAACCCTCAGCTCTGCTCCCCATTGTTAACTGTGTGTTTTTTTCATCAGGCAGGTGAAGGAAGCCCAGGCAGGCCCAAAGTTCAAGGCCAGGGACTTCAGTTTGTCATCCCCTCAGACCCATGGTCACTTTGCGGGTTCAGGCCACTCCGGCCCACTGGCCGCCCTCGCTCCCTGCCTCCAGCCAGGCCTGCGCCGCCTCTCTATCCCCTCCGGCGCTTCCTCGCCTTGAAGGAGAAGCTGTCCTCGGATTCCGCACGTGGAGACCACCGCAGTGTGTCCGTCCCAAGCCTTCGTAGCCCTCCCCGCCAGCCCTTTTTAAAGCGGAGACGGCAAAGGTGAGCAAGAACCCGCCCGCAAGTTTTGACAGCTGCTGAGGAAGACTAATGGGTTTCTAAGGAAACGGAGAGGCAGCAGCCATTTTAGTGGCATTTGCTGTATGAAAAATATATAGACACCGACATCCCCCTCCCCACGCCCGGGCCGCCTGCCCTCCTGCCCTGCCTGCGAGGCCTCGAGGTGAGGGTGGGGCCCGGCCCCCGGGGACGCAGCGGCCACCTGTCGCAGGTGGCTGGCCACCCGGGGTCGCCACCTCCCCCCGACGCGGCGGGCGGGACCGCGGGACTCCCCACCCCTGGCGCCGCAGTGCAGCGGCGGGCGGGAGCTCGGCCCTCGCGGCGCCCGCGTCCCGCCCCCCGGGCCCCCTGCTCCGCCCGCCCCAGCCCGCCAGGCCGCGGGAGCCCGCGGGGAGGGCGGGCAGTCGCCGGCGCGCGGGCGGCTAGGCGGGCCGGGAGGAGCGGGGTCCGCGCGGCGGAGAGGCGGGGGCGGAGGCAGAGTGCGCGCCGAAGGTCGCCGCAGCCGGGGACACCGCGCGCCGCTGCCCAACATGGTCGCTGCGCACGCTGCCCATTCTTCCTCCTCCGCCGAGTGGATCGCCTGCCTGGATAAGAGGTATCTCCGGCAGTGTCCCCGGGCGGGGGCCGGGCTCCGCGGCGCGGCCCCTGTCCCCAGACCGCTGCGGGCACGGCCGCCCGGAGCCGCAGCCCGGGACCGGGGCGCAGCGCGGCGGGGCTGAGCGTGGCCGGGGTCCCCGAGCGGGGGAGGGGGCTGAGGTCCTCGTCCCGGATGCAGGAGCACGCAGACCCCTGC
>VBSM01001562.1:19113717-19135892 GCA_008086735.1 Cheirogaleus medius
GCCTCCCAGAGAGCTAGGATTACAGGCGTGAGCCACCGCGCCCGGCCTTTTTGTGTCAGTTTTGATAAGTTGTTTCAAAGAGTTTGTCCATTTCATCTAAGTTATCAAATTTACTGGCATAGAGTTGTTCATGGTATTCTCTTACTATCTGTTAACATCTGTAGGATGTGTAGTGATGTTCCCTCCTTTGTATCTCATATTGGTAATTTGTGTCTTTTCTCTTTTTTCTTAAACATTCTTACCAGGAACGTATCGATTTTGTTAGTATTGTCAAAAAAACAACTTTTGGCTAATTTATTCTGTTGTTTAAAGAATTAATTGATTTTTATTCATTTTTTACCCTTGTATTCTCTTTATTTTGGGTTTAACTTACTCTTCTTTGTTTGGCTTCTTAAATTAGAAACTTAATTAATTTTAAACCTTTGTTATTTACTAATGTAAGCACCTAAGCTATAATTTCTCACGGCAACACAAAAAAGGAAGCATAGGTATTTCATTATTCAGTGTTTACAAACTAACCTTACTTCTGCTGGAGAAGAACGATTAATCCAGCTGATACTGGGACCTATTGATCCCCCCTCAGCCTAAAAAAGAAGATACTTTGCAATGTGATGAACAATATCCTCAACAACATCCCAGCAGTGAATTCAGCAATGGATTTCATAGGGCTCTTTCAATATAGTGTAGTGCTTAAGGGACATTAAGGAAGAGTAATTCTCCTAGGGTGCTGGTATAATATATGGCTTTCTGGTGGTCTGACTTAATCCAAGCATAGATTTTAGGATATTTTAGAAATAGATGGATTAATTCTCTTTCAGGAAAGTCTCTATAAATATTGTTTTATACATCTGAGCCATTGATCATTATTAAAATTGGGTTGCAGTGACTTTGAAGTATATTTTCTAATAGATATCTGGAATGCTGCTATTCTGTGTTGGTAGTTAGGTGAGGAGTAATAAGACTTTGGAGTCAGCCAAACTTGGGGGAAATTACATTCTTGTTTGGCTATCTTTTGATATGCTTTAAGGGTGGTCCATTTCTTCTCTGTGAGGATGTGGGGACAAGGGTGTATTCTCAAAAAGGAATATTGGTGCCACTCTAACAAATAGACAAATAGTGGTCAAGAATTCACAGGTAGTGCCACAGAGCATGGCCCCTGTAATTGTAACTATGGAAACCAGAGAACATATGTTAATTGCACTGAAGTGATCTTAAAATGCTTAGCTGTGAGTAATATAATTTTCTAAAATCTCTTTCCTTGAATAAAATTAATTATAAAATGTAAGTATATCAAATATGATGACTTGCTCTATAGAAATATTACTTATAAATTGGTTAAAAGATCAAGAACCTCTCTCTTTTTTAATTAAATGGAGAAATAATTTTTAAAGACCTTTAGAAAAGGCTTAATAGTTCAGATGTTGAAAACAAATAGAAAAGGTCTTTGATGGGAAGCAGACATTACTCACAATTTAATAATCTGATTCTTGATACTACGTGATGTTTCAATGCTATTAAAAACCCAAATGAAGACATTAATGTCTTCCCTGGTATTTGATCTGCTTTATTCTTCTAGTTATTGATTTTTTGATCTTTACTGAGGTATAATTGACAAATAAAAATTATGTATATTTAAGATGTAGGACTTGATGCTTTGATATATGTATACATTGTGAAATAATTGTCATAATCAAGCTAATTAGCATATTCATCATCTCATGTTGTTATTAATACCTTTTGTGTGTATGTGTGTAGTAGGAACACTTAAGATCTACCCTCTTAGCAATTGTAAATATATAATATAGTATTGTTAACTATATTCACATTGCTGTGCATTAGAGCTTCAGAATTTATTCATCCAGCATAACTGAAACTTTGTACCTCTTGACCAACATCTCTCCTCATTTCCTCCTCCCTCAGCCCCTGTCAACCACCATTCTATATCTGCTTCTATGAGTTTGACTATTTTAGATTTTACATATAGGTAAGATTGCATAGTCTTTGTCTTTCTGTGCTTGGCTTATTTCACTTAGCATAATGTCCTCCAGATTCATCCATGTTGTTACCAATGTCAAGGTTTCCTTCCTTTTTAATACTAAATAATATTCCGTTATGTGTGTGCGTGTGTGTGTTTCTGTGTGTGTGATATTTTCTTTATCCATTCATCTGTCATCAGACATTTAGGTTGTTTGCATATCTTGGTTATTGTGAATAAAGCTGCAGTGAACATGGGAATGCAGATATCTCCTCAAGATACTTGTTTCATTTCCCTCGGATATATACCCAGAAGTGAGATTGCTAGATCATAAGGTAGTTCTATTTTTTTTTTTTTTTGAGACAAAGTCTCGCTCTGTCACCCTGCCATCATAGCTCACAGCAACCTCAAACTCCTAGGCTCAAGCAGTCCTCCTGCCTCAGCCTCCCCAGTAGCTGGGACTACAGGTGTGTGCCACCACAACCAGCTAATTTTTCTATATTTCATAGAGATGGGGTCTCTTTCTTGGTTGGGCTGGTCTTGCATTCCTGACCTCAAGTGATTCTCCCACATCAGCCTCCCAGAGTGCTAGGATTACAGGCGTGAGCCACTGTGCCTGGCTGGTAGTTCTATTTTTAATTTTGAGAAATCTCTATATTTTGTTTTCTGTAATGGCTGTACCAATTTACATTCTTACCAGCAGTGCACAAGGTTTTTTTTCCTTCATGTCTTTACTGACAGCTTATTTATTTATTTATTTTTGTCTTTTTGATAATACCATTCTAACAGTTGCAAAGGTTATAGGTCTTCTTTGGAAAAATGTCTATTCAGGTCGTTCGCCCATTTTGTTAAATTAGATTTTTTTTTTTTTTGCTGTTGAGTTGTATGAGTTCCTTATATATTTTGGATATTAACCCCTTATCAGATATAAAGTTTGCATGTATTTTCATTTTTTATGTTGCATTTTCACTCTGTTGATTGTTTCTTTTGCTGTGCAGTCATTGGCTATTTATTGAACATGTTACAGACAAAACTGGGTTCGTGAATCTTATGTGTTTTCTTTATCAACTCTTCAAACACACTTGGGATATGAGGAAGTTCTAACTTCAGTGCCCCTTCCCACTTCCTGTGTCACTCCTCTCCCACCGCCTCCTCCCTGCCTCATACTCTTTTCCACCTTCCCTAGCCCAAATGTCTTGTAGGAAAAGCATCTGATCTTAGTCATCCGCTCATTCACGCATTCATTTGGAGGTTTTATTCTCTGCTCACCATTTGCTGAGCATGTGTAAGTGAGAACAGCTGACAAGGCCTCTGACTTCATGAATTGAAGTACAAGTTGGGAAGGCATTTCAGTCAGCCAGTTTTCAAAAAAGTATTTGTTGAGTACCTAGTATGTACCGGATACTGTTCCAGGTGGTAAGGAATACAGTGATGAACAAAATGAGCCTGTTAGAGGTTCATTTTAGAATTCAACATTCAATAGGTTATGGATGGCAAAGCAATAAATACTAGGAAGCCAAAGGTAAGAGAATGGGGGCAGAGGAACAGTAAACAAGTAGAGACAAAACTGTACTGCTGTGTAGATAGAGAGAAAAGCAATGAAAGAAGATAGAGCAGAGAAAGGGGAAGAGGCCGAGGGGCAGGGGTATTTTAGAGAGGGTGGTCAGAGAGGTCTTTGCAGAAGTAACATTTGATCAAAGACCTTGAATGAACTGAGAGGTCGCCTAGTTTGAATTTAAGTCAGTGCAATCCAGGCTTTACCAAATGAGGTTACAAAGACATGTGTGTACGCATTTGATTGCAGGTGCTGACGCCTGCAGCATGGTGGTATGATCTGATGGACTTTAAGTGTTCATGTTGCGCCAGTTGAGTTTTGTCAATGATGAATTTGTCTGGTGTCTCTGTGGGATCAGTGTTCTCTTAGGCCTCAGGCAAATGTGCTAGAGTGAGAAAATGGTCCTAGATATTTAGAAATCCCAACAATTTCTCATTTGTAGGATTTGTTTGCTGTCCTAAACAATTTTTCTATCATTATTCCACCATCTGCCTTTTGATGATGTTTTTGTATTGAATTCTTATCATATTTTCTTCATAGACT
Organism: Cheirogaleus medius; assembly: GCA_008086735.1. NCBI lineage: Eukaryota > Metazoa > Chordata > Mammalia > Primates > Cheirogaleidae > Cheirogaleus > Cheirogaleus medius. Next base: position 19,117,791 of record VBSM01001562.1, read on the forward strand.
AATTAAGGGATGCAGCAGTATGTTTTAAATTTTTTTTCATGTCAAAAATTGAAGGCAAAAAAAAAAATTGAAGGCAACTTGAGAATAGTACGTCTCTGTTATGATGTTAGGGCACCATGTGTACATCAGACTTGTAAATATTCCCTGATAGTATGCAAAGATCTAAGTTGTAGAGTTAGAACTATCTAGTGAGCAGCCAGGTTGTACATTTTATTTACCTAAAATAATATAAAAACTTAGACCAGGAGTCCCTGTTTAATAACCTAGATCATCAGAGCATAAATTAGGGAGCTCTCTATTGGTACAAAAAATGCAGTTACAGAGAATATCGTGGGAACCTTATAATAAGGTAGCTTCATCTATAAGACATAGCCAAACTAAGGCTGGGTGTAGTGACTCACACCTGTAATCCTAGCACTCTGAGAGGCTGAGGCAGGAGGATTGCTTGAGCTCAGGAGTTCAAGACCAGCCTGAGCAAGAGTGAGACCCCGTCTCTACTAAAAATAGAAAAATTAGCCGGGCATCGTGGTGTATGCCTGTAGTCCCAGCTACTTTGGAGGCTGAAGCAGGAGGATTGCTTGAGCCCAGGAGTTTGAGGTTGCAGTGAGCTATGATGACACCACTGCACTTTACCTGGGGCAACAGAGTGAGACTCTGTCTCAAAAATAAAAGGCACAGCCAAACTTGGATGCCCAACTAGTCGAATGGGAATAGAATATAATTTTCTTGTGCTCTCTCACCTTCTGGTGCTGTAGTTGTGCGTTATCAGCTTGTGAATGCACCTTATCTTTCCCTCAATTGGATTTTACATTATCTCTATTGCTTTGCTTCCCACCTTTTCAGCACTTTATTGGATATTTATCTTAACAACTTTAGAGGTTTATTTTAGAATTCAACATTCAGTAGGCTATGGATGTAAAAGTAAGTCTAATTTTAAAAAACCTTTTGTGTTCATATGTTAATATGTATTTTTTTCTCTATTATCAGAAGTCCTAACCTTAAATATCCACAGGAGAAATGAGTGATCATGCAGCTCCTTGGAGGAGCTTACAGAAATCAAAAGTGGATATTACTTAACCCTGGTGTTGTTTGGGGTTATCTGAAAGATAATCATAAAGTGGTCAAATTGCAAATTGAAATAATTAAAAAATATGTATACTTTATGCATCACTTTTAGGGACAGAATATAGGCATTTGTGAGAAGGGCGAGTGAACAATAATAAAATAAAAACAACAGCATGGAATGATTTAAAAAATGCTGGAAAATTATCTAAAAGGGAACTATTCTTCTTTCCATTTTAATCAAAATAACCTTGATTTTCTTTTATTTATTCACCTACTACTGACTTTTATCTGCCTATGAAGAAGTTTGCAGTTAAATTTTGCCGTATAAGAATGCCTCTACAAATAGAATAGCATTCGAATCTATTTCTTTTGAATTAGAACAAGCAACACAAGTATACAATTGATTTTCTGTGCTGAATTCTACTTATTTATATAATTATATAGGAGAAAACTTTGTTGATGGGACTTTTGTAGGATTGATAGTGAAGGGATTAAAAAAAGATTTAAAAAATGAAAAATTAGTAATAAGGAAATTATAGGAGAAAAGGAAAACATTTTTTTAAAGGCCCACTAATGTTTAGATGCTAAAACATGTATCTGAGACAACACAACTGCTACCACCACATCCCTCCCTCTTCTTTAGGTTTGTGAGGTTGCTGCTGGATTGCCCCTGAGAGCCGGCCCCTGACACCCACCCGCCCCACCCGCTTGGCTTCTTTCTGAATGTTACCAACTGACTTGTGTTGACGTGTCTTTCTCCTTTCCAGAAGGAAAATGATAGGAGATTATGAAAGGTTACAGACTATGATTTAAACTATGCTCATTTAAACTGTGGGCCAAATCAAAGAATTTCTGGCTTGTAATTATTAATTTATTTCTAAAAACCCTATCGCCAGGAATAACTGGTCATAAAATTTTAGTGTATTTTTCTGCAGCATTTTTTTGTGTATTTTTTAGCATGTACTGAGCTCATGTATTTTGAGCTTGTACTTTATGACTTTATACCTTTTAAAATGAACAGTGTAAGATGATCATTTCCTAGCTTATTAATAATTCTTTATAAGTGTAATTTTTATTAGCTAAAATCATATGGATCATATGGCTTAAGTTTTTACTTATGTTGGACAATTAAGACATTTGAACATGCTTGCTGTTCTTGTAAATAATGCAATAACCTTTTATATTAAGTTTTCTAATATTTTAGATTACTTCCATATGATAGAGAGATATCCAAAGAACTAAAATTAGTTAATGTGTGTGAAGAGATTTAGGATGTTTGATACATATCTTCAAATTACTTTTCATAAAGGCAGTAAGACAGCTGCTATTATTTGCATTTTATAAATAAGGAAATTGAGGTTTGGAAAAGTTAAATTACTTATCCGTGTTCACACAGCTGGTAAGTGCTAGGGACCACTATGGATTGAAACCCTAATTCCCTTCCTCTGTAACAGTGTTTCAAGTATGTTCCTTGGAATATTAGTAGATAGTGCAAGGAAAAAAGGAATAATAAGAAAAAAATTGGGAAACATGAAGTTGAATATTTTTTAAATCCTCAGAGCCCTGGACATCACCATAAAGACAAGACAATATGTGGCCACAGAACACTGGGGCGCCCTCTGGGATGTGCTTGTCAACTCCAGGCTGCATTAGGGTGGCGAAAGCAGACTTTGGACTAGAAGTTGAGTTTCATATTCTACTGGCCCCAGTGCAGAAACTCTTTTTACTCAGGACTCATAAAAGTCTGACATTAAGTCCCTTCAGTTAAGATTAAATGACCAAAGAGGAACAGTTTAGTGATCATAATTAAAATCTTACTAAATTCAACCCCTTTAGATTTTATGAGTTTTTTTTAAAATAGAAAAGTAACACAAATTGAACTAATAACCATTTTAAAATTATTTTTTTGAATGTTTTTATTTTTAAAATCAACTCAAGATGATTGAAGACTTGAATGTAAGACCTGAAACTATAAAAATACTAGAAAAAAACCTAGAGAAAACTCTTCTGGACATTTAGTCTAGGCAAAGAATTCATGACTCAAAAGCACAGGTAACAAAGACAAAAATAGACAAATGGAACTTAAACTATAGAGCTCTGCACAGCAAAAGAAATAATCAACAGAGTGAACAATCTGTGGAATGGGAGAAAATATATGCAAACTATACATCTGACAGAGGACTAATATCCAGAATTTACAACTAAAACAACTTAACAACAACAAAAACAATTAATCCCATTAAAAAGTGGGCTAAGGACATGAATAGACATTTTTCAAAAGAAGACAAATGGCCAACAAGCATATGAAAAAGTGTTCAACATCACTAATCATCAGAGAAATCCAAATTAAAACCACAATGAGCTATCATCTTACACCAATCAGAATGGCTGTTATTAAAAAGACAAAAAATAACATGTCGATGAGGATGCGGAGAAAAGGGAACTCTTACTCACTGTTGGTGGGAATGTAAATTAGTGCAACCTGTATGGAAAACAGCATGGAGATTTCTCAAATAACTAAAAATAGAACTACCATATGATCCAACAATCCCACTTCTGGGTATCTACCCAAAGGAAAAGAACTCAATGTACAAAAAAGATACTTGTATTAGTATATTCATCACAGCACTATTCACAATAGCAAAGACATGGAAACCTAAGTGTCCATCAACAGACGATTGGATTTAAAAAATGTGGTACTGAGACCCTGTTTCAAAAACTAATAAATAAATAAATAAATACATGGGAAAATTATTTTTATTTTATTATTATTAATTTTTTTTGGAGACAGAGTCTTGCTCTGTTGCCCAGGCTAGAGTGCAGTGGCGTCAGCCTAGCTCACAGCAACCTCAAACTCCTGGGCTCAAGCAATCCTCCTGCCTCAGCCTCCTGAGTAGCTGGGACTACAGGTGCATGCCACCATGCTGGGCTGGGCTCATTTTTTTTTTTCTATTTTTAGTTGAGATGGGGTCTCAGTATTGCTCAGGCTGGTCTCAAACTCCTGAGCTCAAATGATCCTCCCACCTCAGCCTCCCAGAGTGCTGGGATTACAGGTGTGAGCCACCCGGCCCAGCCAAAAAATTATTTTTAAATAATTATAGATTTACAGGAAATTGCAAAAACATATACAGGGAGGTCCCATGTAACCTTTACCCAAAATAGTAACATCTTATATAAGTATACTATAGTACAATGTCAAAACCAGGGAATTGACATTAATATAATCCACAGAGTTCATTCAGGTTTTACCAGTTTTATATGAACTCAAGTGTTTGTATGTGTGTGTGTGTGTGTGTGTGTAGATCTATGCAATTTTATCACTTGTGTAGATTCATGTTATTATCACCATAATCAAGATATGGAACTGATCAATTACCATAAGGCTCCTTCTTGCTATCCCTTGCCTACCCTTCTCCTGTCAATAACAACTGTTTTTTTTAAATGATCTGTGTATGTATCTTAGGAAATAGATCCCACCTCACTTGAAATGGCTCATCTGTTTCTGTAGGACTCTGTTGGTAGCTTATTAAGTGTCAAATATTGTTCAGCAGTTAGTATTTACTAAGACAGGAAGGTTAGTCAGTCCAATTTAGAAAGAATTTTAACACCAATGAAGAATGGCCTTAATTCTGAGTTTAGGGATGATCTTAAGCAAAATGAAAAGGTGCCCTGTGTGCTCCAGTCCCCTCTCCTGCAGCCCTCTCCTCCCTCACTGCACTCTGCTTGGCCTCCCCGCACCCCCTTTGGATACCTCGAGTGTCCTGGCATTCACAGGATGACAGTCACCTCCAACTCTGAGCTGTCACACTGCCCTCCTGACTGTTGCTGCGCTTCTAGGAGCCATTTTTAACCCACTTAATCTGCCCAGGTATCCCTAGTTGATTGCGTCTGGTCTCCCTTTCTGTCCGATTCCTTGGGTTGACTTCTCCCCTCTGCCCTGTCTTGTATCCCTCTTGTAGGCCAATCTCTTAAATAGAAAAAAGTGGGACAGACACACCTTGGGCCCCACACTTGGAAGCAGACACAGGATGGCAGGGCACCACACCTTACTCTGCTTTTCTATCTTGCATCTAATTGTGCAGAGCCCAGCAGTCCCACATTTCCTAACCATTAATAAGGCAACCTCAGTGAATGAGTTAAACAGTTTAATGTGCTGGCCCTTGCAGAAATGATTATATTTCAAATAAAGGATTACTAGAGATGTGAAAACCTTAACTCAAAAGAAATCAGGGTGAAACTCACATAATAAGACTATCTGCCTGGTGGCTCTTTCAAGTCACATTGTCAAGATGTATGCCTTCTAACTAATCCTAATCCTAATGCACCTACCTCGGACATACCACTACCCAAGCATTTTGGCCAATTAAGAATTTTCTATACATGGTTTGAAAATTATAAGAACCTCAGTTTACCTTGAATTTTGAAAACCTGTTGAAATCTTAAAGTTCGTTAGAATGTGCTCTGTTTTAGGCCACAAGGTTAATTTGCTGATACCACAACAACAAACAAGTGCTGAAAACCAAACGATACAGCTATTTACAGTGAGTCTTCAGTTATCCAGCATCATAGAGAGGTTAATTTCATACAAGTTTATATCAATCAAACCTCCAGACTTGGCATTATTTAATAATTCTGGCAGAAATACTTAAATACATGATATTTAATATGACTGCTTTTCTAAAGCACGCTGAATATCATTTATCTTTTACTTATTGTTGAGGTTCAGTATATTGAACATAAATTAGTATCCTGTTTTATAATATTGTGATTTTGAAGAATGTGAATTATGTGTTTCAACACCAAATGGCACCAGTGTTGCTTTTTGTTGTTGTTGTTATACCTGTTTTTGCTTTATCTGTCTCTTCCCTACTGCCTAGAAATGGTTACTTCTCTAGGTTTCTGTCCTGTCTCCTTCCCTTGTACAAACATAGTGTATTGCTTCCTTCTAATCCTTTGGATTGAGAATCCAGGTAACCAATTTATTGGAGTTGTATGTATAATATGAATGCATGTATTTTGCCCCCTGGGTATTTCTCCTCTGAGTAAAGTGTATGAATTTCAGAATTTTTGGTATTTGGGGCCTTGATTTTTGCTTTCACAAATCCTTTTACACTTGCATGCTACACGATCTCACTCTTATGATTTTTTTTTTAAATAACTGAGATTTCCAGATAAATATCTTCTGAATAGTTGACGCATTACTGTAATGAGGTCAATTCCTACATTCAACAAATATTTACTGAGTGCCTATGAAACACCTACGTAGAATTTATCATTGAGGTGCTTAGAATTTATCATTGAGCAAAACAGAAGATCTTTGCTCTCATAGAGCTTAAATTCTAACAGAGGAAATACATAACAAACAATAAACAAAATGAACAAATAAATTACATGTTACGTTTGATGATATGTATTATGGAAGGGAAAACCAAAAAACAAGTAGATCCTGGTAAGAGATTGGGAATGCCAGTGGGGGTGGTGAAGATTAAAATATTAAATGGGGTGGTCAGAGCAGGGTTCACTGAGAAAGTGATGTAAGCAAAGAGGTGAGGAAGTTTAACCAAGCATATGTTTAGGGTAAGTATTTCCAGCAACAGGAACAGCCAGTGCAAAGGCTTTGGTGTGGGTGAATGTATATAGATTGTTTGAGGGGCAGTAGGAGGCAATTGTGGCTAGAGCAAGTAAGGAAGAGAGTAGGAGAGGAAGTCAGAGAACGAGGACACATCACGTAGGGACTTTATAGCCATTACAATGGCCTTGGCTTTTACTCTAAGTGAAATAGGGAGCCATGAAGGGCTTTGAGCAGAGCATTGACATAACCTGCTTTTTAAAAAGATCACTCTGACTGCCATGTTAAGATGCTGGGGGGCGGGGGGCAGGGGTGGAAGCAGGGAGACCTATTAGGAGGCTATTGCAGTAATCTAGGTGAAAGAGGATGGTGGCTTGGATGAGGGTGACAGCAGTGAAGACGGTAAGAAGCAGTAGAATACATTTTGGAGGTACAACCAATAGGACTTGCTCATGAATTGAATGTGGGAATGTGTGAAAAAGAGTCATCAAGGATAACTCTAAGGGTTTTGGACTGGGTAACTGGAAGGATCATGGAGCTATCTGTTGTGATGCAGAAGGCCGTAGACTAGGCATGTTTGGAGAAAAGGTGAAGGAGTTCAGTTTTGGACATGTTGAGTTTGAGATGTCTTAGACATTCAGTTAAATGAGTCGAGTAAGAAATTGGATATATAACTCTGGAGTTAGGGAGAGAGGCCTGAGCTGGAGATATAAATTTGGGAATTATTAACACATAGATGATATTTAAAGCCATGAGATGGGAGAACACCAAGGAATTGAGTGTTGAAAGAGAAAAGTTCAGGAGGAAGGGAGTAACTAGCAGAAGAAGCTGCATAGGAGTGACCGATGAGGTAGGAAGGAAATAAAGGAAATGTGGAATGTGTCTTGAGAGGCAAATGAAGATGTCTTCAGATAGATTGTATCATGTTGCCAAAACATCAGGGAGAAGAAAGACCATAATCTGGGTTTGCATTTGAAGTTTTATATCTTACAGGTGATAGGCTAGCAGGTCTACTTTCCCAGCCTGGTTGGCAGTTAGACTGGTTGCAGACTCTGTGCCAGGTCTTTGAATGTTGTTGTGAGGAAGCTGGCAGTACTACAAACAAAAATAAAAGATCTCACATGCAAGTTGCAGGGCAAATGCATAGCCTGTGACTTACACCAGAATGAGATCATTCAGCTAGAAGACAAGTAAATGGGAAAGTCCAGGTAAGGAAAGATGAAAAATCAAAGTAGAGAGGTGCAGAGGGCAAGAGGGAGAATAACACTGATGCAATTATGAAATCGTAGGGTGTTATTTCTCCATAACAGATGGGGAAAAGAACAGGGAGTCAACATCACTGTGATAAATACTGAACAGCAAGGAAGCAAACTATCACAGCTGAGGCATGTGAGCTGCTGTGAAACTCAGAAGTGATATTATCAATAAAGCCAGAGTTGGCAAGTGATTAACAAATAAACAACATATGGCTCATTGGTTACCATGTCCCTGGAAACATATCCTCTTAGGAGATAATGTGCCTCTGTAAATGAGTTTCTAGGTTGTGCATACTTGCTTTTGATACATATAGCAGTTGTGAGATTGTAACTACCCAGTTTACCTTAGCAAAACTGCTGCCAAAAACACAACTGTAGATTGCTGGTTTTGGACAAGATGGAGTGGCTTGATTCTCCCTATTCCTCCCACTAAGTGTAAATCCTGGATGTTATATATAAAACAAACAGAAAAATATTCTAAAAGGTGGAGAGAAAAAGGCTGATTGGCTTTGGACCTCTCTATCTGAAGGACACAGTGGTGAGTTTATTGAGTTTTCTTTTTGCCTGATATATCCCAGGCTGGATGCTGGAGTATACAGCAACTCAGAAATGCAAATGGGCACAGACAAAAAAAAAATGCTCCAAGAAAAGCCTGCTCTCTCTATCTGTAGGACAAGGAAAGGGGAAGCCTTAGAGAAATAGAAAACTTTTAGACAATAACTGCTATAGTCTAACCAAACACCACAGAAAAAACTATAGACTTACCTCCTTACCTCCACCCCCATTAGCAAAGGCCAAGTGAGGAGCCCAATTTTCCACCTTTGTCTAGCTGTAATGAAGCAGCTCTTCCCTCCTAGATTTTAAAGCAGTCACCATGAAAGTATTTTAGTGAGCAATTGTTAACACCCTTGTAACATATTATAAAACAGAATTTTTAAGCAAACACATAGAAAGTCCTAGCAAAGAAATATAAGAAACAAAGAAGAATAGAGTGGAAATTTTAGAATTGAAAAATGAAACAACTGAAATTTAAAAAAATCAATGGATGGCTCAATAACAGAATGGAGAGGACAGAGGAGAGAATCAGTGAACTTGAAGACAGAACAATAGAAATTACCCAATTTGGACAATAGAAAATCAACTGAAAAAAATTAATAGAGCCATAGGGCCAGATGGTACTGTAGCAAAAGTTGTAACATTCATGTCTTTGGGATCTTGGAAAAAGAGAAGAAAGAGGGTGGTGCTGAAAAAAGTATTAAAAAAAATAGTAGCTGAAAATTTTTGCCAAATTTGGCAAAAGAAATAAACTTCAAGGAGCTGAGAGAACCCTAAATATGAAAATTGAAAGAAATCCGTACCAACACACATAATCAAACTTCTAAACACAAAGAAAGATACTTAAAATCAGCAATAGAGAAATTACACCTTATAAGGGAAAAACAAACAGAATGACAGTGGAGTTCTCATCAGAAACCATGGAGCCCAGAAGGAAGTGGAACAACATTTTTCAAGTGTGGAAAGAAAAGAATTGTCAACCCAGAATTCTATACCCAGAAAAAATATCCACCAGGAATGAAAGGGAAATCAAGTTGTTCCCAGTGAAGGAAAACTAAGAGGATTTGTCACTAGCAGTCCTATCCTAAAAGGAATTACTAAAAGAAGTCCCTGAAACACAAAGGAAATGAGAAAAGAAGGAATCTTGGAATATCAGGAAGAAACAAGGAATGACAGAAAGAGCAAAAATATAGGACACAAGAGAAAGGAGGTTGAACTAAAGCCGCATAACTTGCAAAACAGAAATACATGAGGAAATCAGTGGGTACTAGGATAACTCTCAATGCAAGTACCCTTCTGTTTCCACTATCCTTGAAAAACATATTGCTTTCTTCTAGGCAACAGAATTTCATCTTATTAAAGAGCCCCCAATAATGCTCTTGTACCACTCACTTGGGATACAAGAATGATGTTAAGTGGTGAGCATGCACAGCCTCTTCTCTTTCCTGTCTTATATCTAGCAACCCTCCCTCTGCAGCAATCAAGCCATCCCACATGCAAGATCACCACCCACGATATAAACTGCCTTCACTCTGGCACCCACTGTTTCTTCTGCGAGGAGAGTCATGTCTTCATCACTGAGAACTACATTCTTTCTAGAGTCCCAAAAGGGATTTAAAAAAGTTCTGTGATTAAGGGGCATCCCTTCCACTCAGACCTCCTTCTCACTCTGCCTCTTCACCTGAGAATTATTAATTTATGGAATCCCAGAGGCTGAGCTTGTCTGTATAAAGAGGCCTTCGATCTGGGATTGGGGCCCCATTTGCCCCTCCTGAGATACAGAAGAGGTGGCCAACAGTGGACACTCCCAGCTGTTGAGCAACAACTCTATCTCCCTGGCTCCAGTCTTCCTATATCCCTTCCTTGCATTTGGACCATATCACTGTCTAACACAAGGTCATAGATAGGAATCACATGGTGTAAATTTGGGGGTGAACATCTTTGCATGCACGTGGATCTGCTATCTTAGCTGATGTGCAAATAGAGAAGTGGGGAGTGGGACCAATGACAGAACACTGGCTCTGGACTGAGGTGGCCTCTGCTCTGAGTGACTATAGTATATACAGTGAGGAAATATTATGCTGTGGGACTACGGAGCCAGTGTGCTGTTGTGAGAGTTAAGTGGTGAAATGTCAGCGATGCCTTCTAAAGACAGGAAAGACTTGAACTTATTTTTTTGAAACTAAGATCTCCAAGATGAGAGCCCAGTATGATTGTGTGGATGACATAGTAAATCTTGTTCTAACTGGATAAGCCAATCAGTTGACGTGATCCTGGCAGAACACGAAGCCCTCAAATCCCAGAACCTCACTTTCCACCAATGGCTTCCTCAATAGTGGACATACTCTTCTTTGCCATCATTTTACCATACAACCACTTTCCTTGTCTTGAGTCACACAGAAACAAAGAAATAATTTCTAAAAGAATCCTTTATGAAATCTTTGTGTGTTGTATATTAATCCATTAACCTTCCATTGAGCAATGTGCTACTTGTGACCCTGATGCTGGGCTCGTTCCTGAAAAGGGGACAGTTAATGTCATTATAGAAGTTACCTGGGGCTGGGCACGGTGGCTCAAGCCTGTAATCATAGCTCTGGGAGGCCGAGGCAGGCAGATCGCTCAAGGTCAGGAGTTCGAAACCAGCCTGAGCAAGAGCGAGACCCTGTCTCTACTATAAATAGAAATAAATTAATTGGCCAACTAAAAATATATAGAAAAAATTAGCTGGGCATGGTGGCGCATGCCTGTAGTCCCAGCTACTCGGGAGGCTGAGGCAGAAGGATTGCTCGAGCCCAGGAGTTTGAGGTTGCTACGAGCTAGGCTGATGCCATGGCACTCTAGCCCGGGCAACAGAGTGAGACTGTGTCTAAAAAAAAAAAAGAAGTTACCTGGGACACAGACACTGAACAAGTAGTCAGAGGGGCATTTAATATAATTTTTACATGTGCTGCGAAAAGCTAGATCAGGCTATGAGAATGAGAACAGAAACAGGGGATCCTGAGTATGGGAGATCATATAAGATTTCCTCAGAGAAGGTGGCATGAAACAGTGAACAGAAGAAGGAGCAGTTGAGAGAACAACAGAGGGTCACATGTATTCAGTACCTTTTGATTATCTCATCCAGATGATTAATTCCCTACTTTTTAGAAGTCTCCATTTAGCCAGGAATATGTACGTGAACTGTAAATTAATTATTTTGACTCAGTGATACATGGATTAGGAAAAAGGAAACTGCAAATTTTTATCACTAGACAGTACAGGCACATCTTTCGAAGGAATTTGTTATAAATAATGTTGCCTTTTCCCTTTTTATGCAGTGAAATTTGTCTAGTTTGTCCTTTTTTGAAAATCTTTGTAGGTTAGTATATGTTATAAAATTTTAAATATATACATATTCATATTTCCTTTTTTGGTATTTTTTGATTATGCTAAGGAAAAAAATCCTCTGAACACAAATCAAAGAAACTACTCCTTAACTTGTAAAAAGTAATATCATCATTTCATGATTCAGGTCTTTCCTCTTCACCATTAAATATATCTTATATCCTTACATGATCCCTACAAAAAGTAGATGCCTAGTAAAATTTTGTTTGATGTCTGAATAAATATGGAACCTGCAGAAGTACCATCCCCAAATCTCTGAAGTCCTACCGTAGGTTGGTAAATTCTCTGCTTCTATTTTGTTTGGCTTTTCAATGGAAATCCAGTCAAAGGAATGTAGATGAGATGGGTGTGGCAGGATGTGGGTGGAGGATGTGATCCCACTTGTTCCAATGAAAATGCAGCAGATTCTGTGGGATGCAGCTGGGAGTCTTCAGTTCAGATGTCTGCAGAGAGGACCTTAATTCAAGAGCATCCATGGCTGCACTCTAGGAAGCAATGACCTGCTCTTTTTGTGGGGCCCACTTTGGGGAGCCACGCTCTTATGACATGTGGACACAGTGTCTGTCTGAGTTGCTTCTTGATTGGTGATGGAGACAAAAGGCCTTGAATTTGTCTGTCTGTCTAGAGTGTTTTCAGTGTCATGGAAGCAGCACTGGGCAATTCGGGCAGCCTTATTAAAGGGTTGGAGCCAGCACTAAACATGGGCCTGAAAGTTTGCCCTGAAATGGTGACTTTCTATGTGACCATGTATGATAGTGGTTTCCTACAGCTGCTATAACAAAGTACCACAAACTGGGTGGCTTAAATAACAGAAATGTATTGTCTAGCAGTGCTAGAGGCTAGAAATCTGAAATTAAGGTGTTGGGAGGGCCACACTTTCTCTGAAGTCTCTAGAGAAGGGACATCTCTAGAGTAGGGATCATAGCTCTGTGTGAGAAGGCAGGGAGAACATGGTGGCTCATGCCTGTAATCCCAGCACTTTGGGAGGCTGAGGTGGGAGGATTGCTTGAGGCCAGGCGTTCAAGACCAGCTTGGGCAACATAGCGAGACCTCATCTTTATAAAAAAGTTTTAAAACTTAGTCAGGCATGGCATGCACCTCTAGTCCCAGGTGCTCCAGAGGCTGAAGTAGGAGGATCGCTTGAGCATAGGAGTTTGAGGCTGTAGTGAGCTATGATCATATAACTGTACTTCAACTTGGGCAACAGAGCAAGACCCTGTCTCTAAAAAAATAAAAATAAAAACAAAAAACTAGAGTGAAAGTTATTGTAAAATGAAATGAATTTAATGACCAATGATTCATTAAATACTCAATATGTTTGTTGAATGAATATGTGAATAATCAAGCACCTAGTATACGCCAGGTGCTGGGCTAGGCAACCAGAGTTCCAGATGTGGTCACTGTGCTACAGGTGCTCATAGTCCGGGGAAACAGTGAAGTTTATTCTCTTATCAAACATTTTGTGTTCTTTATTCATTTGTTGTAGTTGTGTTCTAAACTCAGGGTTACTAAAAGTGAATGGCAAGCACATCCTTTTTGAATCTGCTCAGCACCCATGTTTTCCAGAAAGTGTCAATAATCACTCTTTTATCTCTTTCTTTGATTAACACTCAGTAGGTTGACTTCCACGTGAATGGCTGGATTGTTCTCTTTCATTAACTAACCTTGGCCCACCCAGAAATGTAGTGTGACTTTTTGCACATTTACATTAGTTTTTAAAGATCATTCCGGTTGGTTTGGCATTTTCCTTCCCATAAAAGTTCATAGGTATTTGAAAAATCCAGATCTTTTACCATATAAGATGATTTATTAATAATAGAAGGAGTTAGTGTTGCAGACAAACGATCATGCTGCACATGAATATCAAACCGTAATTATAAACACACATAGAGCGTTTATTATTATAATCAAATAAAACTACAATAAAAACGGTCTGGCACCTTTCATGATCTACATATTTGTTCTTGGACAGCAGTGTAATTAGAGACAGACGGTTCATATGATGTTCAAAGTTCAAATAAATGACTATAATTAGTACTACTTTCATGCAGGCAAGCCACATTTTTTGTTTTCCTGATCCATGTACCCTTTCATCATTGTAACACACAAACTGACATTTGCAGCTGACAACACACAAAGGTCTGGAGTCTTACTCATCAACAGCTGGAGAGCCTTGTCCTCCTTCTCCTCCTGCCACAGGATGGAGAGTCCTTGTGTCCTCTCCGACTCTCTTCCTACCAGTCCAGTCCCCACTGCTCAACAACCGATTCCTTTTCCATCAGAGCTGCATCCTGTTCTGCCCCAAGGACCTGGAGCTGGAGAACAAGGCAGCAGAATCTGTGACCTGGGGAGGGAGAGAAACTGACCGCATTATCGCCCTGCAGTGAGTGAGGGAGAGGGCTGCAGATGGTGCGATTGGCTCCGACTCACTGACACCTGGGAGAGTACCTGCAGAGAGGTGGGAGGAGAAGAGTTATTTCCAAGTAAGCTGGATGCATAATTTATTGTCCAAACCAGGATACTGTTGAGAGTGCATGAGGGAGTATTAGTGTTTTTAATGGGACTACAGGTATACATCATGACTGTCTCAGGAAAAACCAGACTTACTGTTACACTACTTCTAAGTAAACATAGGAGGGAGAAGAAGAGAGTTATGGTTTTATCACACCTGAATGAGCATGTGGATGTTCCATAAGGCGCATGGAAGTGGAGGCTGCATCGTGTGAAAAGTGTGACATATGGAGCCCTGAAAGCTCTGTCCTAATTAGTCTTCATGCCTTTTGTCCCTTTCTCCTCCAGTTCCTTCCCTGCTAGAAGACTAATTTTCCAAAACAATGGCTCTGATTTTTTTTTCTGATTTTCTGATTTTTCAAAATCTCTGCTGGCCCTGCATGATTAGCAGAATAAAGTCTGTACCTACCTAGCTGTCATTCAAGTCTGGCCTCATCAGGGTCCCAGTCTTGTTTCTCAGTCTCCCTCTTTGAGGAACCAATGGAACCTCACACTGTTGGATCCACTGGCTGCTCTGGCCTGCAACTTCCCACCTCCATGCCTTTGCTCGTGCTTTATCATTTTGCTGCCTGGAAACCTTTTCCCCCAAGTTTGTACTTTTGCAATTTCTGCCCATTCTTCATAAGCTGGTTAAAATATCAGTTGAAGTTCTGTGGGAAGCAGAGAATTGGAAGAGAAAGGGTTCTCTACGAAGCCTTCTTTACTCACTCTTGTCTCATCCAGCTCTGAACCCCTAGCAGTTTTTATACAGACCTCTGTGTACCTTTCTAAGGACCCATATGACCGCTTTTGTCCTTGCATTGTCATCGTTTAGTTTAGATGTTTTAGATCCCCTAATAGATCAGAAGCTGTTTTAGGGCAGAATCAAGGCCTAGTTCTTCTTTGTAACTCTCAAAGAACTTTTCATTGTGCTTTGCACTTGGCAGACATTCAGTCATGAATGGTATGCAGCAGTATTGTTGAATGAAAGAGGTTAGAGACTGAAATTCAAAATTCTGATGCTGTTGATCTCTACTTGGGTGAAGGAAAGCCGTGGGACAAAGGTACTTCCTATTTCAAACACCTGGGACTGGCAGTGGTGTGGACATCTGACTCTTGCTGGCCCTAAAAGTGGCTTCCTCTCTTCACAGGAGGACTAGATGAGGTGGACCAGCATTTTGCATTTAGAAAGTCTGTTATGATCTCTCAAGCCAGAGCTGTGTCTTTGGCATGTGTGGGTAGTAACAAAATCCTATTGTTAAATGGACCATACGTGACTGTAACTAGGCCCCTTTTTGATATCAGCTTTGGCCAGTCACTTTGGGATCTCTGTCTCTAGGCAGCTTATTGCCCTGGTAGTCATAATTGCTAGTGGTCATAATTAAATGCAATTATTTGAACATTGCCTGAAATTATATACAAGGTCAGCTTTCTTTTTGTTAGTTCAGCATTCTGTATACTAGCCTACCTGACCTGGACTATTAATTCTGATCACTCTGAAAACCAAAATGACTAACAGTAAAAAGAAAGACTGTCAAATTGAATCTTCATTCCTAACGAATCATAATCCCTGCCATATGGCCTTGGCACAAATCATGCTGCCTGGGGTTTTTCATGTTTTCATGCTATGCAGTGAGGCACACTGGAAATTTGTGTTGGTGAGGACTGCTCTTGATATTTTACACACTGAAGGGGGTACCAGAAATCGTTTCCAAAAAGAGTGAAATTCAAGTCATCTGTTTTCTCTGGCATTTGTAGTTTTGGAACTATGGAAATGAGATGTATCAGACTCTGTGGCTATGACGAGGTTTTCAGCTAATAAAAGTTTATTTAAAAATCATATTAGATATTTTCTGTACTAACCACCTCAGATTTATTTAACAGTCTATTCACTATTAACACCTGATTCCAAAAAAAAAAAAAAAGCCTGAGTACTATGAAAGAAAAGGGAATTTGACTGTATTCTACTGTGCTACTGTGTCTTAAATAATCTTTAGTTTACTAATACTCTTTAGGTTATAGGACCCTATTACTATATAATCTTTAGTTTATAGGTCAGAGCCAGCTGTACCATAAAAAGAACATTATTATAACCAAATTCCTAAGTGTATTTTGACTTAGCAGTAGATCTGGAAAGTCCAGGCACGTTTTGGCTAAGACAGTCAGATGCTGAGATGCCAAGTAATGAAAGGGTAACACTTAGACATATCATCTTAATTTATTTTTATTTATTGCATCAATTTATAACTGCTCTTAGAACATTGACTTCTCTAAATCTGGACAGAATCTCAGCTAATTTAGCCCCACGTCACCCTACTGGATATGAGAAAGTCAAGACTCAGCAAGTCAAGCAACTTGCTCGGGGGAGGGCAGCTCGGTAGTGGTGTGCTAAACACAAGGGACATACTAGCACTCCTGCTACGTTCTGTGGGTCACAAGGCCAGCCGAGATTCACGAGTGGAAATAAATCCCACTTCTTGATGGAGATGATGACAGAGCATTTATGGTCATCTTTAATCTACCATGTTTATAAAGCAGAACTTTTACTTCATAATATCGTAGACTCTTTGAGGGTATTTGTTGCCTTTTTAATTGGAAAGATTTTTTCCAATTCCATTATTTTCTTTAAATATTTTTCCCTCCATTTTCACTCTTTTCTCCTTCTGGGACTTTTAATTACATGTAGAATAAACTCTCTTAGTATTTTCCCACAGACCATTGAGTCTCAGTTCATTATTTTTTTAATGAACACTGCACATTCCAGCCACCTCAGCACCCCTGAATTCTGACCGCTGCCCGACAGCCCAGTGAGACTGCCATGCTCTGCTTGGGTTCTCCCTCCTGCCTGTGTTTCGGAGAGTGTTTCCAGGCAAAATATCAAGGCTATTCTGTGGGTCACCTCTTGTGTTTCCCTCCCTCCTGGAATCACGGTACTTTATATACCTGTTGTCCAATGTCTGAAAGCAGTTGCTTCATCTATTTTGCTCAATTTTATGATTGTTTACGGTGTAGGGGGGCTAGTTTGTTACCAGTTACTCCATCATAGCCTGAAGTGGAAGTTCTTTTCCTTTTATAGAGATACAATAGAATTTTTTAATACGTAGAAAATTCTGTATATTAAAAAAACATAGATTATGATTCTACATAGTGCCTAGGTGAATAATTTAGAGCATCAAATATAAATATTATTTTTTAGTGAAGTAAAGGGCTTTCTTTGACTATTGGCTAATATATGTGGTTCAATAACATATTGATGTGCTAATGAAATGAATTCTATTAATAGTTTAAAATCCTTGGCTCTGGGTCAAAATTATGCCTGCCTTGCATTGCTAAGTTCTTTGTTCTCTCTTGGGTTCTTTCCTGGAAGCCCTGGATTCTCTGTTATTTAGGCCTCTTGTGTGAGTTCTAGTTTCTTATGGGGTCTGACTGTTCAAACACTCCTAGTCTTATCGCTGATCTAGAGACTTGGCTTCACCCAATGTATCTACATGCCAACTTTTCTATTCCTGTCTGTTAATTATCAATCAAGATAAAATTCAGCACCATCCCTACCCCATTTAGTTATACTTATATACATTATAATTATTTTGGGGCAAAAGAAGTTAGTTACCAAAGAAAAAGCCTGATTATCTCCACACAGGAATAATAAACAACCTTGTAGTTGCTGGTGCTAAAATGATTTATTTTCGATTTCAGCCTGATTTAAGGGATTTCTTTGAGTGCATCACTTAAAAAAAAAAAAAGATTCCTGTGCTTTCTTAATTCTGGGACATAGCTTTAGAA
>VBSM01001562.1:19145113-19175074 GCA_008086735.1 Cheirogaleus medius
CTGGGCTCAAGCCATCCTCCTGCCTTAGCCTCCCAAGTAGCTGGGCCTATAGGCGTGCACCACCATGCCCGGCTAATTTTTCTGTTTTTAGTAGAGACGGCGTCTTGCTTTTAACCAGGCTGGTTTTGAACTCCTGACCTCAAGCTATCCTCCCACCTTGGCCTCCCAAAGTGCTGGGATTACAGATATGAGCTGTCACTCCCGGCCAAGGCCCCTGTTTTCTTGCTGGCTATCAGCAGGGAGCTGCCTACATTGCTTGCTACATGGCCCTCTCACAGACATTTGGGCAAGAGGCAGCTTCCTTCCTCAAGGCCTGTGAAAGAATGTCTCACTTCTTCCACCCTCTTTTAAAGGACTCACTCAATTAGGTCCCAGGCCCACCCAGGAAAATCTCACTTTTGATTAACTTAAAGTCAACTGATTATGGACCCTAATTACATCTGCACAATCTCTTCACCTTTGCCACATGCCGTAGGTACATAATCGTGGGAGTGGTCTCTCCTCACCTTTGCTATATTTTAGTGGCTACAAGCAAGCTGCAGCTTCCATCTACCGTTAAGGGAATTATACAAGGGTGTGTGTCATAGGAGGTCACCTTAGAATCCTGCCTGCTACAGTCTCTTTTTTTGGGAAAATGATTCTTTTTTAAAATTTTATTTTATCGTGGCAAGAACACTTAACATGAGATCTACCCTCTGAACAAAATTTTAAGTGTACATTATTGTTGAATGCAAGTACAGTGCTGTCCAGCAGATCTCTAGAGATTATTCATCTTGCTTGACTGAATGAAACTCTGTCCATTGATTAATAACTCATTTCTGCCTCACCCCAGTCTCTGGTAGCCACCGTTCTACTCTTGTGTTCTATTAATTTGACTATTTCAGAGACTTCATGTAAACGGAAGCATGCAGTATTTGTCTGTCTGTGACTGGATCATTTCACTTAGCATCATATCCTAAAGATCCATCCATGTTCTCACAGATTGCAGAATTTCCTTCTTTTTTAAGGCTGCATAGTGTTCCATTGTATGTACATACCCCATTTTCTTTATTCCATTCATCCGTTGATGGACATTTAGGTTGTTTCCAAATCTTGGCTATTGTGGATAGTGCTTCAGTGAACATAGGAGAGTGAATATCTTTTCAAGATCCTGATTTCAATTCTTTTGGATAAATACCCAGAAGTGGGATTGTTGGATCCATGGTGGTTCTATTTTTAATTTTTTGCAAACCTCTAAACTGTTTCTCATAGCAGCTGCACCATTTCACGTTCTGACCAACAGTATACAAAGGTTCCAATTTCCCCACATCCTCGCCAACACTTGTCTTTTATTTATTTATTTTTTTTGATAGTAGCCATCCTGGTAGGTGTGAGATGGTATCTCATTGTGGTTTTGACTTGCATTTCACTGATGATTAGTGACAATGAGCATCTTTTCATATACCTGTTGGCCATTTGTGTGTCTTCTTTGGAGAAAAGTCCTTTCAAGTCCTTAGCCTATTTCTTAATTGGTTTATTAGTTTTTTAAACTATTAAGTTGTAGGAGTTGTAAATGATTCCTTTGTTGTCGTTTGAACATGTTTTAGAAGTGAAGTTTTAAAAATGGGCCCTAGGTTTAGATGCCAGGCTAAGGAAAATAACTTCTCTGTATTTGGAGCTTTTCCTTGGGGGACCAGCTGTTCATCCTTATTAAGGGAGAGGAAAAGAGCCTAGAATGAGCTATAATTAGAGAGACCGCATCATCATTTTGATGTACTGCAAGAACTTCCTAACCAGTCTCTTGGCTGCTGGTCTTGACTGTTTCCCATCTGCTTCTAGTCACAGTCAAGGTGATCTTTCCAAAGCGCACATCCGATCTTGTCACTGCCCTGCTTAAAATACTTCTGCTGACTGTTCGACAGAACCTCCTAGGATAGGACTGCCATGCTGTCGAGCTTCATGTCCCAGCATGAGCTTCGTGTGCCCTTCATTCATGCTCAGTGAGACAGTGGCACTAAGGATTAAGAGGAGGATGGATTTGAGTAGGTAGAATTACTGGGATGTGATGAGGGAGGGTATCTTGGTCTGTTTTGTGCTGCTATAACAGAATACCTGAGACTGGGCAATTTATAAAGAACAGAAATTTATTTCTCACAGTTCTGGAGGCACCAGCAACTGATGAGAGCCTTCTTGCTGTGTCCTCACATGGCAGAAAGTGGAAAGGGGTAACCCACTCCTGCAAGCCCTTTTTAAAGTGGCATTAATCCATTCATGAAGGCAGAGCCCTCATGACCTAAACCCCTCATTGAACCCCACCTCCCAACACTGTTGCAATGGGGATTACATTTCCAACACGTGCATTTTGGGGGACACATTCAGACCATAGCAGAGGCAAACCTACTCTATGCCTGGCAGTAAGGAGTGCAGGTGCAGTAGCAGACATGGGAAAGAAGGTGAGTTCAGTCTGAGGTCGCTGTGTAACATTACACCCAGGGACTTTTTGCTACTTTGCCCTGTACCGGGCACTGTGGCATCTAGAAAGGAAGCGCTATGTATGACCTCTGCAGGGATGAGAATATGTGTTGCATTGGGAAATTAGAGATTCACAAAGAAGAGGAGCAACAGAAGAGTATCCCTGGTGGTAGATTCCGGAGGAAGCATCGTGAAGTGTCAGTTAATGTCTGAATGAGATTTTTCCCATTCCATGAAATACCCAGTAAAAGTAATGACAAGTAAAAAGTTGCTCTTCATTGTTCCTGGGCTTAAATGTTGAACAGTGGGTGACATAAATAGGGTCTAATTTGGGGAGGAGAGGCTTCAACCTTGTCCTGGTTATCTCAGATTAGTTTTGTCTTTCCAAGTGTCTTTTGCCATTTAACAGTCTGGTTATGAATCTTGAAGTTCTTTTGTACTTGTTTTGGGCTGTGTGGCAGTCCATAAGTTTTTCTCCTATTGCTTTCTGAGTGTCAGTTTCTTCTGGAAAGCATTGGGCTAAAAATCTTTTTAAGCTGCTCTCATTTGTCTTCCTAATGTGGGAAATGCTCTGAGAATAAACAAAAACGGCTGCTGTTTTCCTTCTTGATGGAAGATGGATTCTGATCTCTGCTGATCTCTTTTCCCATGTGACTAAGTGAGTCCACCATGTCAATGTCCAGTCAATTTCCAGCTCATCTGGTCCTTGTGATTGCCTCCATGGTCACTTACATGCTGCCGTTGCTTTGTGCCCATGGCTCATGCCAGTGCTGCTATGGCAGCAACCCGACTCCCTGCTGGCACCAACTCGGCCTCCCACGAAGTGTGCCCCACGGATGTGGCTTCTGCCGTGGTGCCTCAGCCAGCTGCTCTCGTCCTTGCTGCCTGCGAAGCTCTTTCCCACCAGGCACACAGAGACTGTCATCAGGAGCTGTCTGCTTGTCTGCACCGCTGTCCACACCCCTTTATTAGCTGCTGCAGTTCTAGCCTCTGTTCCAGAGCCCCTTGACTTTGAGGACCTGGCTTCTGCTAGGGAGTTCAGAAAGCACTTCCAAAGGAGTGACGGGTGGAAGAGGCGCTCATATTGATGTGCTGCATCTTCCCAGGTAAAGCCTGCAGGTCTCTCAGGTCTTTCAGACACTTTGGCATCTCAAAAACTGGGCACTCATGCACCAGGTATTCCCTCCCTCTTCCCCAGGAAGCAGAATCTAAACCCTTCCAGTAGGAATTAGTTGGGAGGCTAATGAAGGTTGTGGGCATATTCTTTGAATTGAGTTTTTTTGTTTCTAAAAGTGTGATGGGGTGGAATTTGAGAGGTGAAAAGCTTCTTAAACTAAGCTCATGAAAGTGTATGTCTTTAGTTCTTTCCGTTAGTGACAGGTCATCTGTTCATGTCCTCCACAAATACTCATCTCTCATGATGGGATCTGTCTTCCTCTGACAATGTCCCAAGTCCCTTGGAACTCTGGCTCTAGTCCTGACTTTTGTGTGAGTCTGGGTAATGCTGGCCCCGGCCCCTCCCCCATTCCCATGCCCCCATCAGTGGAGATTTACTTGTCACTTATACAAAGTCTTTTGCAGGTTATACATGGCTATCCATCTTGTAGCTATAGCATCTGACACACACGCCTGCTGCATTAGTTTCCTAGGGCTGCCAAAACGAGATGCCACAAATTGAATGGTTTAAAACAACACATATTCATTCTTGCAGCGTTCTGGAGGCTAGGCGTCGGAAGTCAAGATGTGGGCAGGCCTGTCTTTTCTCTGAAGGCTCTAGGGAAGAATCCTTCCTTATTCCTTTCTAGCTTCTTGCCAGCAATCCTTGGCATTCCCTGCTTGTAGACACCTCACTTCAATCTGTGCCTCCACCTTCACATGGCTGTCTTCCTGTGTCTCTGTGTCCAAATCTCCTCTTCTTATCAGGACACTCATCGGATTAGGGCCCACCCTCATCCAGTATGACCTCATCTTAATATAATTACATCTACAAAGACCTTATCTCCAAATAAGGTCACATGACAGCTACTGAGTTTTAGGACTTGATATATCTCTTTGGGAGACACAGTTTGACCCATAACACCCTTCAAAGTTGTGGCTTAAGAAGAGAGGTGAAAGAAACACCCCTGGCTCTTAACAGTCTCACTTCAGAAGTGATACATGCTGGTTTTGTTCACAGCCCACTGGCCGGAGTATGGCCCCAGCGTAACCACAAGGGAGGCTGGTAAGTTCAGGGCAGCACATGGGTATTGGGCAAACATTTCCCCTCTCTGTCACAGCCTCAGCCACTTCCTTTCCTCTGATCCCAGATGCTCTGGAGCACACACAAGGCGGGATAGTTTCTATATAAGGTGAAATATCTATCAAGGAACACCACCAGGGTCCTGCAAAGCATATTGAAAGAATAGACTTGGAAAACTGCTCAAAGAAAAGAAAAACAATAGTTTGTACAGTCTGTAAAACTATTTTATTTTTGTTTGGTTCTTTGGTGTATCTAAATCCAAAAATTACGAAACAGTGGTTAACAGTCTGGATCTATTGCATAGATGTGTTTCTGTGTGGCCCACACAATGTTTAAGAAATGTGAACAAACATCTACATATCTAGATTTACCTTAAAGAGTTGGAAGATTTGCCAGCATCTGGGCTTGCATTTCCACATTTCCTGTGTAAGAAGGAAGACAGCCAGATAAGGGCTGCTCCAGGTGGACGGCCCCCTCTCTGTGGTTCACCCAACCGCTCCATCCCCTGCAGCATGGCCAGCACTTCTCATCTGGCTTTGCGCTTTCACCATGGTCTTGTTAGGAGAGATTTTTTCCTTACATTGGCTTATTGTACCTGATTGGCTCCTGCAGGCATTTGTATTTGTGACCCTGATTTTTAGTAAAATCTGCATTTTCATGTATCATATTACATACTGGTGCTTCTAAGGGATTAAACATGATCCAAAAACATCACCTTGAACTTATGATCCTGAGGTTGACTCCTGTTATGGCCATCTGTAGTAGTAGTGATTTGAGGTGAATAGTCCACAAAGCCTCCGAAAGACCTATAAAGGCCCAGAAATACCTATATTGGAGTAGATAAATATTTGCAATGAAATACTTGCAATTGGGATAGTTGCATAATATTGAATATAATTAAAATAATGCCTGCTGACTCACTTCCAAGTAAATCTTACCGATATAGCTTTTTGTGCCTTTTCTCCCCATATAGACCATTGGAACGATCCAGCGAAGATGTGGATATAATCTTCACACGACTGAAAGAAGTTAAAGCTTTTGAGAAATTTCATCCAAATCTCCTTCATCAGATTTGTTTATGTGGTTATTATGAAAACCTGGAAAAAGGAATAACATGTAAGAAATGCAATTCAGTAGTATATTTTCATGTATGGTTTCTGCTCATTTGTGGTTACCCTATGGGCATAGATAGCAAATGGAGTATTTATGTGCTAAATATTTGATCCTCAACCAAGGGTATCAAGTTGACATTTCCCTCTACTCTGTTTATTCAGTTCCATGTAGGCGTTTCCTTAGCTCCGTTGTTCACAGAATGTAAATGGGTCTTCCAGGGCAGCCTACTTTCCAGATGGAGCTGGAAGGATGTAATGATTCATACATTTAGCTATATCCTTAGAAATTCAAGGATATAGCTAATTTCTCTAACCCAAGAAATATGTGACTAATAGGATATTAAGTAAAGATAAAAGGTATCTTAACTAATGCTAACAGTAATGTTTTGAATTAACCTGAGAAGGTGTGAATAAGGGGCAGGGAGCTAGACTGACAGCTAGATTTTTTAGAAAGCTTTTTTCTTATTAAAAAAGTATAATAATACTTCTCCACCTGTTGGGACAGGGACACTTTATCCTGCAGTAACAGAAAGCTCCCATCCAACTAGCTTGAATAATCAATTACTCATACAAGAAGAAAAAAAATCAATTACTCATCTGTAAGAAGTCCTGAGGTAGGATGACTTCAGGGTTGGTTAGTAAAGTGACTCAATGACATTATTAAGGTCGCAGGTCCTTCCTGTCTTTTTTTTTTTGATTTGCATTCTCATCTGTTGCTTTTGTCCTCAGGCTTATCCCAAATGGTTCTAAGACAGCTACAGCAGTTGGAAGCATCACATGCCAGTATAAAGTCACCTTGCTGAGGGGCCATTTCTTTTTTGTCTCTGTTTCAGAAGCCCCCACCCCAGCAGACTGCCCATATTGTTTTATTGACCAGAATTGCATCGTGTACCTTTGTCTAAACCAATTGCTGGCAAAGATACTGGGATCACCAAGATTGATTTAGATTAATCCCGATTACCCCAGTGAAGCTAGGGAAGGACCTTATATGCCCGGAGCACCTAACCCTGGGGATGAGGGTGGAGACTTATATAAAACCTGGGTTCAGTTAGGTGAGAGGGCATGGATGGTTCTGGGTGGGAAAGCAGCAGGGTCTGTCACCACATCACTGAAGAAAATTTAGAGAATCAACAAAATTAAAATCACCTACAATCCCTTCATTTTGTGTGTATCCTTCAAGGTGTTTTACCATGTGTACACACACAAACATCGTCACATTTCTATTTTAAAAATGTCATCCATACATATCATTTCCAATGTATATTTTTGTTTTCTTACTGTTAGCAGAAATTGTATTCTTTTGGTGATGAGACTCTATCCTCTGTTTCTTAAAGCCATTTTCAAAATGAATCTTCTATGGTATGTAATATGAATTTCATTGGGCAAATAATAATGACTTTTGGGGTCAAGTTCATGAAAGGCAAAACTCTAACTCAAAAATGAGTCAGGTACAAAGGTTTGGAGCAGCAGAGTTACTGGAGAGGCCAACTCTAAACTCATCAGCCCCCGTCTCACGCTTAGCATTGCTAAGTTGTTGTTCTTTGCCTTCCCACAGCATGTCCCAGTCAGGGAGTTCAGAGCAGCTTGTCATCACTAATTATGGTTCCTAGAAGCTTGTTCTTACGCAGTGAGCAACACCCTTGCCAGAACTGAACTGTCCCTCTGAGCTGTTGTGATTTTTCATTGAGTCACTTGACCTCTGACTCTAACTGTGAAAAGAATTTTAAAATATCAGATTGTTCCATCTAGTTATTTAGCTAAGATGTTTAAAAGGACAGTTGGTTTTTATGAGATTTTTGAATCTGTGTTTTGGAATTATTATCTGTCTGGTCTTAACATGATATGGGAACTAAGGTTCTATCTAAATACCTAAATATTTTCTCTCTGAGATTACAAACTTAGAGCAAAATCAGGTTCAGAAATTTCTGATGAAAATCATTTCCAAATGCCTAAAAAGTGATGAATTTATAAAGTGAACAAGAAAATGGATAATGATAATGCAGTAGTTAAAGATTTTAAACAAAGCAGTCTTTTTTTTAAAAAAAATCTTTCACTGGTCACCTTAAAGAGAGACATGCTATTCTAGAAAACACATTGCTTTTAATATAGATTTAGGAAATTGGGGCTGTGGTCCCGTATTCTGTTAATATGTACCCCATCTGGAGTAATCATTTTCCAAAAATCATAATACAATGAAATGTATTTAAGATAAACTATGTAGAATATCGGTCAATTCTTCTTAAATTTGAAGGATCTTATAGCATTTAGGGTTATCATCTCTTATTATAGCTCTGTAAGTATGGAAGAGTTCTGTTTAATAGAGTTTCACTTCATAGAATATTGAATAAATAGGATATGCTTTGTGGATAGATGAGGTAAAGGAAAACATGTCATGTTCTTGTGGGAAACAGGGGAAAGGTGGTTAGCTCAGTTAGGTCCAAGTCATGCTTATGATAACCAGTGAAAAACTGTCAGATCATACAGTAAAACTAACTTGTATTTGGTGTATTTACATCACTATTTCTTCTCCAGTATTTCGCCAGGGTGATATTGGAACAAACTGGTATGCTGTCCTGGCAGGGTCTTTGGATGTTAAAGTATCTGAGACCAGCAGTCACCAGGTAATGTATGTTATATATTTTTTTAAAGTAATATTTATTATTATTTTTTTAAAGACACATTATCCCTATGTCTTCAAAATTACGTTTTCAAATCTACTTCCTCTTCTCCATAATAAGGGATTTAATAGTATTTGTTGGATTCCTTTATTAAGTTACTTGACAAACATATATATTGAATGTCTTCCATGATTTGAGTATGATGCCAGCTGCTGAAACATGAAATGCAAGAACACATTGTCCACCTTGCAGAAGCTTTCAGTCTATTGGGAAATGCAAACAATTGCAATGTTATCAGTTGTTGCTGTATAAGGTGAAGTGTGAGCAGAGGGGAAGGAGAAGCAAGTCTCCCTAGATTTCCTCTTGGATCCTTTCTCCATCTTATATCCTGACTTTTTTTCATCCCTGAAGTGATCTCATCAGCCTTTTAGGAGCTCCAGTGGTGCAGGAAAAATGTGGTTCCCCTAAAATCTCTCACTGTTTCTCTATCTCATCTTTCCAGATGTGGGAGGGCCAATAATATTATTTTTCTTCTAAAGTACAGCACTTGTGTGTTTGTTTTTTTATCTTCATTAGTCACTTCTGAGGAGTTTGACATCCTAGTAAAATAAAACTCACGTCCTTTTATCTTTTCACAATATGTATGAATATTTAAAATTGGACTTAGAGTCTCTTTTCACATCCACAGTGACATTTGCTCTGTCATTATGACATGTGGCCTAAATGTACATAACCTTCCTGTTTAGAGCCAAGAACCTCAACTCTGAAAAGTATGGCCACTAAAGGGCCACCTTCAAGTGTCGCTATGAAAATGTTCCAATTCTTATTTCCACATATTCAGGATTCAGATAAAAACTGAGGGAAGAGAATTGGTTAATTGTAAAATCAGAAAGAATTATCAAGAAAAACCAAAGAATGAGTTAAGTGGGCAAATAATCTACAGCCAAATACTATGTTTAAGATTGTGTCTGAGCCTTTTTCATAAGTAGCACACTTCAAATGTGAGAAACATTTATGACAACTAAATTACATGTTTAAATTTTGTAGGGACTTGTGTGTGTATTGGAGTTATGGGCAGTTCCTATATTAAAAATGGAGTGGTATCCCAAAAGATTGTTGGTAAGGTATTCATTTGGAATTTGGAATATAGTTTCCTGCGTTATATCCATTGTAATGGATAGTTAGTCTCGGACCAGTGTCCAAATCCTATATAACCCACAGTATACTCTTTCTATGGACACTGCATGGAACTTGTGCTTCCCAACTTTGATGGTACTTTCCCTCTCCCTTCTCTCACAGGGCTGGTTTTCTCTTGGAGGGTCAAAGTGAGAGGTGGGTTTTGATTCTTCTATGCTGCCTCAGTTTCCCAATAGGACGGAGAACAGCTAGCATTTCTTGGATATTTGTCATATCTAAGATATTTATCCACATCCAATATATTCAAGATATGTATCCATATTCTATTTATCCAATATTTCTGGGATGTTTGCTTGGCAGTGTTCTAAGCACTTGACATGTATTTATTTACTCCTTAAGTCCTCACACCAAACCTATGAAGTAGGTCATATTACTGTTCTCATTTTACAGATGAGAAACCAAGTCCTGAGTGGTTAAATAACTTGCCCCAAGTGACAAATCTGGAAATCAGGGGAACCAAGATTAAAACCCAAGCAGTCAGGCACCTGAACACATGCTCTTAGCCACTGCCTTCTACCATTGACACACAAGAAATAGGATGAAACATGCAACTTCCCTCTCTCTCCTCCTTTTGTCCTTCCAGATTACCTTGTGTCCTTTCTCTCTGCACATCTCCCACCTGTGGGTGCTGTCCAGGTGGGCACCCTCTGGTTCTTAGCTTAGAGCTGCTCCTGGTGCTTCCCTTCCCCAGGTTTCACCTGCACATGTGTGCTGAGGGGACAGGGCCTGGGTGGATCGTTCTCCTCGGCCCCTCCTGCTGCTTGAGGTGGCCCTGAATGAGTGATGATGGAGATAGGGGAGAAGCTGAGAAGAGAAAGGTGAGGAACAAGAGGAAAGGGAAGGAAGGTGAGAATTGAGGAGCGGAAGCTCAGGGAGGAGAGACTGCAAGAGAAGAGGAAGAGCAGACATGCCAAAGGGGGTGGTAAGTAGCATCAGCACCAATGTGCCCACACACCAGATGTCAGAGCTGGCCCGAGATTTGGGAGTTATTAAAATAGCACTTGGCCAGGGGCTTCAGGAACACTGCCCTGGATCAGTTGTCTCTCGCCATGAGGTCCTCACAAAGAATAGCTGAGTAGAACTTGGTTTTAGCTGTGGTTTTAAAGAAATTTTAATAAGCCTTTAATCTTGGATTTTAGCTGTGGTTTTGACCTCAAAACCAGTGCAGAGGACTTTTCTAAGCTGGACTTGGTCTTCTCTTGGTTGTTAGGAATTACTGGAATTATTAGCTTAAAACCAATGCTGGCTTAATGCCTCCTTCAGGGACTTCATTCCACAATGTTCAGCCAGAGTGTTCTGGACTGATTTGTATCACTCAGATAAAAGGAAGAGAAAGCACATTGACCCCTACACCCTCCAGCCCTCCAGAGCATAGCCTGAGACAAGCAGGGCCCTGCCTTCCGGCCAGCTCTGTGGGCAGAACACAGGTCCAGCCACACAAGGCGAATGGGCGGGATGGCTGAAGCTCCTTTCACGCCAGGATGCCTAAAAGGGAGAAACAAAAACTCCATATCCACCTGTGCTGGCCTCTGTGATGGGCTCTAGCCCACTAGCAGGGTGGGCTAATCAGGATGATTGGTTAGCTAGGCAGAGGAGTGCCCTGTGTAAGTCAGGGTTCTTCAGAGAAACAGAAGCAATAGGAGATAGAGATAGAAATTTATTTTGAGAGACTGGCTCACACAAGTGTGGGGTAGACAAGTCTGATATCTGTAGGGCAAACTGGAAGGTTGGAGATTCAGGTGAGAGTTTTTGTTGCAGTCTTTTTGTTTTTTTGTTTGTTTTTGAGAAGGGGTCTCAGTCTGTCACCCAGGCTGGAGTGCAGTGGCATCATCATAGCTCACTGTAGTCTTGAAGTCCTGGGCTCAAGTGATCCTCCTACCTCCACCTCCCAGAGTGCCGGGATTACAGGTGTGAGCCACCACACCTGGTCATTGTTGCAGTCTTGAGTACGAAGGCTGGAAACTCTGGCAGAATTTCTATGTTGTGGTCTGGAAGCAGAATTCCTTCTTCTCCGGGAAAGCTCAAGGGAAACCTATTTGCTTTTAAGACCTACAACTGATTAGACGAGGCACACTCACATTATGGAGAGTAATCTACTTTATTTGAGGTCTACTGGTTGTAAATGTTAATCACATCAAAAAAATAACTTTACAGCACAGCTAGACTCATATTTGACCAAACAACGGGCCACCATACTCTTGTCAAGTGGACACATAAAAGGAACCATAATATACCCCCATGGGGAGTGAAATGGAGTGGGTGATGGGCCATGGAGGGAGGAAGAAGGAAAGACCCGGAATTCCTGCCCTAGAGGCCAGAAACGATCACTGCTAAGTGCCTTCTCTGCGTCACACTGCGCCAGGGCTTCCATGTACACTCTCTGAGTTAATCTTCCGGCGTTCATTCCTACCTCCCCTGGCCTTGGAGACAAGGCTTCACAACCTTAGGTGCAGCTTTCCCAGGCCACGCAGATGTGCACACGCAAACTAAGATTTGGATTCAGTCTGGCATACTCCAGATGGCGTGTTCTTCTGCTGCTCACACATGAAAAAAGGTGGGGGTGATAAAAGAGACAGAAGAAAGGCTCCAAGAGGCTAAGAGAGAACTGAGGACAGAGCAAAGAGGTCACAGCTCAGAGTGAAGTCTTTACAAGAGGGCAGGGCAGGGCTTCTCCCTAGCCTGTCCCTCCCTGCCCTGTGTGTCTGCCTTCTCATCCGGGAGTCAGAGATGTGGTGGCAAACGCCCCTCAGTGGGGTGTTAGCTGCGTCCCTGAGCTAGGACGGACGGTGGGAGCAGGGCGGGGCTGGCTCCTGGCAGTGGGGCGCCTCCCGCAGGCCGAGCGTGACCTCGCCGGCTGCTCATCACAGCGCCGTCCCGACTTTAATGCTGGAATGAGTCTCATTTTACAGGCTAGATGTTCGATAACTTGCCCAAGGTCAGGGCCAGTTCTTTGTGATTCTGGAGCTCAAGTGCTTGGCCTTCAGGGTGGAACAGGGGCCACCTGCAAGTGTGTGAATGAGAAGGAAGAGAGGTGAGGGCTGAGCCACTTAGGAATACGAATGTGGGGAGAAGGACATTTTCCCTGCGGCTCCTCCCACCCCACTCCTGCGTGTCTGATGCCAGCGCTGAGCCCCACACCCCCCTACCTCCGAGCCGCTCCAGGGGGACCCGTCCCAGCCTGTCTTGGATCTGGAGATGCGCAGTGAAATGAGTGCTCCCCGTGAGGGGTGGGACAGACAAGTGTGGGTGATGGGGGAGGGAGGTGACGTACAGTCTGCACAGGTGCAGGTGGAGTGGTTAGAACTGACGTCGATGGGATGTAGGGTTGAGAGAAAGGGGGGCTCCTGACTTAGTGAAGAGGTGGATGGCAATGCTGCTGACGGAAGTAGGGAGCGCCTCAGGAAGGCAGCCCTTCAACAGACTCCGAGACAGTATTTTGGTACTATGCACTCATTAGGTATTATTAGTTTGATGGATGTTTTTCCCACAGCAAAAGCACTCTCTTATTAATATACAGTGATGGGAAGATATAACTATATACATTTTAAGAATACATAGGGCATAAGTATCTTGACTCGTAGATTCTCGTTACCTTCCTGCCTGTTTCAGCTAGTGGTAGACATTCCTGCTGAGCGCCGGAACCAGCCCCTTTCCTGTCCCTCACACCGTCAGGCCCTTCCCAGGCAGAGCCCAGAGCCACACTCCGCTTCTGCTGCCCGGCTTCCCCTTTGGCTAAGTCCCCCCAAACCAAGGCTTCAAGGGACCGTAGGGGAGAGAAAAGCCCCTGGATGGGGAGGGAAAATGCTCTGCATTTCGGAGACCCTCCCCGAGGAGCTGGTGCTGCATTGCTTTCATTTCTTTTGTTACTGCCTTGAATCCATGCTTGTCCTAAGAATTCTGGGAAATTATTCTGTTCCTGTAACTATGAGGAAGTTTTGGAGACTTACAAGTCCTTGCAAGTATCTTTCCATAAACTGTATTTACTCCACTACTCCATAAAACAAAATCTCAAAGACACTCTTACTGCTCTGCGTAATTGTCAGAGCATCACTCCCAGCTCTCAGACACTGTCTCTGATCCTGCTGTGGCCATTCTTTGTCGTACTCTGTGAAACTTAGAGCATCCAGCAAGGGGACCTGCCCACAGACCATTTCATCTTCAAAAAGTGTCCCAACCTGGCTCGCACATCCATGGAGATTTCCACCAGCAGCATGGATCCTATCAAGAATTCATCCTTCTAGTTCCCCAGGGACACCTGCCTGCCCCCTCACTCTCCTACCTAAGCCTGGCCAGGACACATGCACCTTCAGGTCTCCACCGCTGAACTCTGGTGCACAAGAACCTCTCCTGTCTCAGGTGCCTGTGTAACTTCAGTGGGCTAAAAGTCAGAATTTTACATTCCCACTAGAATGAGTAACGCTAAGGGTGTATTTTTTCTCACTAATATTTTAATGGATTTAGGGTTAGAGATGAACATTGGAGCAAGTTATAAGCAATAAATAAGCTTCAAAACAATAAATAGTCTTATAAACCTCACTATATCAGACATTACCTAGCTGTGTGTGTGTGTGTGTGTGTTTCAGAGACAGAGAGAAGGTCCTGTTTTTCTCTGCAGATTTTATAGGTGAGGGACATTTTTGGCATAGTAAATACCTACATTTTAGAAATCTGTAAGAATTTAAATTAATCTTTACACCAAGAAAGTATAGAATTTTTCCAGTCAGCCCGGTGTGGTGGCTCATGCCTGTAATCCTGGCACTCTGGGAGGCCGAGGCTGGAAGATTGCTTGGGCTCAGGAGTTTGAGACCAGCCTGAGCAAGACTGAGTCCCCATCTCTATTAAAAATAGGAAAAATTAGCCGGGCATGGTGGCACGTGACTCAGGAGGCTGAGGCAGTAGGATTGCTTGAGCCCAGGAGTTTGAGGTTGCTGTGAGCTAGGCTGACCCATGGCACTCTAGCCCAGGCAACAAAGTGAGACTCTGTCTCAAATAAATAAACAAAAAAAATTTTTTTCCAGTTATATGAAAGAAGAATTTCTGATGGCTGCTGACAGAATAGAAATTCATGCTGCAAAATAAGGAATGGGATAGTTTATTGATTCATTAAAACTTCTACATCTCTATTACAGGTGCTTATTTAATTGTCTATGGGTATGCACAGTTAGATTACTTGTAAATTGGGAATCATAATTCCTACCTTAAATGAGCTGATTTATGTAAAGCACTTAGTACAAAGCCTGGGATAGAGCAAGAGATTCTGTGCTTTTGGTTTTGTTTTGTTTGTTTTTTAAGAGATGGAGTCTCGCTCTATCGCCCAGGCCAGGCATCCTCAAACTACGGCCTGCGGGCCACATGCGGCCCGCCGAGGACATTTATCCGGCTTGCCAGGTGTTTTTGCTGCCTCTGCCTGTCCTGCTTAGCAGCCGACTCGTCCCGGGCCCACAGTGCACATGTGTGGAATGTGCCCCGCACTCTCCAACGGCCCTCCAAGGTCTGAGGGACAGTGAACTGGCTCCCTGTTTAAAAAGTTTGAGGACCCCTGGCCCAGGCTGTAGTGCAGTGATCATAGCTCACTGCAGCCTCTAACTCCTGGGCTCAAGCCATCCTCCTGCCTCAGCTTCCTGAGTAGCTGGGACTACAGACGCACCACCACACCCGCCACCTGGGCTTTTTAAAATGACCAGTACAAGCGAGAAAAGTTGGTTGCCTAGAATGGAGTGCTGTAGGTTGCAACATCTGCAATACTGTTATTTTATCACAAGAGGGCAGTGCTAGAATAGAAAAAGCAGGAAATGTATTTGGGATTTGAAACAGCAAGTTTAATAATATTGTGCAGCCATTTCATGGATAAGAGAATCTGGGCTGCACTTGGCCTCGGTCGCCACTTAATTTCATACCCTCATCTGTCACTGTGAACCTATCTGGCGAATTTCATCTCAATTTCAGAAAAAGAACTCTTACTGAATTTCTCCCTAAAGTAATGTGCTTTTACTTGCCCTCTCTTCTTTGCTTCTGTAACAAAGATGTTTTTAAGCATTACATTTTTGTTCATCAAATTTGAAGGAAAGGCATGTTTTGCTGTAATGTGGATCTCTCTGTCTCTCTCTCA
The DNA here is from genome assembly GCA_008086735.1 of Cheirogaleus medius. Classification (NCBI taxonomy): domain Eukaryota; kingdom Metazoa; phylum Chordata; class Mammalia; order Primates; family Cheirogaleidae; genus Cheirogaleus; species Cheirogaleus medius. The sequence goes on from VBSM01001562.1 coordinate 19,160,840, forward strand.
TTCTGTCTTTGCCTCTCTGATTCTTCCATTCACTCACTTCACTCCATTATTTTCGGACAGAGAACGTCACCATCTCATTTTTCTGAGCACATTTCTGAACACATTTATTGAGCCCATAAAACATGAAAGGTGCCAAGTCCACAGCAGTTGTTTGTAATCTCTTCCCACTTATCTGTGCTCAGGTCAGGCTATTTGTTAGGAACTGATTGGGAGTTTATTTAGCATCCTGCATCCTGTATTTAGTTTTGTTGCCATGTAATTCTTTGTTTGGGTGGATATAAAACTGCTCCACAGTGCTGGACACATTGGCTCTCTGCTAAAATGGGCTGGTCTCCCTGATTCAGTTACTGGAATGCTAATGCTAGTCCATTTTCATCAAACCTTCCCACAGCCAGCTTGCCTGATCTTGTTAAGCTGTGCCTAACATGCTGATTTCAGGGAAGTGTTCTAAAAGTAACAGACCTTGTCTTTGCTGTTTGTTAGAAAACACATTCGACATAGAAGTATTTTGCCTTCCTGCTTGGCAATAAATCGTTTTGACAGCACATACAATCTAACATCTTGACAAATTAAGAGATTGGGTTCCATTACATTTTATTATTTGAAAGGACTTGGAGCACTCAATAAATTCCGGTACTAAATTCAAGCTCATGAAATAAACCGAAGTGCTATGAAACTTAATGACAAGTATTGCCTATAGGCCTAAAATAAAAACTGTAAAAATATTTGCCTTGTAAGAGTTTATGTTTCTGGGCCAGATGCAGTGGCACACACCTATAGTCCTCGGGAGGCCAAGGTGAGAGGATCACTTGAGCCCAGGAGTTTGAGGCTGTAGTGAGCTATGCTCAAGCCTGCACATAGTCAGTGTACTCTAACCTGGGCAACATAGCAAGATCCTGTCTCTAAAAAAGAAAAAAGAAAAAAGAATTTATGTTCTGGCCTCTACACATATAAAGGACCAGTTTGTTCCTTGGTGTTAACTCATTGTGTATCCAAAACAATAAATTTGCCATGAGACAATGAAGTCTTCTTAAGCCCTGAATATGGAAGTGAGTTAAATATGCATAATAAAAAGGTCTGATAGCCCTTGAAGTCACAGGACAATTTTTAAAAAAATCTTGATGTACTTATCATAGATAATTCTTATCCATCTTTTATTGATTGTTAGCTATTTTAAATTTCATCAGAATGTCTGTAACTTGTATAAGTTAGATTTCAGCTAATGCTTATAGTCATTATTTGCAAGACACAGGTTTCTTAGCTTGGATAACAATCTTAATTATCAGTGACATGTAACCATTGGCTTTCTTAACACCATTCCCATTTTCATACTGTAGTTATGTTTATAATGAAACAAACAAATAAAATGCCTCATATGAGAATGCCTACTTTAAGAAAATCCAGGATACCATAATTCAGATGTACAAAGCAGATAAATTGAGGGGTGATTAGTTGCAGTACAAAAGGATTCTTTGATTTACAGCATGATTCGTCAGAAGGGTTCCTTTGAAGACAAGCTCCCCTAGAGAGCTGAAGTGTTTTGCAGATCTTTCAAACCACTTGACTTCCAGACTAGGGGACTCAGAAACTTGGAATTTAAGTGTTGAAAACCGTCATTAGTTGAAGATTAATACAAAATGAATATAAAGATTCTCTGTTATTTAAATAATAGAAAAAAAAAGAACTTGGTTTTTGGAAACATGGATAACTATACATGTATATAAATATGACTAAGTTAGAAATAATATTTTCCATTATTTATGGAGCCCCTACTATGTGCCAAGAACTATACAAGACTCTATATATTATTTGTTTCTACTTAATACTGCTAATAATCTTATTAGAAAGATTGTGCCCATTTTATAAATGAGGATACTGAAGCTCCAGGGAGCATTTTGCTCAAAGCCACCAGCTAACAATTGGCAGAGATGAGTCTGGGTCTCCCAAGGCCCATGTTTTTTCCATTCTGCTGCCCCCAGGGGATTTTCCCTGCTGAGCAGCAACTGTTCTGATTCTGGGTGCTTCCACACGTGTGTCCTCTGCCTGACGCTGCACCGCATTCCGTCAGGGGTGGCTTTGTTGACATCTTTATTAACTTACCTAATACCAGCTTTTATGAACAGAGTTAACTAGACCCTGCGTATCCCACTGAAAACACTGTGCCAAGATACTGTTCTTAACCTCAGTGGGTGCGCAGCCAGGTAGAGGAGAGCCTGGGAACCACAGGCTGCCCTTGGTGGCAGTGGGAAATATCTAGGGGGCATGTGCGGGCAGCGCTGGGCAGGAGGGGGAGAGGAAGCAGGAACGTGGGTGACACAGTCCCCAGATCAGTGTGGGAAGGGCCAAGGCAGGTCTGACCAGTGGGAGCATGATGAGGCCTGGCCCGCCGATGGAGAGTCAGGAAGTGGGCCCAGTGGTGCACGTGGGCGGTGGGCAGGCTGACTAAGGGGTCTGGCCACAGAAGCACTGCCGAAGAGAAACTGGGGCCCGGGAGGGCTGTCATGACAAGACACTACCACTTGGAGAAGAATTAGGATACCCAGCAGGTTATGAAGACAGAGACTTAGAAGGACAGAAACTTGGTTTCTCCAACTGATGTAGGAACTCCATTATTAGAAATGGGGCACAGGATCAGCATGGGAAAGGCAGAAAATCCTGATTTGCTTTTTAATTACTGGCTTATCATTGCTTAAATTTCTCCTAATGAATAAGGGGATTTCCTGGGATGGATTTGATCCTCTAGGGAGGGTAAAGTGGTCCCCCATGTTGGAACGGGAGGATTACAGGGGGAGAAATGCCAAATGTTTTATGTTTTCCCGGTGATTGGGGCTTATTTGGTATTCAATAACTATACAGGTTGGCTGATGGAAAAAAGAACCTATACAAATTAAATTAATATCTTAATCAATTTTCCTGCTGAGCCTTGGCAAGAGGTACTTATATTTCCTATGACAATTTAAGAAGTATAGGAATAGATAATTAGACTAACTAATTTCTAATCTCAGCAATTCTACTTATAAGCCATGGTTGTGGGCAAGTTACTGAACATCTCTGAGCTTGATTATACTCAACCTGTAAAACAGCAATAATAATACTGATGTTGCAGGATTGTGTTACTACTACTGTTAATAAGAATAGCCACAGTTTATTAAGCATGTGTTTTGAGTCAGGCACTATGCAAAGCAGTTTAAATACATTATCTCATTTGTCTGTTGTAAGAAATAAATGAAGCATCATAGCCAAGACACCTGGTCCAGCGCGTGGCCCCGTCCTCCACTCACAGCCATGCTGTGGAGGAAGCACCTTAAAGGCTTGATTGCCTACCACTCTGCCCACGGGCAGAGCAACGATGCAGATACTGGAGGTAGGACACTGTCCAGAGCTGTCCAGAAAGCTACCAATGACTTCAGGGGTGGGTAGGGAATCGGCAGGGCTCCAGCACCATCTGCTAAACCCACCTTCATATACTGAAGACATTAAATCTTCATTTCCCATTTGAAAGTCCTCGAAATAAATCTCCATCTTACCGTAAAACAGGACTTTCCTTCACTGTTATTGTTTCATATTCTCTTGAGTAGGGAATTTTCTTCAGTCTGTATGTCACTGTAAACGTGTTCGTTCAGATGGCTTCTCTGAACATGGCCTCTCTGAATATTAATTTGCAAATGAACAGAAAATAAAAATGTTCTTTTGAATAATCCCTAATAAGTAAGGATTGAGACGTGAACAGACCTCTAGAGTATGTGAAAGCTTAAAATAAGTCGTAATGTTGCATTCAGAAACAGACACTGGCAGCAACAGGCTAAGGCATGCATTAAGCACTTCTACAGGGCTTCAGACTTGGAACTCTGACCCGTAGAGATCGAGTTAGATGTTGGTATGGACTGAAGGAAGAGTGCTTCTTCCATATCAACTCACATTTCTCCTGTCCGCGTTCATCCTGCCTTTCAACATGCATACTGAGCAACATATACTGGTTCTGCTAAATGAGAGAACATTTGGATGTAAATTTCACCATATGATAATTATTTGCTGAGCACATTGCAAGGCCCTGTCTGGGATTCCAATGTAAATAAGGCCTAGCACCCATGGACTATAAAGGTAGTGATTAGTCTATAGGGTGGAAATGTTCTTCTTGGCACCTTCTACTTCCCTGTGCCCAATCACACCAGTACCCAACCCATACCCCCAACCCCATTCAGATTTCTAAGTAGATTTGTTTGAAAAATACTATGAACCTGATGAAAGTAAAGTTTGAACTTGCAAGTAATAGTTCTTTCAGGTGCGATTTTCCAGTCCTAATTTTAAGATCATGTCTTGTAACTTGTAACTCTCTGCCCTTAAATTGGAGTGGAGCAAGTGTGAAGGAGGAGGAGGTATAGAAAGGACTGATCCCACACTCTGTTCTGGTAGGAGAGTGTGGGTTCCTGGAAACAAGCCAGGGTGCTTGAGCCAGTGATCCCAGCCGGGCACTCACTGGCGTGGTCCTCCCTTTGCAGAGGAGGTCTTGGCACAGTGAAATACACTGAGAAGTGTGGTTGGCAGCACTCCCATGATTAAATTTTGTTATATATGATATATATGTGTGTGTGTATGTATATGTATATATATATATGGTAAAGTTTAAATCTCCTTTTGTCTTTAGTCTGTATTACAAGAGCTGTTCAGTAGCAAAAAGACAGGCTCATGTGCATTTCAAAACCTGTTTTTCTTTGTGTACTGTTTGGTGACAAACTACATGTGTCAGGGATGGGAAGTGATAAAGAAGACTGGTTAATCCATAAGCTCTACAACTAGCTCAAGAATAACCAAGAACTCCCTAATTCTTTTGCATTATACTTTGCAAATAACCATAGATACATAAGCTATGTGGATGGTGGTAACAGTAATGCTTATGGTCCTTCTCTCAAGTTTTAAAATGGAATTTAACATTGGAAAATATAATTTAGGTGAAAGAATTGTTTCTGAAGGGTTCAAGTAATAGAAAAAATGAAGCAGGTTAGTGGGAGTTTCAAGGGAACCTGCTATTGTAGAGAATTTGTGATAGTGGATGATTTATCATAATCTAGCTTGTATTTTTAGTAGAATTTAAAAATTACTCCGAGGTACCTAACTCACTGAGTATTGATATTTCAGTTCTGGGGATATTTTTTTTCTGAGTGAATTTGTTTGCAATTGCCTTTCTGGAAAATGTATTAGCAGGCTATTCTTAAGTTCTCCCCTAATCTTTTATTCTTTTCTGAGATATTATTGATTTTATTTTCCTGAACGTAATTTTATATGGTAATATCTATGCAGAAGCAATTTGCTATGGTTTAAGGAACTGTGGATTCTTCTGGGCATTTGTCTTAGTAATGTGATTACAGAGTCACTAACTTGATCTTAATAACATTTGCCTATTATTGTATATTAGGTGCATGAAAGGCAAAAGGTGCTTTCTAACTCAGTGGATTACCCTTGTGTATCTCCCTTAGTTTATAATGCCTTGCAAAATTAATGTCCAGGTGATTTTGAGTGGCTATTTGCATTATCTGAAACTAGTTAAGATTAAATCCAAACATTATCACCAATGTTGCATGCAGAGAGGAAATTACTTTTTTAGTAATCCTTAAGAAACTTTTAAATCATTCATTCACAACATTTTATAAACTAGTCACAGTGTATTTCATCTGATGATGTTTTTACTCTGTTGTGGCTGCAGGAGGCAGCATGATACAAAAAGCTTGGAATCTATAGTCAGATAGACTTGGTAAGAATCTGGCTGTACTACTTGACTGTGTGAACTGGGGCCTTGTAAATCCATCACTCTGACCATCAGCTTCCTCGTTTCTTCAAGCAGATCGACCTAATAACATACCTATTGCAGTTTCCTATTTAGATATTGTAACTACACTCTCTCACTAAAAAAAAAAAGCAAAAAGCTGAGTTCATCTTCAATAGATTTCTCTCATTTTCTTAAAGCAGATAGTAATTAGTTATATAAGAAGATAAGATTATTGTTTGCAGCTTTATTTGTAATATCCCCAAACTAGTGACAACCCAAATGTCCATCAGTAGGATTATGGATGAACAAATCATGGCACACCCATACAATGGAAAACCACTCATCAATATGAGGAAAAAACTACTGATCTGTGCAACAGGATGGATGAATCTTACACACATTGTGTTGGGCAAAAGACGCCAGACGCAAATAAAAAAATATTGTCTAACTCCTTTTACATGAGGTTCCAAAACAGGCAAAACTCCATCATGGTGACAGAAATCAGAACAGTCATTACCTCTGAAAAAAGGATCTTGCCTGGAAAGGGGTACGAGAGAACTTTCAAGGGTGATAGAAATGGTCTGTCTTAATTACACCAGTGTAACTATTTGTTAAAACTTGTTGAACTGTACAATTTAATTGGGTGTTTTATTTTGTACAAATGATGCTTCAATTAAAGGAAAGAAAACTCACCTATCCATTAGAGACTTAATTTCCTAATGACCAGTTTTTGGGATTTGTAGGATGCAGTGACCATCTGTACCCTTGGAATTGGGACGGCCTTTGGAGAGTCCATTCTGGACAACACACCCCGCCATGCGACCATCGTTACCAGGGAGAGCAGCGAACTGCTCCGCATCGAGCAGAAGGACTTCAAGGCACTATGGGAGGTGAGCCCCAAGGCTTCTTTGTCAATTAATGCGGTTTCGGGAAAGAAAGGGAGCTGCCACATGGATAATGGCATTACAGTCAAGCCTTAATGTGTTCTCTTCTGAGCTGGTGGATGGAATTTAATTTTCAAAACTTGTTTTTGAAATGAGTGAGTAAAAAAGCCATTTGACACAAGGCGTCTTTTTTTTTTTTTTAATTTAGTGCTTGCTCAATTTTCTGTAGTTTGACATACCTTATAATTATTTCTTGAATGACCATAGAGTGTTTTATGTGTTTTCTCCCTTCTATTCAACAGATGTATTCTTAACCAGGGAACAAAATACTTTGACATTTTCTTTTGCATTTTAAAAATCATCATTGACATGTTCCCTGGGAAAGTGGAATGAATGGGGTTAACATCTGCTTCATTTAAATGCTTTTAAAAATGATGTGCCCTATAATAAGGTATGGGAAATGGAGGTGCATAAAGATGTCTGGTGACTTGCCAGCTTCAAAATGCATAGGTGGCACAGCAGTGGATGGACGCCACCGCTCCTGGTGGCTTTTGCATTTACTGATGCTTACCAGTGCCCCTTAGGGTATTGCACTCATTTACAACAAGTGTGAGGAATAAATCATCTTATATGCAGCAATGGCAAATAGAGCACTTTAGAAAGGCCCAGTTAAGCCTTGCATCTTTTACGTCCTTTCCTTTTCAGTTCTCTACGCTTCTGATTTTAACCTGTGGTTGCTCCGTGTCTTTGTCCTTGGCTCAGTATGTCCAAGTGTTAACCCATAGAGCAGGCAGGCTTCGCCACTTGTCCCAGTGTGGCTAAGATTTTAAACTTGATCTAAAAAGAATTTTGTGTAATCAAATAGTTTCCTCCAGAGCCAAACAAATGACAGATGCATTAGGAAGCCAACCTGCAGGTGAATGAGTGATGCTTTGCCTTAAAAGTCATGCAAAGCCTTGGAAGGCCTTGGTGGTAAAACCTGTTACTTTTATTCTTGGCAGTAGTGAATAAATTGTGGGGTTACTTGTTTGAAATATTTCTCTTAGAAAATATTAAAGAGCTCCAACTGCTCTGTAAAGTTCAGAGACAAAAGCTAGTTTTAGGAAGGAAAATCGAAAGTAGGTTTGCATGAGGTATGTGTGGAGAGGGTTTCTGTCAATTAAAAGGGACCAAGCTTGAGGCAAATAAGCCATTTTTTGGATCTTTCATTTTAAAAGGTAAACCGAAAAGTCTTTTTTAAAAAGGGAATTTGGAAAACTTGATCTAAAAAGAATTTTGTATAATCAAATAGTTTAAGAACAAAAATGATTACCCATGATGTGTGTCATTATAACTGCTTTTGTCTGTATGACTTAGTCAAATTGCCAAGAGAGGATGGTTTGTGGAAATATTGCAAACATTTATTTTAATTAAGAGCCCTCAGTGCTGTGAAGGAAGTTCCTAAGAAGTTGCTACCTGTGAACATTAAAACAAGTTTATTGTTTAAAAAATTTTGAAACAGAACATCAAATATAGTACAATGAACACCCATTCACTCCCTCCTAGTTCAGCATTTGTTAACATGGAGCCATATTTGCTTCATCTTTGCTTGTTTTTTGCTGAACCCCTTTAATGTAAATGATAGAAGTCGTGACAGTTCACTCTGAATATTCAGCATATATCTCAAAAAACTTAGAATATCCTGCCCCATTCCCGTATCTCACCTATAATACTAATGATGATATCATCTGTTACCCAGTCTATATTTCAAATATCCCGAATTGTTTCATAAATATCTTTTATAACTTTTTTTTCAAACCAGGCTCCAATAAAGAGCCATGTATTACATTTGATTGTTATATCTAAGTAAGTCTCTCTCTCTCTCTGTCTCTCCCTTTCTCTCTCTCTCCTCTTCTTTCTTTCCCCACACTCCCGCCATGGCATAGACTTGTTAAAAAGACCGTCAGTTTCTCCCAAGATTTGTCTGATTATTTTTTCATGGTATCTTTTTTTGCACCTCTACCCCAGGGTTTCCTGTAAATGGAAGTTAGGCTAGAGGCTTGATTAGATCAAGTGAAGCGGTTTTTGGCAAGAAAATGTCAAAGGTGAGGCTGCGTACATCAGGAGGATCCTAATGTCTGGTTGCTCCACTAATAATGACACTAAGTTTGATCCCTTGGTTAAGTCATATCTGAGTACACTTTAGAAATGTTTTCCACAGATATTTCCCTAGAGGAAAATTGTTAAATAGGGACATTGATACTAAGGACCGTCTTTGCTGTCCCAAACTGTGCGTGGTGTTTTGCAGCCCCGTGGGTCTCACCTCTCACTTGTAGCCCCAGAGCATGATTTCTGATCCATACTGTGGGCAAGATTCAGAGAACCATTTAGAGCTGAAAAGGATGGGTAGAGTTTTTAGTCTGACTTCTTTTACAGGGTGGGCAAATAAAATAAAAGTAGATCAACATGAAAGATATTCGGTATATGTTGAATAACTGAGCAGTGAGAGATTAGTCAGATATTTCTCATAGTGAGTAAGAAATTAGTCAGATATTTCACTTTACTTGCCTGTTCATGAAACTGAGTGTGGAGTGTGAATTAGGTGCTCAATCCATGATTTAACTGTCTAAACTGAAAATGCAATAAACCCATTACCTAGCGATCTGTTAATCAAAAATTTATTGATGGGCATGCTTTTGCATATGCAGTACATGATAAGCCTAAAAAATTGTGCAATTTTAAAGTACCTTCTGAATAACAAAGATTGAATTCTGTTTATTTTACTGCTCATTTATTCAACATATACTGAATATCTTCTGTGTGGATGCAATCGGGTATACGTGTATGATGTATGTGTATGTATATAGATGTGTGTATATACATATACACATATATTTATGTTCCTGCTCTCAGGGTGGGGGCCTCTATTCTACTTGGAGGAGAAAGAAAATAAAATAAATCAATCATATAATTTCACAGTATATCATTATCATTACATAAATTTTATTTCTATACTTGGAATATTAGTGATTTATTCATGACATACACACTAGTCTGCTAGCAAAATATTTGATAGCCAGAACACCTATTCCTTAATTATGGCAGGGAATAAGGTTAATAATTCCAGACATCCATTGTACTGGCAAATGATATCTGTTAGCAAAATTAAAACCTGAGCTAGTACTGGCAGCTGAAATCTATGTTAGTCTTGTCAGCCGAATATCAAAAGGGAAGAACTGTGTAGGGAAGAATGAGGTAGCTTCAGTATTCAGGCAGACTCCTGAATCATCACTGACTTGGGAGTGGCAAAAGAAGGCAGCCGAAAGGTGAACTGGGTAAGACCTCCACTGTTGGTAGGTAAGGTGCTCAGGGTCCGCGTTAGGCGGTAGGTTCCAAATAGTAAAAATTAGAGAACCTGAATCACAGGTCCAAGTGGGCACGCGCCTCTCATTTAACTTTTTACTCTGCAGGAATGGCATGCTGGGTGCAACTTGTGGCAGGCGCTGTGATATTTAGCTTTGTCTCCTGTATGCGCTCTCGACGTCACTTACAGGGGCTGAAGGCTAGAACACTCCAGTTGGGATTCCGAGTTACTCCTTCTAACTGAAAGTTATGGTCCCCAATTACTAACAGCTAGCTCAGTGTAAAAATAGTCCTTTAATAGGCTGAGCAAATACTCTATTCTATATCTTACACTTGGGACTTTAATGGCCACATATATCCCCCTTCCTTTCTGGTCCAAAGGCAAGTTTCCTGGGGTTCCAAAGGTATGTATTCAGAGAACCACATGTGAGATTTTGAAATCCTATTCAATTCCATCCCAGATATCTTTTGTTTTATATTGTCTATTGTATTGTAAGTCAAATGGGCAGCACCCAGAGTATTTTTTAAAAGTTATTGGTAGGCCGGACGCGGTGACTCACACCTGTAATACTAGCACTCTTGGAGGCCGAGGCGGGAGGATTACTTGAGCTCAGGAGCTCGAGATCAGGCTGAGCAAGAGCAACACCCTGTCTCTAAAATATAATAATAATAATAAAAAAAGAAAAATTATTGGTATAAATCTGACCAGAAGCATTTATTCAATAGTCTCTACAAATACATAAAATAAATAATCCCCAATATATAACTAAGGTAGCAGCTTTTGATACTTTTCTTTGTACCTACATCTTTCCTAATGAAAACTATTAATGCTTTCCTTCCTCCTCCCTTTCCCTATTTCAGTTGCCAATTTATGAATAGATTTGAAGGTGCTGGGTTGCTCCATTTTAGTCAGGTCATATTTTCTTAGCTTAAGTGAATTATGCTAAATTTATTTTGAGTTGGTAAATAATGTCTCCATTTATGCCTTTTTGATATTAGAACTTAATAAAAAATATTAACCAGGGTATAAAACATCTCATTTTTCGGTAACATTTTAGGAAGGAGGAAGAAACAGGAAGAGAGAAAGAGAAAGAGAGAGAGAGAGAGAGAAATATTGGAGATAGTTATGTTTCTGAATTACATACAGAAGAAAATTAATTTAAAAGTCTTGGAATACCATTTTTAGTTCTTGAGACAATTATAATTTATAATTTAAACTCTTTGACACTAGTGGCATTTTCTACCCTCAGTAAGGCAGTTAAATGGCAAAGCAGTTAAGCGTAGGCTTGGGAGTTTAAACTCGGTATTAATAGTTGATCCAAGATTATGGATATTTATGATTGATGGTAGCGCTTGAAATAAATGTAAAACTGATTTACTGTCCAATTTCATGACTTCTTCTCAGCACATATATTATAAGTGGGTTTCCAATGGTTAGAACAACAACAATGAGAGGTTTTTGGGGTTTTTTTCCTGAATTTCTGTCTAATGTTGTGTCTGTATGAGGTGCTTTCAGGTTTGCGGCATGTTCTGACATCTTCACGTGGAATATTCCTAATATATGAAATTGAATGAGGTGATGAGTCCAGTGTGTGCAGGAAAGTACATTTTAGAGAGGCACTCTCGGTCAAATCCATAAAAGATGCTCCTGAGAGGCCCTCGATCTAGTGGTTACCACCTGTTTACCTGTGTTTCCATTGCGTGAACATCATTCTGGCACAAGATTTTCTTTTATTTTGAATATGCTCAAACTGTGAGCCATGTGTGAGCATATTCAAAATAATACATATTTATGAATAAAGTCTTTGGAAATTTAAAGACAATAATAAAATTACAGAGCTATTAAAAACAAAAGCAATATTTTAAATTTGTAGTCTGACTCGTGTCACAATAAAAGTGATTTCTTAGCTGTAATTGTTATCTAGAAATCTCTTTGGCGCTCTATTGTGATTTTATTCCAGCCAAGACAAAACATGTCACAGAGAACCAATGCTTGGATATAATGATTGCTCCAGTAAAGTTTATTCCCCAAAAGTAGCTGTGGCCTCAGTAAATATTGTTAAATACATATTGTTAATCTAGTTCATGCCTTCTGAGATATAAAACTGAGTGATAAAAATAAGATGGTTCATGTTTCTGTCTTAGGAAAAGAAAGCAATTAGTAAACAGGGATATTGCCAAGAGTAGCAAATGCTGTTGAAGAAAAAGTCTATTCTTTAATTTTCAGGAATTTTTTTTTTCTGTAAAGTTATTCAGATACGTTAGCAGTTATGGAACTGAAAAGCTTTTTAGTTATTTCTATTTACTGCCTTTTTTAGAATACATGGGGGCAAAGGCCCTTTTCCATTAATAATCCTTCATTAATGTAAGAATAAGAACTGTTGAAATGACTGCAGGTTAGTCTTTGCTCATGTGCTTTTATTAGAATATCGTATTAGAATAATATACCTTCCAGAGGCATCGGCTTCTGCATGAATAGGCTTGATGTTCCTATCTGTCTGCAGCTGTCAGAAAAGTGAAAGCCAAATGCTTAAAACGTAATGTCTCAGAACGTAAATATCTCAGAAGTCCTTTGGTGGGTTTTACAGCTTTATTTAACATGCTAACAATTTCAGGTTGTTTCACTTTTGCATTAATGGTGGGCTTTCCAGGTGAATTGGCATTTCAGGTGGGATGTTTAGGGGGCCTAGGTATTGAGGTGGGACTGCATGGCCTATCCGCAGACAGGCAGCCCCTCGCCTGCCTGTTAATACCCCGGGACCTGCACCCTCATCTAAGGAGTAACTGGAGCCGGGCAGCCAAGGGGCTTGCATTCTTCCAAGTCAGTAGCCCGTGCTTACTTTTGGCAACTTCGGAACTTTTACTGTAGGGTTACTTCCCAGGCCAGAAATTTGCATCAAAGGGCTAAGAAAAATACATCCAAAAATAAACATGAAAGCCAAGACTTCATGCCAGGAACTCCAGCCACACACATCCTGTTGGCTGGTTCTCTTGTCTCTCTCCTCACAGTTCTGATTCTTTTAAACCAAGCGGAAGCCTGCTCCGATGACTTAGACCTGTGTCTGCACCAGGGTTTCACTCCTGTGTCTTCAGGCTTTTCCATGGAGTGACAAAATGATTCAAATCCAGAAAGGAAGGGAGTGAAGTTATTAGGAGCTAACTAAAGTTAAAAAAATAAAAAAGAAGTCTTTTCTTACTGCCTTTGACTGCCTGAGCGTTCCTGGAGAACCATCAGCACCGATTTCCTCTCTGTGGACTGAGACACTCAGTAATAGATAAGAACAGGGAATTCACGGCGATGAAGGTACATTTTGCTGTCCAAATAAAGGATAAATATTCACTGGATGTCTGAGAACTTTGAGAGACGGAAAAAGAAGGACGTATGCTCTACAAGGTCAGAATGGATTTTTTTTCTTTTTATTCTTTAGAGAGGGTGGGAGAATGGAGCAATAGTACATGTCACTGTTTGCATTTTGGAATTATGCTCAAAAACATCTCTGGCTTTTCTAATTATGTTTCACCAGACCTAAATATGTGCTATGGCACTGACATAATTTGATTTCATCTTTGTCTGTAGTGTGTGTGGAGGGGGGCAGAGAGTGAGTGGAAGCTCATCTTTTTCTGATGGTGAAGGATGTTTATTTAGCCTTATGATCTTAAATGTGTTTCTAGAAGATAAACAAAGATAGTTGTTCATAACTAGGCAGAGTCACATTTATCACATCAATTATTAAATACATGTATTTATCTAGTGACATAGTTGCATGGCACATATTAAAAATGAATTTTGGTCAAGAAACAGATTGAGGGTGATGGTATTTCACCCTCTGGATGCCTGGTAGGTATCTTGCCTGTAGCTCTCAGACTATATGAGGTCCTCAGTGTTTATGGGCATTCTGTTACATTATTGATAACTTGAAGTTCTACCCGCTCCCCAGGCTGTGATCCCACTGTTTCTCAGAAGATGATCAGGGGGTCTGAACAGATCAAGGCTTGACTGGCAGATGCCAGGAATAACCAGATGCTGCTCGGTAGGCCTGTTGGCAGGGTGCTGTAACCGGTAGTCACTCCTTTGAGCTGGTGCTCCTTTGGGTGCTCATTTCAGGAGCACACAGTGGATGCTCAGGTGTTTTAGGTGCTGCTGTGAACAGAGGTTCTGAAACGCCTCCCTTGGCTGTGCAGCTGCCTGCACTCTGTTGACGCCTCACCGCCCCCCCTCCCCTGTATTTTATTTTTTTTATTTAT
>VBSM01001562.1:19175174-19202315 GCA_008086735.1 Cheirogaleus medius
TCGGCCTCCCAGAGTGCTAGGATTACAGGCGTGAGCCACCGTGCCCGGCCTCTCCCCTGTATTTTATCTCACAGTGGGCCTCTTCACTCCGCTGACCTACTGGGCAGCCTGCCCTTCCAAACAGCTGCTCAACTCAGGAATAATTGATGCCACTTTAAAAATTTCATCCCTAAGAAGCTTCTGTCATATTCAGTAAATGCACTTGGTTCCCACCACGTGGAGGTGCAAAATACACCGTGTCTGCCTTTCTGTGGTTTGCAGTCCAGTGGAGAAGACAGACAGTCACAAACACAAATATAAGGCAAACTGGAAAATGCTCTAAGAAAGGTACAGTGTGCTGAAGAGGGAGGGCCCAGAGAGATTCATTTCCACCCAGGGTCTCGTTTCATCCAAAGACAAAGCAATCTGGTTCTGAATTCTTGTGTGGCTAACAAGGCTGTTTTTCAGCATCCCTAAAGGATTGGGGTCAGTTAACTAAATGATAGTGTTTGCGGCGGCCTTGTCCCAAGGGACTGAGCACACAGAAAAAGGCCGGGTCTCTTCACTCCGTGGTTGTGTTGTGTGGCACTCTGTGTTCTCCTCCTTTGCTGCGCCCCCAGGCAGGACTGGTGAGAGCTCAGCCTGTCCTTGGTGGGTGTCATGTGTTGTGTCTCCGAATGCCTGGTTTTGTTTTTTGTTTGGTGTTCAGACATCATCTGGAGAAATCCGCTCTGAGGTTTAATGGGTTCCTCCAGGCAAAGGCAGTTCTAGTCGGGAAAACTTTTAAGAACTTGAGACTTACAGGAGGAACTCGTGGTGTGGCCTGGGGGATATTGTTAAGCTCTTTATGTGCAGAAAGCCCTGTGGTCATGGGACTTTCCTGCTCTTGTGGGCCAAATTCCACTCCTGCGTAGTCTCCGGGCTGCTGGGAGAGGTTAGGGCACAGTCACCGGGGCAGAGCGTCTGAGACTGAGGCAGAAACAGCGGGGAGTTCTGTGACAGGGTTTGGCCTCTCTGAATTCCTGCAGTCTTGCCCCTGTTTGATCTCACTGGCTTCAGGGTTTTGAGCTCTCTAGCCCAAACCGATAAAATGCAAGACAGACCTTCCAAAGGCTGTTGATGTGGTCAAGTGGTCGGGCTTGAAATTCCAATCTATTCCTGGTTTAACCCAACTTTGCTGGACGACTTTTTGCAAAGCTCTCCAGCTTCCTGAGCCATCTTATTATAAAATAGAGATACCTTTATTTAAATGCTGCCTTGCTGACCAGAGTGGTCAAAGTTAATGTTGATCGATTGGTTACTTCTGTGCCTTCTGAGTTGAAAACATTAGCGTCCCCCTCCCTTTTTGGTTTGCAAATTAAAGAAGGCAGAGCCACAAATTATGTGAATGGAAAGAATAAAATATAGGGCAATAGTTCATATTGTATCAAAATATATTATTTGGAAGGGAAGAAGAATTTTTTGGTATCTTTCATCATTTATAGTTATAGTTCTTAAAACTGGTTTCACATTAGCATTATCTGGGGAGCTTTTTCAAAAAATTCCCATGCCTGGGCCCTCGATAGACTAATGAAACCAGAATCTCTAGAAGATGGGGCCAGGGCATCAGTAGCTTCTTAAATCTCCTCAGATGTGTCCCCTGGGCAGCAAGGGCCGAGAATCGTGTCTTCCAGCAGTGGGCTTTGGGGACTCACCCATCCCTTGGTGCCTACTTCTGCATTTACCTGGCTGGCATCCTTGCCCTGGGCTAAGGCTCTCTGATTAAATATCTTTGTTCCTTACTAATCTGTGTTGAATCTCCTAGTGTAGTTTTTCCTTCTCTCATACAGATATTCTGTGTCCAAATTGGGGTTTCTGCCAGATTTAAGTGATAATGGCAATCAGTGCTTTAGAGAGATTCTGTGGGTTTTATTCAAGACTTTATGAATTAGAAGTTGCTTATGTCAAATGTTTATTGAAAGCGTAAAAATGAGGTGCAAGATCATCCCCAAATTCCACCATCCTACATGCACACATTCTCATAACTGTCAGAGCAATAGTGTTGTCTCACATCACATAGCTCCTGGGAAACTCCACTGTACCCTTGTGAGAGAATGAGAGTTAAAAAGACAAGTAATTTCTTAGTATCATTATGAGAAGAGTTTTGAACTCATGGATCCCTCTCTGAGAATCTTGGAGCCCTCACCTGTCCCTGGACTATGCTTCATGAATTACTTCTCTAGGATAAATATCCAGAAAAAGAATTACTAATTTAAAGAATATGAAAACTTTGGTGACTCTGAATAAATGTGGTCACATTTATTTTCAATAGCTTGTATTCTGCCACCAAGAGTATTTGAGCATGCCTGTTGCTTCTGGCCTTGGCCGGCGTGACCGTTATACACATAGATGCTGCTCAGCTTATGATGGGGTAACAACCCCATAAACCCACTGTAAGTCGAGACTATCGTAAGTCAATAATGCATTTAATACACCTAACCTCCCAAACATCGTCGCTTAGCCAGCCTTCCTTAAATGTTCTCAGAACACTTACAGTAGCCCACTGTTGGGCAAAATCATCTAACGAAAAAGCCTGTTTTATAATCAAGTGTTGAATATCTCATGCAATTTATCGAATACTGTACTAGAAGTGAAAAAAAGAATGGTTGTGTGGCTACTTGAAGTTCTGTTTCTACTGAATACATATCAGTTTTGCACCATCATAAAGTTGACAGATTTTAAGTTGAACCATCAAAAGTTGGGGACCAGCTGTATATATTTCCAATATAATAGACACTGCTATTATAATTGTGCTTCTTTGATTACTAGGATGGTTGAGGTATTCTTATCTATTTCTTTACTGACTATATTTTCTCTTTTGGGACATGTTATGTGAATGCTTTATTTGATCAAGACATTAACCCTTTGTTATAATTCCTCAGATGTTTTATCTTGGTCTGTTTACTTTTCATTTTTCATAGTATTTAATGAACATACAGTTTAAATCCATTAAATCCACCATAAACTTGGCTATTTCATGATTTAAAAAAATTTTCAAGTTTGTTTTATAAGGATAATATCTGACTTTTTTTCATAGCCATTTTGAAAAATAACATGATATAAGTGATAATGTGTCTTAACCAATGGTGTTGGCTGCATGAATTAAATGAGTTTTAAAAATTTTTCTCTCTTTTGCTTTAAAAAATTATTAAATGTTCTTAGAAATTCATATATTGCCTCCAATTGTTTCTTATAACCTCCATGTGGACCTTATTTTATGCTCTATAACAAAATTTTCTTAAGATTTCTTTTCTGGATATACGCACCATGATCTATGCTTGCTCCCTCCCCTTCTTTAGCACTTGGGTTTCTGCGAAGGACCCAGTGATTTGATTGTGGAGCACTCTAGTCCTTGGTTCCCACTTGCCCCCGAAACACTGCTCTAATCTTTAGGTCTGAGTGTAACATACCACTGAGTAGTATTGTGAGCTTTTCCAAAAATAGTAAAGCAAGTCCTCTTTTGGGGGGGCATCCATTACTATTTTCTCTCTTCCACTGTCCAATATTGTATCTACCTCTTTAATAGTTCTGGAGAAAGTGCTGAAACTCTTACCAATAAGTGTCAATGAAAACAGTTTTTCATTTTTAGGCCTTTGCTATTTTTTGTGGGTTTCAGTTTGTTTGGAGGGTGTTTTTGCCCGTGCTTAGCTTTGTTTAAAGTTCATAGAATTGCCTAATACAAATATTCTGAAAAAAAAATCTTTATAATAACTTTCACTATATATAATTCCTGTTAAAAGCAGAACTTGAAAAAGGGAAGATGTAGTAAAATGATCAGATATTGCATTTAGTAAGAGATACACCTGTTCAGAAACATACACAACTTTGTGAACAACACTGTGAAAGGTATTTGCTTATAAAAAAGTTATTAAGTTTTTAAATAGCTTCTAAAAATGTTAGTGTTTTAGTTCTCTGAAAACTGTTCTGTGAGTCACACTCTCTCTTTTGACATTTTCTTTCCATCATTATCAAAAAGTGTCATCATACATAGCAGATAGCGTATTAACAAGGTGGTGATTAATAAATGAAAATCAATAAATTAAAATCCCTAGGTGAATTCCTGATAACAATTGTTGGAAGCGTGTGCATAATACTCTAAACAGCTAAGTCCTAGCTCTGTTAATACATTTTTGGAGACATTTTAGCATAGTTGGGAATCCCTCGCCCCCAAATTCTCCTTCTTGCTTTCTGTTTGTTGCTTTATATATTCTTCTCCCTCATGCAAGTCCCTTCTCCAGACTTCACCTAGGTCTGAAATGTTAGACTTACCTTTTTTCCCTCCAACTTTTAATTCAAACTTTCAAATATTCAAGAAAAAAAAAGAGTTCTCTCTCTCTCTCTGTCTCCATATATATATATCTGTATATGTATTTATCTAATGGCTGAACCATTGAAAGCAGGTTGCAGACATCATGGTACCTTACTCTTCAGTATTTCAGGTTGGCTTTTTCCCCTGCTTCTCCTTGTCCTAGCTGGTCTCCCATTATAATCAACTGTGCATTTATCTCTTGCTTTTCAATTCCATTCCACCATCCACAGTTACCTCCCTTCTTTCTCAGGCCTTACCAGTGTGAGAGAAGCAGAAGGCAAATACAGTGTTTAAAGACCGCATCAGAAGGCTGAGGCAGGAGGATCGCTTAAGCCCAGGAGTTGGAGACTAGCCTGGGCAACATAGTGAGACCCTGTCTCAAAAGAAAAAAATAGTGTAAAGACCATGGACTGGAATTGGCCAGGACATGGTGACAACCCTGGCCTTGCTTTTTGCCAGCTCTGTGTCCTCAGGCAAGTCGCATAATCTCCCTAGCTCTCTTCCCTCATTTTAAAAATAAATTGGAGGTCAAAATAATCCTACCACAAATTGTTGTTGGGAGGAAGAAATGATACCATGCAATCAATCCCTTCATTAGCCCCAAGAAAGCACCCAGTAGATGGTGCGGTGGTGGTGACAGATGAATGCGTAGACAGAGCAGGGGTCAAATACCTCCCCCTAGCTGCTCAGACACCTGATGCTGCTCTCACTGCTGCCCAAGGTTCAAACTAGCTACCCTGGCACGCTCGGTTTTCTAAATTCGGCCCTATGTCCTTTTCTAGCCATATTGCATCTATTAATTAGCACACACATTTTTATCGACCTAAATCACATCGGCAAGCGTTCGTCCAGCATCCACTGAATGCTGTGCCAGGCACCATGGAGGCAGAAATGGACAACTTGTGGCCCTCAAGGAGTTCACATTCTAACGAAGATAAAAATATATGAAAAGAAATATTAAAGTAAAATGAGCTAAGAGCTACAGCAGAGGAGGATACAGGGGCTGGAGGTGGGAGGAAGAGAGAGGAACTGCCAGTGAGAGTCAAAAGGGTTTCCAGAGCAAGTCCCCCCGCAGGTGTTGCCTTCGTAAGGCTGGCAGGAATGTGACTGACAGAAAAATGCCACCAGACCTAGGCAGTGGATACAAGTCCTTCTGATATCTTCACTGGGGCTGGGTGGGGGTCAAAGCTGCCCTCCCGGAGTGAAGGGCCTGCTCCTCTTGTTCTCAGGTTCCTCATGGAGAGAGGAGCCCATCAGAGCCTCCTGGCCTTCTCGAGGACAGGACAGGTTTTGATATCCTTCTGCCCTTCCCCAGCTCTTTTGGAGACTAGTTACGTACCTGCTTGCTCTCTTAGTGCAAACACAGGTAACAAGCCAGGAAGTGTCAACCAAAAGAACTGGAGATCTGATTCTTGGTGAAACGTCCTCTGGCAGACTCCCAACTTCAGGCTCACTCACTGCTGCTCCTACCTGGGCCTTCCTGGTCTCTTGGCTCTGGGGACCCCGTGCCTGCAGTCTCCTTCCTTCCCCACTGCCCGAGACCCAGCCCAAATGCTGTCTCCTCTGATGTCTCCGGATCAGGTGAACAGCATCAGGAGCGGCCCATTCACATCTGTGTTACCTGCCAGCAGTTTATTTATAAAATCAGATCTGTCTGTGAAGGAAAGGCTGAGTTTCTTCCTGGGGAGATGAGGATACAGATGGTCAAAAAAAAAAAAGTGACTCTAATAAAAACAGGTTGATATTGGATCTGAGATCAGATCAGGAAATGAAGACAGCTCAGGGAGCACAGCATCTGCGATTGCTAAGATTCAGGGACAATGAAGGCCTAGAGCACTGTAGCCCCTCCAAAATAGCCCAAGAGACCTGGGACTCTCAGGCCCTGGGCTGAGGGAGCCCAGAGCAAGAGGCCATGTGTTGGTTTCTCCCAGATGTGGAGCCTGCAGGCCTTGGTCGGTGCCTCCCACTTTCAGTGTGGCAGGAGGTCAACGCAGCTGTCAGGCCTGGGGCTTTGGGTCACAGAGGCATGAATACTCCATATCACTCTTTTTCATGTCTGTGTCATCCTAGAATTTGGGGGAATCCTCTCTGGCCTCACATAGAAGGGAGGTGAGCTCCTGAGAGCATCCCATCTGAGTAATCCATGACATGATCTGTCTAAAGGCCAGATCTGATTTAAAATCATCATGGGCATTTGGGTTTTACATTTGCATGGTGAGTCTCTGTATATGAACAATAAGTAATTAATGATCATAGATGAATTCTATTGACCACCAACTAAATGCCAGAAATCATCCTTATCTTCTTACCTGTGTTAACTCTTTAGTAGTAAGTTATTATCAGCTTAGGCTGAAGAATATAGTTTAAGTATCCAGAATTCAGTTATGGGAACTTTTGGAATGAAAAGACCTCTTGGTTTGTTTAGGAAAAATTTAGGATTAGACCCAGATGTGAACTTTTTGCCTTTTAGTAATATGATAACTCATTTAGTTCACTGGCAGATAGGTCTGTGTGTGGAGTGTCAGAAAGAGGAATGATCTACAAAAGGTGCCTTCAGTCTGGGGTTCATGACCTCTGGGGATTTCATGGACCAGCTATTTAACCCTTGACATTTTTTATATGTGTGTGTACATTTTTCTGAAAAGAGGGTCCATAGCTTTCATGATAATCTGATAGAAGTCTGTTACCCCTCCAAAAGATTAAGAACCATTTTCTGTCAAATCAAAAGGCTATAGAGTAGATTATATAGCCTGTTCCTCCTTTGTGTGGGGGAACACCAAACATTTACTTCCAGTTTAACACATCTTTACAGAATTTGTGATGGAGAGTAGAACTAGAAAAGTATTTGTCCTCAGGCGTTAAAGCTTTGACATTGATATTCCAAAACTCTTTTTGTAGTGAAAAAAAAATCATTAAAGAAAAAGAACCATTAAGTTCTAAGGATCAAAACAGAAATGCTTTGCAGGAAGAGGTTCTACCGATGCCCATTATAAAATAAATATTTCTAATTTGTTGGTCCATTGCCCCCTTTAAATAGCTGAGTTGATCTGGACATTTTGTTCCCAGGTCCAAAATGATTGAACTTAAGATGACAGGAGTTTTTTTATGCTCATGTGGTTTTGTATTCTCAGTTCCATAGCCTTCCACAAACTGTCTGTATTTAATAATGATCACAAAGCTAACTGGATGCCTTCAGACAATGACACTTTTAAAAATTAGCCGTAACATGGTGCATCATGCAAAGCAAGAATTCTCTTTGTTTTTTATTTTAAGGAAATTATTTAATTTATTGGGACTAGGTAATACATGTATTTGGTATAAAATTCAAAATGTACAACAGGGTAGATCATGAAAAGTATGTTTCTACCCTCCCCTGCCCCAGTTGCCAGGTCTCCTCTCCAGAAGCAACCACTGTATGGGCTTCTCCTGCAGTATATTCTATGCAGAATATTCTCTTTAATTGGTCATTGGGCAAGACTTGCAAAACTTATATTTAACTCTTCTTCTCAACCTCTTGAAAAAGAAAAAAAAATTTTAAATTTCTAAACCTGTCAAGACATTTTGAGACACAATCTTCTCACAAACTGACCCCAACATACCTACCAGGGTTTTTGTTCACTTGCTCCATTTTGCTTTACTGTTTCACTAAACCCCAGTAACAAGAACCTCTTATCAGTATCATCTGATGTTTTAAATCTGAGAACATTATTGCAAAATGTTACTGTGTTTCAAATATAAAACTCTAAGCATATAAGTTATTTCAGTATAATTAATTTTAATTTTTAGTTATTAAGAATGAATATATTTGTTGAAAATTTAATGTAATATACATAATATTAAAAGCCTAAGAGGTAAATATAAAAATATTACTTCCTTCAATTTTAATAAAGATGTTAATCATTATAGATAGGGGATATCACGTTGATACCATGCTAGTAAATGCAACAAGACAAATCCTTTTTTGCATTAATTTTCCAAGGAGTTATCTCTGTAAATAACCTCTACTCATCTTCTACATTTCCTGAGTTGGTGAATATGTACCCATCAAGGCAGGCATCCCTTGTGGTGTAGATGACCTTGCCTCCATGCCCCTTGAGAGAATAAATATTTATGTTGACAGTGCAGCTGTCATGAATTGAGTTCATAAAATTGGGTTTGGGTTTTTTAATCTGGCATATTATTCTTGCTTAATTTCATTGTGCTGGTTATGTTTGCAGTGCTATAAATCAGGGAGAATGTTTACCCATATAAAAGAGAGAAGGAATAATGGTACGAAATATTGCCTTTGTTTATTAAAAGTATTTCTTCATTTGAGTACCTGTTGTCTTTTGGATGCCAGTTCCTTGGATCTTATCTTTTCTTAATTTCTTTAAAATTAAAAAAACAGATCTACGATGATTTGAGGTAAAGGTTAGCATAAGCCTCGTGAAGTAAAGGGATGAGAGAGGTGAGGTCAAATGAAACCTATGTTTTAACATATATAAAAAAGGACGTATATACACAAAATTCAAACAGTGCAGACAAGCCTGACTATATAATTTGTGGGGCCCAGTGCAGAATAAAAATATGGAATACCTTGTTTTCCCCAGAGGAAAAAAAGGGTTGTTAGTGGTTCCAAAATATACAGATTTTCCCTTTCTTCTGCATGCTCTGTCTCAACTCACCATTTTGTTCTTTATTTGCTATTTAATATTGTTTTCATAAAGAAAAGTACGGATTTTAAATTATTAGCATAAATTTACTGTTTATCTTTCTCTGGTGCAATACTAGTTTCAAATGCAGATATAAGAATATGTAATTTGCATGTGGAATCACCAAACTTACATAATTTTTATTTTCTCGCTCATACATACATGTATTTCGTTCTTACTAGGATAGTGAAAACTGTGCACAAAACTGATTCAACTGTTTTTATTTCACTTCTTGATGCACATACCTTCTAACAACACTCTCTGTCTTCAGCTTACAGATGAATAAGGAAGGAGAACCATGGGTTTCCCTATCTTTCCTTTTCATTTGTGCCATTATTTTCAGTGTCAGTGGTTGGCCAACACCGTCAGCCCTCGATACCCACGGGTTCCACATCTGCATATTCAAGGAACCGTGGATTGAAAATATGCCAAAAAAATATGGTTGTATCTATACTGAACATGTACAGACTTTTTTCTTGTCATTTCCTAAACAATACAGTATAGAAACTATTATATAGCATTTATGTTATATTAGGTATCATAAGAAATCTAGGGATGATTTAAAGTATAGGGGAGGATGTGCACAGGTTATACACAAGTATACCACCATTTTATATAAGGGACTTGAGCATCCATGGAGTTTGTTATCCACGGGGGTTCCTGGAACCAATCCCCCATGGATAGCGAGGGACAACTATGCATGGAAGTGACAGGGTAAGAAAGGATATTTCTGTGTCCAGAGCAAGTTCAGGTTAGAACAGAAAAGGGGGCCTCTGGGGCTGGCAGTGCCTGGACTGACTCATTGAAGATGTGACAGGCTTCCCTTGTACTTGCTCTGCATCACCCTGAACCCCCACGCATCATGAGTGCACCGGAATTCTGTGTTCGTGGGCATTTTGGACACTGTATGTGACATGGGACAAGGAGTGATGGATACACATTTGTGTGTGTCCCCTTGACCAATGTGCATGGTCCCCCACTGCACCATTGAACTTCACTTACAGAACACAAGTTCAAAATGCAATTATTAAGGATTTCAAGGTGGTGGCAACAAAGCATTAAACCGAGTGCGAGGGGCCCTCCTGTGCAGGGGGCCTGATGCAGCAGCTCAGCTCTCAGGCCTGTGAAGCCAGCCCTGAGTACGGAAATGGATGAAATGGAAGTAAGTTTCTTCCTTTTCCTTTCCCACACTAATTCCTAGCTCCACTCCCCAGAGGCAATTATTTTAATAGGTTCTTCAGTAACATTTCAGATACTTAAAGATGGCTACATATATAGATATGGAGAGATGCAGGTATGTATAGTGGTAGATTAAACATGACCACCATTTCTTTGCAACTTTTCTAATCAAAAGGTGGAGTCTATTTTCCTCTTCTTAAAGCCAGACTGGCCCTGGGACACACTTTCACCATAAAATTCAATGGGGGAGACTTTGTCTGTCTTAAGTATTGGCCTACAGAGGCCCTGCGGCTTTCACTCCTGACCTCTGGGAGTGCTTCCTCTATTGTACAAAGACACCTGAGTTGAAAAACTATGTGGTCCATTGCAGACACTCCCGCTATACCAGTTGAGAGCCCAGAGAAGTCAGTCCATCCAGTCCTAAGCAATCCCCCAGCTGACTTTAGCCACCTGAGTTAGCCCAGGTGATACCAGCAGAACTGCCCAGGAAGCCTACAGAATTGTGAGAAATAATAAATCATAATTCTTTTGAGTCATTAAGTTTTGGGATGATTTGTTATGAGTAATGACCATGTAATGGTACATATATTAAAAACATTTGAATTTATATACTTCTATAAATGGGATTACATCATTCATTTTTTTCTGCATCTTGCTTTTTTCCCCATTTATTGTATCTCAGAGATCCTTCAGTCTAAATCCACATCGATTAGCCACAATATGCTACAAAGTTTTTGGATTACTATAATATATTTAACTTATTCCCCTGTTGGTGGACAGGTATGTTGGTTTTTGTTCTTATAAACACTGATGCAATGTTCATTCTCATAGCTGTATCTTGGGGTACTTTTGTGGAATAAATTCTTACTTATAGAATTATATGGACATTATGTAAAATTTAAAATTTGATAAATATTTTCTAATTATACTCTAGAAAGTCTGCACCAATTTTCATTCCCCCAACAGTGTGTGAGTATACCTGTTTGTCAATTCTTCAACCTGGGTAATTTCAAACTTGGAAAGTTTTTGTTATTTGGTTTTGTATTTCCCTAATTATGGGTGAGGTTAAGAATCCTTTAAAACATTTCTTGGTGGTTGTACTTTCTTTTGTCTGTGAATAGCTGGTTTATATCCTTTGTCCAGATTGCATTTATGGCTTATGAGATTATAAGAGCCCTTCATAAATTAAAGAAATATGACCCTTTTTGCTATATGCATTAAAATATCTCTCCCAAGTTTTTGTTCAAGATATATTTTGTGACAAAGCACTTAGGACTGGAGAAATATGTCCTGGCTTGCTTTATGTTTTTCTTCCTCAAGACATTTCAGTCATTAATATTTTTCCTCTACTCTCTTCCTGTGAACTATGCCCCAGTTACACCTCCCTGAGGACATACAGTATCGCTATTGGAGCAGAACTTTTAAACAGTCATTTCCTTGTCTACCGCATCTCCTGGAAAGTATATTAATTAATCCATTTAAAGTTGTTTTTACCCTTTTGCTGCTGGGGAGATGCTACTTTAGGAGGCTAATCCCAAGTAAGTTGTTTGCTGGATCTGCTGGCTGCAAAATGCAGTTCCCAGCAATAATTCAACCTAATCTAGTTGGGGGAAATGAAGAGAAAGAATGCATTTTAAAATTATATCTCATGCTGTTTTTCTTGGCTAGATCAGTGGCTTAACCATTTGGCACATGGTCACTCATTCTCTTAGAGATCAGATATGTTTAGTGGGATCATTTTGTAGGGTTGAAGCTGAAGAACCCTGGATGCAGAGACAAAGTAATTCCACTTTTGAGCCTGGATTTGATCATTCCCATGTGCTCGATGCATTGCCCTTCAGTGGTTCTAGTAAAATAGGATATAATCACATGTGGGAAAATAGCGGAGGCAGCTTCAGAAAACTCAGGGAAGGGAGATCGAAAGGAGTGTCTAAGACTGGATGCATATTATAAAGGTAGAGGAAGAAAACTACTCCTAATTAAGAACTTGATTAAGAGATTAATGCTACAATGGCGGTGTACAGTGCTGGACAACAGCAAAACAGAGCTAGGGAAGCTCTGAAACTTCTCTCAACATGAAATAATCCCTTTTTAAATCAAAAATGTTTATTTGCAAAAAAAAAAAAAAAAAAAGAAATCCCCCAAAAACAACTTTTAAGCTCTTTGAGAAATGAGAGGCTCTACAAAAGATTGGTTTCCAATAAGGGGCAGTCATCTTCCTTTAAACATCAGAATATTTTTGGAAGAAGTTTTTATAAATTGTGTTCTCTTTCATTTTTTTCTTAGGTAAAGTATTAAATTTTGTTTTCGTGCAACATTACTGTGTCATCCTCATGAGCTTATGCTCTTATTCTGGCTCCAGTCGACTGGTGCCCTTTGAGGCTTCTGAGCTGTGTAGGAGTTTTTGCCCCACGCTAACTGGCACGGATACATTACAGAATTCTACAGTTTTTCTGTTTTCCCCCTTGCTCGAAGTTGCCAGCTCACACTTTTCCACTGATGTCAATATTCCTGCCTTTAGAACCATCCCCCCTTCCCCTTCTCCTGGTGTCTTTTCTCTGCTAGAGGTTGGGAAATGACATGTCCACCTTTTTAAAAGGGTGTCTAAAGCGAGAGTAAATAGACCCTGAAGAAGTATGTTGTGCACACTCATAGTAGTATCATCCACCAGCTCTGATGTGTGAAACAGATGTCACATTCATTCTGGTGGCTTGGAGGACTCATTTGCAGCTCTTAATTGTGTTCAGATCAATTAGCATTTCCTGCTTCCCGGCTGATGTGTATAAGTAGCCTCTGGATTACTGGTATATTGTTGAAGAGACTTAAATCTTTACAAAACATTATTTCTAAATTGTTCTCCAAGCTGTACACATATCCAATAATATGCAGGTTCATTAATAAATAGAGGGGGCAGTTTCTATAGTGGAAAGCACATGGCCTAGGTGTCAGACGGGTTTGGGTCAAAATGAGATTTTACCATCGTGTGCCATTGGGCCAGAAGTTTGCACCTCAGTTTTCTCACCTATAAAATGAGATAATAAAACAAAGCTTGCATGGTTGTGGGGTGTCTAGCACATGAATAAACACTGAGTGAAAGGATTTCACTAAATAAAATGATAACAATTTCAGATATATATAACCTGATGTTAACATAAATATGTTTTAGAAATATAAAGCATTACACTCTTAATACTTATGATTATAAAATCTCTTAACCTTGTTGCTACATAGCTTAAATAAAGATCCAATTATAAATTGCTAACAAACACTAAATTTTAAAAATGTAAAATTGTTTAATAATAAAAATCTCTTATCCATTATCCATTTCCAGTTCAGAAGTCAAATTCTCAGTGGTAGTGGAAGACTGAGGTTCTGCAAGGACTGAGGCTAGCCAGCATTCCGTTCCACTAATATTCCTACATTAGAATGTGGGCGTAGGGCTGGAAGGCAGATGAGATTCTCACTCTTCCAATCTCTTCCTGACTTTTTTTCCCCTGACTTTGAATGAAGGTGATACTTCTGACCACCCCAGACATCCCAAACAGAAGTTGGAGGTGAGGTAACTCCTGACTCACTGAAATGGAAATGTCCCCTCCACTCCATAAAAGAGGACTTAGGTTTCTTTTAGAAAATAGTAAACAATCTTGGCAGCAAAGATATTCATGATTGCTTCCTTTGAGTACCCAAATCTCTCCTGTATGGACTTTTATGTGTGCATATATATGTGCAAACACTTCTGCCTCCACACATCTATGGCGATGTCACTGCCGAGAGAAATGGCAGAATACCCTGAAAGGTGCTGAGGTCTCTGTGGTTTGAGGTTAAAGGTTTGGTGCTTTGGCACCACCAGAAGTCAGCTGGGTGTGGGGTCAGTGGAATAAGTTCTTGGCTGTAGCTCCTTGTTGCATGATGTCTCAGAACTGCTAAGAGGAACCTC
This sequence comes from Cheirogaleus medius, assembly GCA_008086735.1. Lineage (NCBI taxonomy): Eukaryota > Metazoa > Chordata > Mammalia > Primates > Cheirogaleidae > Cheirogaleus > Cheirogaleus medius. The sequence continues at coordinate 19,189,309 of VBSM01001562.1, forward strand.
ACAGCCTGAACCTCCTATCTGCTGGGGTGATTAAACGTGCTCTGTTTGGGTGTTGCCTGGTAGATGAGAATAACAACACTGCTTGGGTAAGAAGGGTATTGTCCTGAGGTGTGGCATCCTTTTGACTTCCTCCCCCAAATGGAGCATTTCCTGCTTCCCGGCTGAATGATGACTCATGCGAAGAGACTTGAGGCTGTGACACAGGGGACCAGTCAGGCTATAATTATTTGGATGGCATGTATGACAAATCTGCTTTCGGCACACATCCCATCCAGGTAGAGCCAGGAAATGCAAGAAAGGCTGGAAATAGCTGATGGCTAGCATCTTCGACACTAGGCATTTAGTGCTTTCAGCAACCCCAAGTGCTACATCAAAGCAGTCATGTTTACCAGAATTCTCATTGCAAATCTGAATTCTGATGATTATTCCTATTTCTTGTGATTTTTGGCAATTGAGAAGCATTTTTGGAGCTTATTCAGAGTGAAAGATTTGTGCAGTATTTGATCTATACCTTAGATGGACCTATGCATGTGCTATGATGGTCCATAGAGACACGGCTCATCTTGTGCATTACATTGTGTTCTTATAGAACATGAACATAAGCATTTATTATTGTATATGTCAAGAACCATGTTAGGGTCGTGTGTTTGTGTGTGTACATTTTGTTGAGTCCTAACTATAACCTTTTGAGGTAATAAACATAAGAATAGTATATGCCTAGTGCTTGCTGTGGGCTTGTCATTATGCTAAGGAGACATTTCATATACATTGTCTTATTTAATCCTCCTAACAACCCTGATCAGTAGGGATTATTATCCCATTTTATAAGTAAGAATACGGCCACTTGGAGAGATTAAGGAACTTGCCCAGGTTAGTATGACTAGTAAAGTGGAGTTAGGATTTAAACTAGCCCTGTCTGGCTTGAAAACTCATGATTTTTACCACGCTGTTTCTCTCTATTACTGTGCTATGATCAAGCAGTATCAGTAACAAACCAGTCAACCAACAAACCAAACAAACAAACAAAACCAGTTTCAACTTCCTTTAATGGAATATATTTGGGAAAAATACTTGTATTATCATGGAGAGCAATAGCCCAAATATGGTGTAGTATTCCATTCTCACCAACACTTATGAAAAAATTAGAATCTGCAATATAACATTGAGTTAAATTCAATGAACATGAAGTGCTCACTGTGTTGGTCATGCTTCTTATGAGACCCTGTGATCTCAAGAGATTCTTCCTCGCACACAGGAAGACTACTGTTCTTATTTTAGCCCCTCATGCTGTGACTTATCATTTCCTACAAGAAGTGGCCTGTTGGAGGGAGGTCTTCCCTTCGATTTCCTAAAAAGTAAACCATGTTTATTTCCCTATGCCTATCACGATATGAAAGAACATCCTCTTTAAAAATACTTCCCCATCTCAACCTCAACATACTACATAGGAAGATCAAAGTCCTGGTCATGGGCTATCATACCAGGAGGACCAGACTGGCCAAAATCACTGTCAGATTGGGGTGAAAGGTAACCCACCATCTCCCACCTTTGTTTTCATTCTAAACTGATTGACTTAGAAAAAATAAAGTAAGATAATATTATATGATCCAGCCTTTGGATATTTGATTTATGACCAAAAGGAAAGAAGAATCCGGTGGCATCTTTGTCTAAGGAAAGCTCATACATGGCCTAAAGTTAATATCTTAAATAAACTTAAGAACTTTCTAAGCATGCTGGTGATGAGTTCAATTGTTAGCTCCTTTTTGCCACATGGATACAGGTTTTTAAAATTACTGTAGGATTTCATGGTCTGGAGGTGATTCCAGAAGACTTTACATATACATTTTTGATATAATTTGAAGATATTGTGTACCCCAAATGCTTTCTCTGTCCTCAGCATTTCGCTTACACGCATGCAAATGTATCTAAAGAATGGTGTTGCATATGCATGATACACTAAACACATAGTCATAGGAGAGGACAGGAGGAAAAGTTGCATGAAACATGTATTAGGAAAAACCGAAACCTGTTTACTTGTACCATATGTTGTTCTTTATTGCACTTAGTTTTTTAAGAGGCATAAATTAATTTAGGCCCAGTTTCTAAGTGTGAGCAATAAAGAAGATTGTCTCCCAGCGCTTCCACTGGTCCCCAGGCACCGAACAGGGAACAGCTTTCTCCTGGTGTGGATCTCCAGGCGCCCTGCCCACAAATGAACAGCAACACACTGAGGATCTCCATTTATAGTTTTCCTTTTAATGAAAGAAATATATTGTGGATATGAATTATAGTGAGTTATTTAATAGAAGAAAGCATTCAGCTTCTTTATAAAGCCAGGTCATTGGCTTTATCACCATCTTAGGCTTTAAGGAGAAACACTACCACTTATTTATTCATAGAATATTTATTGGATATTTAGTAGAAATGCATCATTTTGCAAATGAGATACAAAAAACACAATGGCATTGGGTCCCGAGAAGGTGACTAATTCAAGAGGTAAGTCATATACATATGAAAGATTGAGTATCAATATAAAAGTTACTAACTTTAATGCTAACATTAAGCGAAACATGAATGGATCAAGAGATGACAAAACGATCAATGTCGTATTTTCCATCCTCTTTAGTGCTGAAAGCCTCTTCTCTCTTTGGTACTTTGTTTCATCTCTAATTCAAAGCTTTCATAAGTCATACTTCCTCCATTGAAACCTTTGAGCACGTGGAGAATTATGGTAAGATCCTCCTTGGGTCCAAATCACTCATTATATGGCTTCTCTTCCATTAAGCGTCTGTGTTTGCTGCTTTTTGTTTATTTATGGCTCTCTGTTCCTATGAGAGCTGGCTTAGAGGTTCTGAGCCAGGGCGCAGCTCCTTACGTATCTTTAAAGAAAGATTTTCGCCTAGGAAAGAAAGCTATTCTCTTCACTGATTGTGCAATTCTGGGGATGTAGGAGCACAAAAGCCAATAGATCAGTCAAGTCACCCTGGTTATTACCAGAGTACTCTGTTCCCACCAAAGCACCTGCACAACCCATTATTATACCTGCTTGATGAACTGTTTGCTCTTTGGTCCTCTGTGCCATTGCTCTTAGCTTTTGATACTTTCACTGTCCACTTTACCTGCTAGAATTATGTGCAGTGTTGGGGTGAGCTACTCAGGAAAGGCCAAGTAAGTCTTAGAGGATTGAATGAAAAGTCTATAATTGGTGATTCTCACATTGTGAGCACCCAATTACTTTTATTAAGTTAATCATTGTGAACTTAGATACAGATTTTAACCAAGATGAATATTATTGTTCTTTTATAGGAAAGAAAATCCAATGGAAAAGCACCAGGTGAGGCAGCCCTCTTCTTCCTCTGTAGGTCCTTTCTCGGGGAAACAGTTTTGAGACAGCTTGGTAGCTCTAGGGGCCTTAGAGATCACTCAGTGCATCCCTGTTTTTACAATTAAGGGTCCAGAAGCAGGTCCAGAGATCTGATAAGTGTTTCCCCAAGGCCACCGTGCTAGGCATTGGCAGAACCAGGACAGCCTTGGTTTCCCTCTTGCTGGCCCAGGGGCTGCCTCTATAACATAATCTCTGAATGGGAATTAAAAACAAATGTGTTAAAGTAGAGTCTGGCCTGGCGCGGTGGCTCACGCCTGTAATCCTAGCACTCTGGGAGGCCGAGGTGGGCGGATCGCTCAAGGTCAGGAGTTCGAAACCAGCCTGAGCAAGAGCGAGACCCCATCTCTACTAAAAATAGAAAGAAATTAATTGGCCAATTAAAATATAGAAAAAATTAGCCGGGCATGGTGGCGCATGTCTGTAGTCCCAGCTACTTGGGAGGCTGAGGCAGAAGGATCGCCTGAGCCCAGGAGTTTGAGGTTGCTGTGAGCGAGGCTGACGCCACGGCACTCTAGCCAGGGCAACAGAGTGAGACTCTGTCTCAAAAAAAAAAAAAAAAAAAAGTAGAGTCTTAAATCAGCAGTGTTTCCAAAACTATTTGGGGACACTGATGAATGTTATAGACCCTCTCCTCAGAAAAATGCACATATATACAACATTTGGGATATTGTGCAATTTTGGGCATGAACTTCATGAAGCTTATGCAATGACAACCATCATGGTCCCCACTTTAACAAGTCCTGATACAGATGGTATTTGTCAAGAAACACTCTGCCTATTTCTAAACCCTCCCATAGTCTAATTACACTTGGGTAATTACAAGATTGCAGAATGTGGATAGTTATTGCCACTTCTCAAAATGCCCATTTAGGATTTAATTATTAACGAGGGAACAATTCCCAAAGCAGACATCCAAATCCACATATTGGCTGAATACACACACACACAAACATGAACTGTTAATTAAAAAAGCATCTACTTTGCTAAATATAAAGGCAGTTTAAAGACTTGAAAAGTTTGAATTTCCTACAACTACCTGATCGTCCATTGAAAAATTAGTTTGATTGTCCCTCATTCTCCTATCATTTTCATTTGTATTAATCACTTGTCATAGAGTGTATCATTTATACAGAATCTACTGTGTGTATTTTAGTCTGGAGGTTGGAAAATTAGTTACCCAGGAAGTATATATAGACCATGTGTTATGTGTAAGATATTCTCCCATCCAAGTACTAACCAGGCCTGACCCTGCTTAGCTTCTGAGATCAGATGAGATAGGGCACATTCAGGGTGGTAAGACTGTAGACCTATGCAAGATATTCTGAGACATGTTGGGAAAGGGTTTCCAAGAGGACACAGGCATGGTCTTTTCTCCCAGGAGATTATGGTTCAGTTTGGAGGACATAATGATATTCACGTATAGTAAATGGTAGGTCTTTATTGAGCACTATTCAGGCTTCAAGTTAGTGAGAGAGACAGAAATTACTTTTAGCTGAGCTTCATGAAGGAGGTGTGAGGTCTTTACTGGGCTTTGAGAGGTGGATAGGATTTGAGAAAGCCAAAAAGAAGGGGAGAGTATTTTAGTCTATTACAGTTATCTATTGTTATACAACAAACTGTCCCAAATGTAGTCCCCTGAAGCAATGACAATCCTTTATTTTCTCATGGAAATGCACTTTGGAAAGGGTTTGAGGGTAAGAGGGAGAAGAGCTTGCTTCTGTTTGGGGGCCACTCAGAAGGATGACATCTACTGCAGGCTCACTCCTGGCATGTCTGTCATTTGATGCTGACAATAGCTGCAGATATATTGACCAGAGCACCTCCATGTGGCCTTCCTATTTGGCTACTTGGCTTCCTCCCAGCACAGAAGCTTGGCAACAAGAGCCGGTGTCCCAAGAGAACCAGGCAGAAGCTCCTTCAATTTTATGAACTGCCTTGAAAGCCATTCGTTGCCACTTTTGTCATAGTCACAGGTGCACCCAAATCCAAGTGGAGGGAACATAGGCTTCACTTTTAACACCTTCAAGTCACATGGTAGAAAGAGCATGCGGGATGGGAGATATTGTTGTGGCCATTTGGGAAAACATGGCCTGCCACACAGGCCATGGAATGATAGGAGTAAGGATTCAGAGGTGATCAAGTTAAAGGTATTTGGAGACTCATTCTGGGTGGAGCAGAGAAATTGTAGATGGGAGCCTGGGAAAATGGGTAGGAATGTAAGCTAAGGAATCTGGGGTTGGTTCTGCTGACACTGGTGAGGTGTTAGAGTTTTTGATGTAATCACAGAGGTTGTTAACTAGAATGATCTGGCTGTGGAGTGCAGGATCATTTGGAAGGAAGTTGGAGGTACCATTAACTGGGAATTTATTACAGTAGTCTAGATATGCCAGGATAAGGCCTTGCATAGGGTGGAAACTAGAGGGATTGGAACAAAGTAACAGGAATGAAAGACACTGCCAAGGAATATATGATGTTGAAAATATTTAGGAGGAATAAGACAGCAATAATGTCACTGTTTTGAGCTAAATCAAAATATAGGCTCTGTTATTAAAGAGATTGGTAGAAAGTTTTCCAGCAGAATCTGCCAGGGGCAAGTCAAAGTGTACACACTTGGATAATTGGTGATTCCTGAGCTCCCACAGTGAGTTCTGCACAGATAAAGGATGTAATTGATTTAAGTGTATTTATGAAATGAAGACTTTTTTCAAAGTGGTATTATGTAGTTGTTTTATTTTATCTTCAGAGTAGTCCTTTTGAATATTACTGTAAGTCTCAGAATCCCTTATCTACAATTCTGAAACCCAAACAGTTTTGAAAACCAAAAGTTTTTGTGAACTCTTTTGTCAGTAAAACCTGACCCGAATGGGTGTTGAATAGACATAAAGCTATTTATAGTCTCTATCCCACTTCGTGTGAGTATTCATATATTTTGAATATTGAATTTTGAATATATATTGCAGAAATTTTATGTATTTGATTTTGGGATTCTGGACCTGAATCCCCATTTTATAGATGAGAATACTGACACTCAGAAAATTAAGTATTTACCCAAGGCATACACTAGGATCTCTTGTCTATGAAGGCCAATCTATAAAGGCCTTCTTGTGAGCACCAACACAATCTCCAAAGCTGTACACATGAAATGTTTGCAGGAGTAGATCTTTCTCTGACACCAAGTGGTGGGCTGTCTTATCTCTGAAAGGTGCTAGTATTTTTGCCATTAAATTATAAATCCTTTGAAGGCAGAGACAGTGTTGTTTGCTTCATATATAGAAGAAGCTTAATCTTTGAGGTTGAATGTAATTGCTACATAAATTCTCCATTTTATGGGTTAATCCGTACACACTGTGTGCTCTGACAGTGCCCAGACTTGGAGACTCAGAGCAGGCACAATCTCCCAAGGGCAGAATGGCTGAGGCCTCATCCTGTCCTTTCTTGGGAACCTCATCTCACTGTCTTGTGCTGGACCTGTGAGACTTGGGGCAGAGGCTGGGTTAAGTCTCTCACGCCTCTGATGGCTTTCAGGTGCACATGGGAGAAAAGGTCCTGGAAAGTGAGGCACTCAAGAAATAAAGACACACTCCATCTCGGGCTTTTCTCGTAGGAAGGCAGGCTCTGCTTTTCATGGAGAGAAAATTACTTCTGGACTTCTCGACTCCTCTCATTTGCCTCCTTCCTTTTCTACGCCCCATAGTGAATCAGCTGTATGCTCTCAAGCATGAGATTCAATTACTTTTATTGTTAGGCTTGGCTGTGATTGTCTTTAATGGTCAGAAAATTATCCAGCATCTAAAAAAAAAAAAAAAACCACAATTAAAAAATTCAACCACAGTGTGTCCCTGTGATTTTTGGCTGCCAGTAAGGAAGTATTTCCTCAGAGGAGTTCTTTGCGACATTTGACGTTTAGTACTTGCTCTCCAAATTTTATTTCACAGATGGAAACCTGAGGGCTCTGTTTTTTTTTAAATATTTCATTCAATATCAGACATATTTTAAGCCACCTCAAAATGAAAGGATCAGTTTAATGTCCTCTTTGAGGTAGAAAATAATTTTATAGCTGATAATCCTTATTTTCTATGTGCAACATCAAGCAAATAAAATATATGAATGTCAAGTATATTCAGATGCTGGTTCTAGCACTAGATAAATTGGCATCCTTGGGCAACTTGCTAAATACTTCTGCAACCTGTCTTATTATTGGGAAGAAGAAAAGAAAATTTCAACCAGCCTTACAAGCTTACAGATTGTCTGATAGGAATATTTATACCAGTGATATTAACAAGAACAAGTTCTCTGGGAATTGTCTTTGATAATAGTGGCCTAGGGCATTTGCCATAGGGATCGTGTGGGAGTGATTCCAGGCCAAGCTGGAGCTTCTTTGGGTTATATGGGAACAGGGAGTCCTCGAGCTTTATGGACCTGTAGTATTTCTGCCTGAGCAACAAGGGTTTCATAATATGCCAATGCTAATTACATTACAGGAGAAGTCTTCGCCTCTTACACTTTCAGGGAGCCAGGAAGCCGCGATAGCAACACCCAGTGAGATGGCCTGACAGCTCGGGGAACATCCCTGTGTGTGTTGTTTTGCATGATGCCAGCCAGTTTCAAGTGGGCAGGATTAAACTGCAAACCAAGCCCAGATTTTTTTTTTTAATTTAATTAATGTCTGATGTTTGCCAACCAGGGGGAAGGTGATGGAGTGCAGCAAACAAATTGCTTAGAGCTGTGCTGTCACCTCTGGACAAAGACATCCTGACATGATAGAGCTGGGACCGCAGCTGGCCCCTCTGCGGTACCAGGGAATGGATTTGGCAGAAGGAAAGGGGATGTGAAAATGTTCCAGAAACACGGCCTATTTACAAGTAGACTTTTAACAAGAAATTGTGGCAAGGTCTACTACATAACATGAGATTTTTTACCATCGTAACCATTCAGTGGCATCAAGGACTTGTACAGTGTGGTGCAACCATCACCACCGTCTAGTTCCAGAACTTTTCCCTCACCTTGAGGGAAACCCTCCATCCATTAAGCAGTCACTCTGTATCCCCCTCCTGCCTGCCCCTGGCAACCACTCCTCCACTTCCCATCCGCAAGCAGACTGCTTAGGACAGGGTGGTAGCTGAGGGGAAAGGGAGACACTGGGGCGGGGAAATTGGAGATGGAGGGTCTTTTCAACTCTGGGCTCCTGTCTTTGTTTTTTTCCAACAACATAGCAAAATAGCAAACCCCCTCATAGCAGCATGAGGGCAAACCTGTAACTTATGACTCCCTTTGCAAACCTTTTAAAACAACTTTATTGAGGCATATTTTATATATCAGAAAATTCACCCATTTCAAATGTAGTTCAATGACTTTTAGTACCTTCACCAGGTGGTTCAACCGGCCCCATGATCCAGTTTTAGAATGGTTTTGTCTTTCCGATCAGATCTCTCAGGCCTGTTTATAGTTAATCCCATTTTGCCCCCAGCCCCAGGCAACCACGGATCTACCTATTCATTTGCCTTTTCTGAACATTTCATGTAAACGAAATCATGTGATGCATGGTCTCTGCACCTGGCTCCTTTCACCGAGCATGACGTTTTTGAGCTTCATCCATGATGTAGTATGTGTCCGTAGTTCTTTTTAAATTGCTGAATAGTATTCCAACGACTGGATATACCACATGTTATCTATCCATTCCCCAGCAAATATTTTAAAAGAAGTTTCTTGTCTGTAAATTCTGGAGTGTTGGGTCATTAGATGAGCTTTTTGATCCTCCCCCTCCCAGATTTTGTCCAAGAAAAGCCGCAGAGCAGATCTGAATTCTTAGACCATTCCTTTATTCAGCAGAGGTTTGTTGAGCCTTCTCGGCACACAGCTCTGTGCGAGACATGGGGATGTATGTGGTCCTGCACTCTCATTTCTGCTCTGATGAGGGAGACAAAGCCCTGCTCCCACCAAGCACATCCCCTCTGCTTCGGGCTCAGGGAGCAGACACCTCCCGCTGGGACTGATGCTTGGTCGCAAGCAGCTTTCTTTCTCCCCTCCCTTTACCATGCCATGCCGCAGATGCTCTGTGCTCCTCCCAGGTGCTCGCATTCCAGCCTGAGCTTCCAGCACATGACTTTGGAATTGCTTGTTTGCATGTCTCTCCTGCCTCTGGAATGTGAGCAACTTGAAGACAGAGCGGTGTCTCTTCATATGCCGAGCATGGTCCAGTGCCTGCCATGTGGAAGGTGCCCAGTGTTAGCTGATGAATGGCAGGGCAGATGAATCCCAGTCTGGCAAAGATCAGGAGCACTCCGGCTTCTCCTGGCATCTCTAGTTCTAGACACACTTGTTCTTCCCTCTCTCATTCAGAGTTAGCGGTGGCAGGGTTGCCTCTTCAGAGTGCAGCGCGAGTGCAGAAGAGGAAATACAGCAGTCTGAAGTTCTCTCTGCTCCTTGGAACGCAGGCTTGACACTGCCACAAACATCTTAATACTGTTCCTAGGGTCACCCTGGGGGCAGACTATTTAGGGAACAACAGGAAAATCGTCTTGCATGGCAGGTAGCTAGACCCAGATGCCAGAGGTGGTGACTCCCCAGCCTGTGCTCAGGCCCCTCCCTGTTCATCCTGCCTCCACCCGGCCTCTCAGCCTCCTCCTAGGCTCCTGCCCTCGGTCATCTTGTCTGACCAGACGGCCAGGACACGTCGTGTGTGTTCCTGCGGGACGCTGAGTTAAAGGTGGAAGTGGAGAGACCCAGGAGGCTGAACCAGGCAAGGTGCTACATGTGGAGAAGAAAGCAGGTGGTTTTTTGAGGGCTTTATTAGTTGCCAGTGCTGGTGGCTGGGTTCTAATCAGAGTCCCATCAAATTACTGGGACAAAAATTTAAAAAGAGCAGAGATATGAATGTGCTTAGTCTCAGAGATTACTTGAAAATTTTAAGAGATTATAATTATTTTTAAGATTATGTTATTCTGCAGGTCCAAGTATGGACATGTGATCTACTGTAATGTTTTAGCCTTGTCCATCTTGGGACAACTGGAGATTTTTCTCTTTCTGTGGACATGTTTATTTCTATGGGTATTGATTAGGGCCCATGGGTTTGGTGCATCATACACATGTATTTCATGGGTGGTGGCCATCATACTACTGTCTAACTTCTGCTAGGGGTCTCCATGTCCTCCACCCCTCACAGAAGGACTCTCAATGCCTGGGGTGGGTAACAGCTTGCTGGGATTCCTTTCTTAATGGTAAGCAAAGATTGAGATGCTAGTTGGAAAGAAATTACCTTGGGTTTGGGTTGATTCTATTATTGATGAACATCTTTACTATTTAAAATGTACTCATGCTTGAGGCACCCCAAATATGTTCTATAAATTCTAAATTCATTCACAGAGTACTCTCCGAGCCAGCGTCCAATGAAAATGCAGTGACACCTGGTTTACTCCTGTGAATCGAGAGTCAGGGTAGATGTTCTTTGTTTACCCCTTCTGATGCTTTGCATTTTAATTCACATTAAATCCCTTCTGTTGAGTTAGTAGTTTCATTTTTAGTATAGAAATCAAGTTTAATTAAAACTTACTTGCCATTTAAAATGATAATTTGTTTGATTTAGCATTCTTAATTACCTTGAGTAAATTGCCCATAGAGGCTCACATAATTCATTTGTTTGTTCAAAGTATTACTGTGCCATTTGCATATTTTGAAAGACACCACTTTAATGAAACACCGGGGTGGAGTCAGGGCAAATGCTAAGGGGTGGTCTTTCCGTCCTAGTCTGTTTATTCAGCTGGAAGGTTTTTTATCTTACTGAGTTTTCACAAAAGATCAAAGTTTTAAAAAGCTTCAGTGTTGGAAAATCATTAGCAATGAAGTGTCTGGGGGAGGGAGGTCCAGCCAGGGCCTGCCACCTCTGCACCCCCTTCAGCTGAGATCTCTTCCTGCAAACTCAAAGGTGTATATAATCGAATCATATTTCTGATACATTAGAGGAGCTTACAGTAAGTTGGAAGACTTGTCAGAATTAGTGAAAAAATGTGATGTTGAGTAAAGGTAACTATTTTATTATTCTGAGTGTATTATAACCATTAATTAGGGTTAATAAATAACTATAGCAGAAAACTTTAGAAAGCATACTAATAAATAGGTAAGAATGATTTCTTATTTGCATAACAATTATTTTAGGTTTTATATATGGGTTTTAGCTCATGATCTTTGCAAGTGTTATTTTGACTGTTCTTTGAAAGCTTTTCTTTTTTTTTAGTAGAGAGGAATGAGGGATTTCTTTATGGCTCTGGATAAGTTTGCGGAACGACTTGATTCAGTCAGTCTCTGATTTATTGATTTTAGGTAATTCCAAAGCCTAATTCATTGGTTTACCACCTACACTTTAGAAACTGATTTATAGTTCCTACTATAAAAAACAATATGATAGGACATAATAGAACACATTCCATTAGTTTAAATATCTCCAGCTTTCCTATTGCCTATAACCAAAACGTGGAAAACATTCTACGAGCCCTTCATTAGTGTTAGTTATATACTAAAAGCATCTCTGAATCATGTGGCCAGAAGGCATTATCTCAAACAGGGAAATTCTCTCTTTTATACTAAGGGACTTTTTTGTAGAGAAAGTATATATATGTGCATTTTATGGAATATTAGTAATGAAAGTAAAATAATAACAAAGTTTTTGATGTTTGCAATACAATTTAGGGATCTATGATAAAGGCAGAAAGACTGCTCCCTTCAGCACCTCATTAAGCCTCCATCCTAATGTGCTCTCTTTGCTCAGGAAGGCACAGCTCCTGGTCCAGCATTAATAGGGCATGCCCTTTTCTGTCCTTTCTCAGTCCTAATGGAAAAGACACTATCCTGACATCCGAGAGATCTGCTTTTCTCACTTAGTAACTCCGTGACCTTGGGCAAGTTGCTTAACTTCTCTGGACCTCAGTTTCCTTACCTGTAAAGTAGTTGTTTATAGATGAATTAGACATTATCTAAGGTCATTCTAACTAAAATTCTGTGTTTCCAGTGGTAATAGATTGTCTCTGATCCATATACCTCTCCACGAGTTGGAGAGACCAGTTCCTGGAGTCATGGTGCTGTCAGAAGCATGAGCTAGAGCTAAGAAGACAGGCTTTCGGGGAATCAAGCCCTTTGTCTTCTTAGTGCGCTCGGTTCTGATGAGCCTGTGTAACTAATGATAGACTGAACCTTTGATTTGACCTGACTTGTGTTTTCTTCTCCCCATTTCCCTTCCCTTCTTCTCCCCATCCCCCTCCCTTCCCTTGGGGTGGAGGGGGATGGGGATGCTGGGCAGGATCTTAGAGGTAAAAGCATCTGGAATAGGATCTTGATGTCTAAAATAAAACTCTAACTTTGTTTAGGGAACACAAAAGAAGAATTCCTTGAATCTTATTTGACTCAGAAAAAAAAAGACTAAACATTGTGACTTAAATATTGATATATTTTTTGCCTTAGTAAGGAGTTTTTCTTTATTTTTAATTACAAAGGAAAAAGATTAATATATTATTAAAATTCAAACAATATGCAAAAGACATAAAGTGAAAAAATAAAATTCTCTTCACTCCCACCATCTAGAATTACTGTGTTTCCCCGAAAATAAGACAGGGTCTTATATTTATTTTTCCTC
>VBSM01001562.1:19202415-19223754 GCA_008086735.1 Cheirogaleus medius
GCTAGGGCTTATTTTATGGGTAGGTCTTATTTTCGGGGAAACACGGTATCTACTATTAACACTTAACACTTTCATTTGCATGCTTCCAGACATTTTTCTATGCACATATCAACGTGATTATTATATATGAACATGTTTTTTGCCTTAAAATTTGAATTATACTAAAAATAGAATTACGCAAGCTGCTTTTTTTACTTAAATGTCTTTCTTGGATATTCTACCATGAGTACTTATAGATCACAGCAAGGTGTGTGATCATTAAAAACAATAATGGATTTGTTTGTATAACTACATAGATAAATTAGATCATATACAAAAGCAGTAACTCTGTAAACTGTGTCACATTGTAACACGCTTCATCTTTCTATTTTAGGAATGCCAGTGAGGACTGGTCATTCTCTAGGCATCTCAGTGTTACTTTCCCTGAACTTTTTCATAACCTGAGTCCCAGAATGAAGATAACCTTATTCCTTAAGGTAGTCTTTTCTTAGCTATTTTGATGAATTGTCAATAAGCTGATATATAACCCTTCTCAGATTTTATATTTAGATGTATTTTTTAACTTGTCTTAACACTTATATAGTGTTCACTGTGTGTCAGGCACAGTTCTAAGCACATTTCAAATTTAAACTCATTTAATCCTTACAACAGCTATATGAGATAGGTATTATTCTTTTTTGTTGTTGTTGAGACAGAGTCTCACTCTGTTGCCTGGGCTAGAGTGCCGTGGCGTCAGCCTAGCTCACAGCAACCTCAAACTCCTGGGCTCAAGCAATCCTTCTGCCTCAGCCTCCCGAGTAGCTGGGACTACAGGCATGTGCCACCATGCCCGGCTAATTTTTTCTATATATTTTTAGTTGACTAATTCATTTCTTTCTATTTTTAGTAGAGACGGGGTCTTGCTCTTGCTCAGGCTTGTTTTGAACTCCTGACTTTGAGTGATCCGCCTGCCTCAACCTCTCAGAGTGCTAGGATCACAGGCGTGGGCCACCACGCCTGGCAGATATAGGTATTATTCTTATCCCAGAGTTCAGATTCCTTATGATTCTTCTATATAAACAATCATGTTGTCTGCAAATAATGGAAGTCTTATTTCTTCCTTTCTAATATTTATGCCTTTTTTAATTTTTCCTGCCTTACTACACCAACTAGGACCGCCAGTACAAGGGTGAATAGAAGTAGTGAGAGCAGACATCCATTCCTTGTCACTGATCGTAGGGGAACACTATTCAATGTTTCATCATTAAATATGATTTTAACTGTACACTGAGGAAGTGCCCTTTTATTTTTAATTTTCTGTGAGTTTTTTAAAATCACAAATTGGTATTAAATGTTGTCAAATGCTTTTTCTGAATGTATTAATAAAATCTACTGGTAATATGGTAAATTACATTGGTTGGTTTTTAAGTGTTAAAACAATATTACATTTCTGAGATAAATTCTACTTGGTCATGATATAAAAAGGATGATTGTCCTTTTTATATATTGCTAACTTTGATTTGCTAGGATTTGTTAAGGATATTTGTGTCTATGTTCATAGATATTGAACTATAATATTTTTTCATATAGTGTTCTTGTCCGACTTTAGTATCAGGGTTATACTGGCTTCATAAAATGAGTTAGGGTTGTTCCATCCTACTCTATTTTCTGATGTTGTGTAAGATTGGTATTATTTTTTCTTAACTGTTCAATTCAATTCACCATGAAATCATTTGTAGTGGAGTTTTCGTTATGAGAAAGATTTTGATAACACATTCAATTGTTTGAATAGATATGAAACTATTAAGATTTTCCAGTTCATCTCATGTCAATTTAGGTAAATTGTATTCTTCAAGGAATTTGTCTATTTTATCTAACTGTTGGAATTTATTGACCTAGAGTTGTTTATTATAGTTTTCATTCCTGATAATGGTAGTTTGTATTCCATTTTTTTAAAAAAAATTCTTGATCAGTCTAATTAAGAATTTATCAATTTTGTTGATCTTTCAAAGAACTGACTTTTGGTTTTCTTAATTTTTTCTATTGGTTTTCTGTTTTCTATTTCATGGATGTCCGACCTTTTTAAAAAATTATTATTTCCTTCCTTCTACTTACTTTGGATTTAATATGCTGTTTTTTTCTAGCTTCTAAAGATGGAACCTTGGGTCCTCACTTTTATGCTTTTCTTCTTTTCCACTATAAGCATTTAAAGTTACAACCTTCCTCTAAGCGCTGCTTTAACTGTGTCCCACAAATTTTGATACGTTGCATTTTCTATTTCTCTGTATTTAAAAGATATATAAATGATAAAAAATTGCTTTTTTATCCATTCCAACAATTTCTGTTTTATTAATAATTGGAGTGTTTAGTACATTTACATTTAATGTAAGTATCTATATGATTCGATTTAGGTTTGCCATTTTGCTGTTTTTTTCTTTGTCCCTTCTGCTTTTTTATTCTTCTATTTTGTTTTTTTTTTCTTTTTGCATTATTTTGGATTAATTGAATATTTTTTAGAATTCAACATTAGTTTGATTTTCCAGGAAGCAGATGCCAAGATGAAGTTATAAGTGCAAGAGATTTATTGGGTGCAATGCCAACAAAAATTGAAGAGAAGAGGGAGAGCAGGGGTCTGTCTTCTGTGAAGGGGACAGAAGGAATGAGGATAGGGTAGAAAGAGCCTTAGACTGCACTGCAGTTTTGAGAAAGTTTCTGTAAGCCTGATGAAGGCTATTGGTGCAAAGATTGACTGTAAACAAGTTGTACATTGGGCAGAAATGACCATGTGCTAGTATCCCCGCCATGCTCAATTATTGTCTAACTTTGAAGGACATAGCTTTGATTCACTCATAATAGATCTCAAAGCCACTGTAGTTGGACACTGTCAGCTGACTGGCAAATTTCTGCTAGAAGGGAGATCCAAGTGGGCACCTTCATAGCTGCCACAGATTCCATTTTAATTTTTCTATTGGCTTTTTAATTGTATCTCTTTGTGTAATTTTTAGTGGTTGCTCTGGGAATTACCACATATGTTTTTAATTTTTCACATATTAGTTAGAGTTAATATTGTACTGCTTCTCGTCAAATACTGAACCTTGCAACAGTATAGTTCCATTAACTGCCCCCAGCCTTTGTGTTATTGTTGTCTTGCATATTTCATGTCTCTACATTATAAACTCTACAATACAGTGTTATAATTTTTAATTTCAATCATTGTATGTCTTTTAAATAATTTTAAAAGGGTGTATGTATCTATCTTTAATATTTCCCCACATATTTACCATTTCCCATGATTTTCATTCCTTCCTGTGAATCCAAATAAACAACTGGTGTCCAGTGCCTTCATCTTGGAGAACTTTCTTCAGTGTTTCAAGTCATGCAGGTCTTCTGGAGATTAAGTATCGTAGGTTTTGTTTTTCTGAAATTATCTTCATTTGGCCTTCATTGTTGAAGAATATTTTTGCTGGATTTAGAATTCTAGCTTGACTATTATTATTTTCCTATTAGCACTTTAAAGATGCCATTCCATTAAATGTAGTCTCCGTTGCTTTTGATGAAAAGTCAGTACTATTATAATTTTCTCCTATATGTAATAATCCATTTCCCCCTGGTTTCTTTCAAGATTCTGTCTTTATCTTTGAATTATAGCAGTTTAATATGCTGTGCCTTGGCATGGGTTTTTATTTTGTTTTGTTTTTTATTTATCTGCCTTGGTGTTTGCTGAGATTCTGGAATTTGTAGAGTTATGTATTTTTTAACCCAATTTTAGAAAACTTGGGTTATTGTTTCTTCAAATATTTTCTTCTGCCTATTCTCTTGCTGTCCATCTGGAATTCCAATTACACATATGTTAGACCTTATGCTAGTATATCCTATTGGACTCTGAGGCTCTGTCCATTAAAATATTTTTTCTCTGTTCTTCAAATTGGATATTGTTCTATTCCTCAAGTTCACTGACATTTTTGTTATTATTTTTACAATCTGTTATTAGGTCCAGTGAACTTTTTTCAGGTATTATATTTTTTAGTTCTAGAATTTCCATTTGATGCCTTTTTATAATATAGTTTCTACTTCTTTGCTGAGATTTCTTTTATGCCCTTGAGCATAGTTAAAATAGCTGCTTTAAAGTCCTTGTCTGCTAATTCCAATATCTGCATCATCTCAGAGTTGGTCTCTTTTGGTTGGTTTCTTTTGAGGATGGGTTGTATTTTTGTTTCTGTGCATATCTAATAATTTTAGAATGTATCCTGGACATTGTAAGTGATACATTATAGAGATTCTTAATTCTTTCATATACCCTTAAAGAGTATTGATTTTTTGTTGTTGTTTTTGCAGGCAGTTAACTTGGAAGAACTCAAATTCCAATTTTGTCTTCCCTGTAACAGATAGCAGCAGACATTTTTCAGTTCTTTTCTTCTTAGCTGGGCTGCTTGGAGTCTGCTACCCACATATACAGTGTTGGGCTCAGTCAGAGATTTGATCAGATCTTATGTGCTGACTTTGGGGCTTTCCCTCTGTGGCTATCTTCTCTTCTCATCTCTTCTCTCCTACTTCATTTTCCAGCTGCTCTCATGTCCCTGAACTCTGTTCTCTGGTTCCTCAGCCAGTAAGACCACAGGCTCCTATCTGAGTCTGGCCACACTGTGGGACTGACGGGGGCCTGCTCTTAGATGAAAAGCTGTAAAAATTGTGTAATTCATCAAGTGCCATTCTTCTAAGTGCCAATGCCCCTTTAGTTTCTGCCTCCTCTCAGTCACTCTCCAGATCCTTCAGATAATTTTCTGTCGTTGCTGCTTTTAATATTTTATCCAGGGTACATCACTGTTGTCAGTGGGTGGGCTGGTCTGGTATGAGTTACTTTGATGACCAGAAGCAGAACTATATTTCTATATTTTCCCACTTTACAGGTAAATTTATAACACACACACACACACACACACACACACACTATAGTGAGTTTAAATATCTTACCTAAGGTCATAATACAGCTGGCAAGTGACAGAGCTGTGATTTGAACAGGCAGTTTGGTTCCGAAGTCTTAGGATTTCTTCTAAGGGGAGGCTTGACTGGTGTGAATTTTCAGAATAATGGAAGGAAGTTTAGGAAATATTCTGGAACTTGTGGGGCTTTATGATGTCAATTCCTTATGCACCAGACTTATCCTAAGATCTCATTACTCAGTGAATACGTCATATGTCTTTGGGTGTCAATTTATATACAAGTTTATATATAAGTTGCATGAAAGAATAATGCTGCTCTTGGTTAACTGTGAAGTTATTATACATCTTTATTTATGAAAAATCCCATATGTTCAGAGTCCTGTGATGTTGGGCATCTTGGGCCATCTTACTTAGAAACGGGTGAAGTTTATCATGTAGTTCTTTCAGTGATTAAAATAAAGAGAACTTTTGGAGGAAAGTCATATCAACAGTAATGTAATGAATATATATGAGTTGTTTATTGAAGAAACTCAAAACCACAGTTATGGAGTAAACAGTTGACTTTTCAAAATGTGATTCAGCCGATGTGAGCCATAGGCATTGGCAGCATAACAACAGGACCAAGCTTGAACAACACTTGTTTTAGAGTTTCTGCGCCTTCCTGATAGCTTCCCCTTTTCTCCCCGGTCCTCAGTCAGTTTGAATTAACATTCATCAGATGATTGATTTCATCTTATTCCTATTGCCCCTTGATTTTATCTTCACTTTGCATTTTCAAAGTCTGGCTTGTTCCTTATTGATTTTTGTGGTAGTTCATAAGCTGATTTGTAAAGGAGTGAAATCTTGTTCATGTGTGTTATTATAATACTTTCAAACTGAAGGAGAAGGCCTATGTATTTGCTTTTGGAATTCTCTTGGCATCCCTAACCAGTGCTCGGATACTATGCTCCAGTGACTGGCCAGTAAAGAGCAGGGGTTCGATACTGATTGATTGATGGTTCTGAATCCCAGCCAGTCAGTTCTGGGAAGGTGGGCTTATCTTCCCAGTGAAATAAAACTGAGCCCTTGAAGGCCATGATAAAGATTTTGGCTTTCATCCTGAGAGTAACGGGAAGCTATGCCGAGTTTTAAGGGGCTGAGTGACAAGCCTAGATTTAAATTTTTTAAATAATTTCTCTGGATGTTTATGGAGCAGTTCAGTATAACCAAATTCTAGAGTGTAGAAACTAATATAAAAGTTAATAAGTTTTTAAAGTTTAACTGAAGGATATGATGTAGATGAACTGATACCCTGGGTAGTCTTCAAACAGCTGCTTCCAAGTATTATTTCTCCTCACTGAAATTTTGAAAAAAGCTGAGAAGCACAGAGTTTGAGACTGCCTTTTTGTTTTTTCCTTGGGGGATTGGGAACCTGGAATGTGAGTATTTTGCATTTCCGATAAGAGACATTTTATTTTTATAATGAAAAATTGAAGCAATGCAAATATCAAGGATTAGGGACTTGAATATTATAAAGCTATTAACAATGGCAAGTCTATACTTTATGCCTACCTGGAAATGAGTAGGTTATACTTTGTTAATTTTAAAAAGCAAAATTAAAAATTCAATAAACTTATTTAAAATTATGAAAATAATCATGTTTTCTCTTAACAAAAATACACAAAAATAGAGATGAAACTCATTATACTTTATTATCCACCAAATTCTGTTGCTTAACAACTGTTTAAAAGTTTTTGTTCCTTATAAAAAGAAAACAAATCTAATATTATTTCAGTAATCATTGCAAATCTGAATTAAAAAAGCATTGAGATGCTGCTAAGACAGCAACATTTTCAAGAGATTAAAAGTATGAAAGTGTACTCTGATATTATTTCCCCTTCCCAAACATTTGTGGAGATGGAGAAAATTCTAAATATACCTTAAAGAAAGGAATTGACAACTCACCAATTAAATATAGACTTTAGCTGCTGTTTCAGTTGCTATTTGTCGATAGTAGGTTACAACAAGGTTAATAATGGTTTGTTTGATGGGTTTCCCCACGTTTTTATAGGATTTTATGCTTCTTGTATGCAACTTGCTAAATCATAGCTCTCATATACCTCATTAAAATAAACATTTAAGTATGCATATATAAAAGAAATATTGATGGAAAAAGAAAGAGATTTCTCAGAAAAAGAGTCACCTAATGATAAACTGTGCCCTGGGCAGTAAATGAAGTATCAAGTGGCTCTGTTTTTGTAAATAGTGTCAATTCTGAATTCTGTGCTGAAAAACTGGTAAATGACAGCTCTCTCTAGTATTTCCGGAGGCCGTCTACTGTTTCAGAGCATAAATCGTAAATATACCTTTGAACTAAGACCGTCTCGCTGGACCTATCCTTTTGCGGCTCTGCCTTCCAGTCTCAATGGAATATTGAAGGGGAGGCTCGATAGAATAAACAGTGGAATCCTTGTCCGGGAATGACTGCCTGGCAATTGTTTCATGGAAAACAGGGAGGGGTGGGGAACAACAACCCTGCTCTGTTCACTGGCTCTTTAATTTAGATTACCAATGATAAAGCCGGGACTCGGGCTAAAGAAAGGTAGGATGCACACGCAGAAACATTAGTGCTAATATGCTGCAGAAAGCCAAGATAAATCAGTCCAGCTCTCATACATCACTAAGGGAGAAGCTGATTGCAACTTGACCATGTGCCTGAGTAGTCCCATCAGTGAGAAGAGCAGAATATGGATTAAAAAAAACTAGAATGTACCCTTAGGGCTACTGCCGTGTTGGACCTGGGAGAAGTGTCTGGTGTAAGTTTCAACTTGTTTTCTCCATATATTTACCAGCGTGTTCACAGACAGGGAGCTTGTTTCTCTTCTCTGTGTTTTCATGGAAGCCTCAAGCATGTTTATTTACAGTAGTAGACTTCATTTTGTATAAATGTAATAGCAACCTAATAAAGTTCTTAACAGAGGACAGTTTAGCCCAGTGTTTATCCAGGAGAGAAATGTAAAAAAGTGATGGCTGTCATAACTGTGTGTAGGAAGCCTGTGGGTGAGTTTTGTTTTGTTTTTTGTTTTCCGGGGAAGTAGGGGTTAGAGGGGTAGATTTTAAATGAAGAACTCCAGTTATTTTGCCATTCTTTAAAAAAAATGTATTTGTCACTCAGCATTTCACTCCTCCTGGGGTCTTTTGTTTTGAAAAACTGTGTTTAAATATGTAAGCCAGCCTGCTCGAAACGCATTATATTTTATGACTGGGATGTTTGTATTGTTTCATATCTGTTATTAGACAAAATAATCATAAAGGGTGTTTTCTATGGACCTTTTTATGTTCCAAAATTAAGTACAGATGGTAATTTCCAGCAGTTTTAAAAATTTGTCAATTATTTAATTTAGCATCACTTAAGCATCTGCACAAGGAGAAAGCTGAGATGGTACAGAAACTGAATGAGCATTGATTGCTAGCCTGAATTGCATCTTTAAAGTTTTTTGCCTCAAATCTCTGATTTCACAGTTTATTTTTACCAAATTAGATTATCATATTTCATTATCGAGACTATGAATGGGTGGGACGCTCTCAGATATCCTACATTTTCCGTTAGAACAGTACTCAAAGCGCCTGCTGATTGTTGCTCTGAGGAAAATTCTCATGCCGGCTCACCAAGAAGATTGCTTAAATAATGCATGGGCAAGAGCAAGGCAAGATGGAATTTATGGCCCAGACACTGCGGTCGGGCTTTTGTTCAGAGGAGAGACTACTTAAGTGAGAGCATATAGCATACACCGAGGCTCCGGGGGAAGCGTGTAACTGAAATTAGTGGCCACATGATGCTGTCCACATGTTATTTCACAACAAGCCTTAAAGCAGTCCGTCGTGGAGCCTATAGTGCGGTGGGAGGGAGGGAGGAAGGGGGAACTCAAAGTGCCAATTGCAAACAGAATCCCCTGACTGAAAATTCCATGGGACACACATAGGAAGTGGATGTTATACAGGGCAGACGGTGTCCCTAGACAGACTGGATGTTTGACTGATGAAATGCAGCATGGCAGTCTTGTTTGGAAAGAATAAACCTTGACCAAACTGCAGCATTCTATACACTATGTCTTCCATCTTGTCCTAATTAGAGGAATATGTCTGCTGAATCCTAATCTCTTTAATTGTTGATAGAGCAGGCATGTGATTTGCTATAAATACACATGAGCATTCATTTCTGAAATAATGGCTGTTGCCAAATATATTAGACCGACAGGAGTGCTGGACTAGGGAGGCTGTGCTGAATAGTTGAGTTTTGGAGGTAATGGACCAGTTGAGAATCACTGCACAGCTGGGCCAGCAGCTGCACCCAGTGCTCTGTCAAGTTTGGCCTCTAATTTCCTTGAACTTGTCCTTGTTTGCCAAAATGATGAACGTAGCAAGAACTTGCTTTAAATGAGCCCACTGCAAGCAGAAAAGACCCTTTCCAAGGAGTCTTTGTCAAAGTGTGGAGTCAACAGCAGTGATGGCCAAATGAGGTATTGATTAGGTGATGGGAAGCTTCAATAATCATAAAAATAAAAACCAAAGGCACCGTTGTAGAATGAGGTAAGCTGGCAGGAGATCAGAGTACATTAAAAGACAGCATTGGGTCATCACTGCCCTAACTAAAGGACATATGGAAAAATCCCATAATAATATCCAGCAATAGTTATCCTGTAATTAGGAAAAATAAAGCGGCCTGCAAGTTGGACGGCAGCCCAGTAATCTCAACGCCTTTTTCCTTAACAGTATATTGTTCTGATGTTCTTTGGGACTGGGTCAGAAGGAAGTGTCAGAGAGAGCGTTTTATATTAAGAAGCATCCTAGGACTGAACAATGCAATTAGTGGCAAGCCGAGTAGAGAAGGCAGCAAGGGCTGGTCCCAGTTTGAGCAAGTATTTATTTAGCAGTTAATACGTATCTAGTATGTTCTAGATACACACTCTAACTATGTTAAAAGCTCATTGAGGGTTGAGTGTGGTGGCTCACACCTGTAATCTGAGCACTCTGGGAAGCCAAGGTGGGAAGATCGCTTGAGGTCAGGAGTTCAAGATCAGCCTCAGCAAGAGTGAGATCCCGTCTCTACTAAAAATAGAAAGAAATTAGCTGGACAACTGAAAAAACAAAAATAAAAATAATTAGCCAGGCATGGTGGCGCATGCCTGTAGTCCCAGATACTCAGGAGGCTGAGGCAGGAGGATTGCTTGTGCCCAGGAGTTTGAGGTTGCTGTGAGCTAGGCTGATGCCATGGCACTCTAGCCCAGGCAACAAAATGAGACTCTGTCTCAAAAAAAAAAAAACCTCTTTGAGAGTAGACACTTGGATTTATACTTCTCTCTTATAAATCCCATCTCTTGAAAACTATTGACCTGGATATGATAAGTCGGTATAGTTACTTGACTTTAAAGAGAATAAATACCAAATCCTTGTTATATAAATGTTTTATTTTTCTGTTACAAAATTGATGCCCTCTTTCAGATTTGAGGGGCTAGTGACTAGAACACTTGCAAGTTAGGTGATTTGGGACAAAATATTTAACCTCTGGGAGAGCCAGTTTTCTCATTTGTGAAATGAAGAAAGTAACCCTCATCATGCAGGATTGTGAGAGTTATAAGAGGTGCCAGGAGGTGCTCTCCTGCCCTCTCGGGATAAAGCAGTATAACTTGCCATATGGGTTGAGTGTGCAGGGGCGTGTGGGGGTGGGGCGGCTGGCTAGGAGGGTGTGACAGTACCTTGAATAGAATATGACCTGTGACAGGATGGTGCCAAGGGAATGAGGAGAAGAGCATGAATCTGAAATATGTTTCAAAGGAGAAATGACAGAATGTGGCGGCAGATTGTGTTAAAATAGGGTGATGAAGAAGAAGGAAGAGTGAAAGTCAGGGTGAGGAGGGAAAAGATTATGAGTTTATGATAATGGCAAGGTATGATTTATGTATATATGTGTGCGTGTTCTCTAAAAATCAAAAAGCTAAAACAATATGGTCTTTCAGAGACTTATAAACTGAGAAAACTAAGTAAGATAGAAGAGGAAATTGGAGTGCTCCAGTTAACTTATGTAAAAGGAAAGAGAAAAAATCAATAATAAACCAATATTATAGGGCTATTGCTGACAATAGAGTGAAAATTCAAAAGAATTGCTTAAAATGGCAAATCTATGTTTGGAGTTTTTCCCAGACGAGACCCACAATCATCAAATAATAAGGCTCTTCTGCAATCTTGGAACTTATTTAGGCTTTCCTGAGTTAAAAAATGCCACTGAGGGGATACAAATAGTGTCAGGGTTGGGAAGAAAAAGAGCATGAGGAATGGAAATTCTCAAAATAGCTTGGTTCTCAGGAGGAAATGGGAGCCAAAAGATGGCTGGTTGACCTTTCGCAACTTGACTGTTGATTATGATTTGTCAGAAAGTTTGGCAACTGTTATTCCCTAAATAACTTATTGAGATTTTTAAGGAAATTCAAGCAAGAATCAAAATTATACCAAATCCCCAACTGGCAAATAGATTGTGGGCTAAAAGTTCATTTGCAAGTCCTTTATAGGAACAATATTGTAAACATGCTCAGGCTACTTTTCAGCAGTCTACCCAAAGCACCCTATGGTTGAAATCACAAACATTTGCAATAAAAAATTAGTAGCAAAAATACTTGTAATATTAGTCATTAAAATATAGGCGATAACCACCAGAATAGAAAATGTTTTGAATGCTAGTGCTTGGAGAAAGGCAGGTTAATGACAAGATGATTTGGGCTGTGACTGTATTAAAATTTGTGTCTGCCTTCAGTGACGACAAGAGAATTTGAGTCCTTTGAAATTTGAGTCCATTTTGAAATGTAAGGATTTCCTTGTCCTTGTTTCAGTTATGTCATGGAGTCTACAGTGTCTGCCATGATTAGGATTGTTTTCACAAGAAAAGGGAATGAGGATGAGGGGAGACGGGGTTAGAGAGATACCGGAGGTAGCTGGGGCAAACGTTAAGAGAGGAAAAACAACAGGTTTAAAGAATGCGTGAGAAGGAGATTGTCTGAAGGGAAATGAAGGGAGCGCTGAACATTGAAAAGAGGTGCACTTAAGGGTCTGCACGTTGCCCAAGGGGAAAGACTATTGGGCCTAATAGCTCCCTGGCTCAGCCACCAGGGGGTGCTTGAGACTTAGAGAAGTGCTCTCTTGCGTCTGCGACTGCTTGTGTGCCTGGGTAGACCTGAGGAATCTCCCATTTACTTTCCCTGCTTTAGGTCCCCCTTGTCTTCACTTCCTTCCCTATTCAGTTTGGATACCATGGCCTGTCCTTTCAACTACTCTCTTGCCAATATTATCAGTTCTCCCATTCATTCATTCCATAAAGATCTGTGGAGTGATTCCTATGTGTCAGACATTGTAGTATTAGATATTTGGAAATGAATAAAATAGACCTGTGCCTGCCCTTGGCACCCAAGGTCAAAAACCAGCTCTTAATCAATCCATTTGTGTCCTTCTCTTGCCTCCAACCAGGCTGCTAAGCACTGCTAGAGAAAATCACTCTGGCCGCTGTCCAGATGGATGCCATGGTAAACTTATGACCTCCAATCTCAGTGGACTGCTGAGTATATACCTCAGGGATCCTTATATGTTTTCGTAATACACTTCTACCATCCTCTCCAACATCTATTTGAAGACTTTTCTACTTTCCTCAAATCTTCGACCAGACCTTCTCCCTCGTCGTTTTCAGCAGACAGCCTCGCTTCTTACTGTGCAAGATTTCATCTTCCTGCCAATAAATCTATTACCTGCATAACTGAAATGAAAAAGCAGCTGTCTTGAAGACAGTTCAACACAGTGCAAGTCAAAAATCTGACTCCAGGAAGCCTTCTGGAGTCAGCCAAGACCAAGGGGGGCGCTGGTCTTAGAACACATGGCTGGGTTTCCTAACAATCATCTTTACCTGTCTTGCTCCTCAAAGTCTGGCTCCTCGTGGCAGCCATCAATTTATTCTCTCCCTCCGCTCTCCTCCTCTCTTTTCTCACCTGCCGCCACACTGATCCATCTTATCACCTTACTCCCATATGTCTTATCTCACCCCTGTCTGGGTCAAGCTAACTAGCTTATCGCGGGGTCTGTCATTTTCCTCCCACTCCACTCACCGCAATCAGCACAGGTCACTGATGGTCCAGCCGCAGATTATCCTTTTCCTGAGTTGAGGGAGGAAGGTGTTGCAAATATTGGCAATTTATTAAATATTACGTATTGTTGAAAGATTTGTCTCTTTGTACTCATCTGTTTCCCTTCCCCAGGTTAAAATAGAAGAGATTTTTCCTCGTGTGACTCCCCAACCTGTGTTCTGGGGTTCATTCACCCCTGTCCTCCTGGGGTGCTTGCTTTACACACAATTTCCTCCATTTCCTGTATTTTTCACCTTTTCATCTCTAGTGGATCCTTCTCATCTGAGTGTACACGGTCTCCAGACACTCCAATCTTAAAAAAATAAGACAAAACAAAACAAAACCTTCATCTTCCCCTCATACTCTTTTATCTACTCTAACTTTATCTCCCCTTTTATAGCCAAACTTCTTAGAGGAATTGTCTACATTTGTTGTGTCCATTTCTTCCCAACCCAGACACTCCTCATCCCGCTATGATCTAAATTCTACCCCAGTCACTCCATGGCAACCCTGCTAGCTGAAGTCATCCCCTGCCTACTTGTTCTGAATGTGAAAGAGATTCTCAGTCCTTAATCTTTCTACAGCATTTGACATTGTGGATCACCTTCCCTTCTGGAAATAGCGTTTTCCTGTAGCTTCTTTGTGCTCTCCTAGTTCTTAGTCTCTGCGGGCTCATCTTCTTTACATCCTATTAAAATATAGGTGATATTCAGGGGCACTGTTATTTTTCTGACTTTGGGAGAAATAGGAAGGGGTTCCCTCCACTCCTGTGGCTTCTGTTAATATTTACATGCTATTGATTGCCATGCTGGGATCTCCCAGGCCTCGCTGTGGGAAGTGAGATACAGATCTCTTCTGCTTGGACAGTCCCTCCAAACTCAACTGGGATTTTGACCTCAGAGTGAGGCAAAGTCTGGGGGTGGGCCTATATCTCTGGCCCATACCAATACTTTGCTGCATTACTCTTCTCTCTCAAAAAACCTTCCGCAAACATGTGCCATCACTACCACCACCAATTTTACTATATTGATCTCCTTTGGGGCTGAAATACCAACTCTAAAATCTTCTTATGAATCCTTAGTCTATTGTTCATAGTATAAACTTCATGGAATTTGTCCTTCTAATTAAGCCAAAGTTTTGGAATGCAAAAGTCTTTTCTATCTCAAAACTGGTTATTAAAAATGAAAAAGTACTTTGGCTTTCTGTGCTTTGGATAAAAAATTTATTTAGACACTCAGTTGGCTTCTTTGTTTCCTTCAGGTCTTTTAGTGTCTTGGGGTAACTGAACGATCCCACAGGAGCAATACAAACCTTTTTATACTTTAACCTACACTGGAATGGAAAAGGGAATTGAGTTGGTTTTACTTGTGGTCAGAGGAATCATTCAAGAGAAGAGATTTTTGGCCGGGTGTGGTGGCTCACGCCTATAATCCAAGCACTCTGGGAGGCCGAGGCGGGCGGATCGCTCAAGGTCAGGAGTTAGAAACCAGCCTGAGCAAGAGGGAGACCCTATCTCTACTAAAATCAGAAATAAATTAATTGGCCAACTAAAAATATATAGGAAAAAAAATTAGCCGGGCATGGTGGCGCATGCCTGTAGTCCCAGCTACTCGGGAGGCTGAGGCAGTAGGATTGCTTGAGCCCAGGAGTTTGAGGTTGCTGTGAGCTAGGCTGATGCCACAGCACTCTAGCCTGGGCAATAGAGTGAGACTCTGTCAAAAAAAAAAAAAAAGGATTTTCGACCCCTGAACATGAAGGTCCAAGAAAATACCCCTTTGCTTATCTAAACAGATTCCCAATAATCTGACATGTACCTATATCACTGTGAAACTGCAAATGATGGGAAGATTCTAATTTTTCAACACTTCATGAATAAAAATGGATATATAACTGAAGGTATGGCTATTTGTTGAGTCTTTGTAATTAAATTGTGGTGAAAGAGAGAACTAAATCTATTGGCCTTGTCTAGTTTCATACTGATCAAGTTGGCACAGACTAACGTCCATCCAGGCCAATCTGTGCAGGTAAAGGGGTAATGTTTAAGAAATTGTTTTGAACCTTTGAGCCCTAACTACAATTTGGAAAGGTTTTATGTGACATGGAAGAAGTCTTATAATGATTTGGTTCAGAAAAATACATTTTTACATTGCTTTTTTTAGCTTCTTTAAAGCCATTTTTTAAGAAAAATTAGGAATATATTTGAACTTTCAAGAGATAAAAAGGTAGAACATTTCATAAATTCAAATTGTGTCATACCTAAATTCATCCAAATTTTAACTGTTAATCAATGGCAAAGAAACTGAAGAAGGTGTGACATGCTTCAGTTGTTGGGCTCTTATCATCCAGGCATGCAATTGCATTTTGAACAGATTGGAACCACATGAACAGATTATTGGACCACCTAACAAAATGAGCATCCCAGTAATCAATCCCTGAAATAATAAAAGCATGAATTAAATGTTTTTTGATCAATATTATTCACACAACTCATATCCTTAATGATAATACTTAACTGAAAGAACGACCTTTGCTTCAAGGTTCATTTGCAATCCACAGAGAACTCTAAATTTGTTTTGACATCCCAGTGCTTCTGGAAAATACGAGTACTGTATTTCATTTTGTGGAAT
Source organism: Cheirogaleus medius (assembly GCA_008086735.1). NCBI lineage: Eukaryota > Metazoa > Chordata > Mammalia > Primates > Cheirogaleidae > Cheirogaleus > Cheirogaleus medius. The sequence continues at coordinate 19,218,103 of VBSM01001562.1, forward strand.
CAGAGCAGACTGCATAATAATATGCTCTTACATAGCACAGACTGTCTCCAATTTTTCATTCTATGTTTTAATAAGAGAAAATGTAATGGGGAAGGGGCACAGACGGGAATGAACCTTTGGAGTGGAGGGTTGAGTGGGGGAAGCCATGTGTATAATTCTCTCCTGTTAATTGTGCCTGTGCCCTCTTTAAAGTTATGCCTTTTACAGAGAAATCCAAACAATGGAAGCAGCCATCAATCTGAACCTGCCACTACCTGTTAATTCAAAGGACAGAGTTATAGCTCTAGCTTTATCTTAATTAAGGGAGGCTCTACAGTTTTTCCTCTTCTAAAAGGAGAATGTAGTAACTCTTTTGAAAAAACTAAATTCTGAAATACAGTGGTGGAACCAGTATAAGTCTCTGTTAAGTTGCATTTGGAGCACTGCAGAAGGTAAAGGCTGTTGAGATGGTCTTCCCAAAATACAAGTGTCAAGGCAAATCCATCAGCAGCCTCGGCCCTTTCTGTAGTGGACTGACATATAGAGCTACAAAGAAAGGCAACTCATCTCCACCACTTATTGTTTCCTGCAAAATTTAGCAAGGCTGCAAAATGAGTCCTGTGATATTCAGCTCTTTCTAGGCCTCTGGTGAGGATGGCAATTCTTCCACGGGCCTGACCAGTGCTGTTATCATTCACTCCTGTCATTTTCCCGTTAGAACTCACTGTGATCCTCCAGGGGGCTTTCTGATGTTTGTTCAGAGATCAGAGGGTAGATAGCTGGATAACCATTTTGCCAAATCCATATAACAGTTGAGAGCTAGTCTAAGCTGAATAAGACAGAGACTACATCATCCTCCCCCTAAACAACCACAGTTCATAACATCAAACTAAAGACTTTAATTTTATTTTGTCATTTTTGATGCTTAAGAAATACAGCATTCCCAGCTCATAGTATTAGCTAACTAATTTCTTTTTCAGGTGAGAGGAAACGTTATAGCATCTTTGTCCTTGGAGATTTTTCTGGGTCTTGGAGGCACTGGCTTCAGTTATCCTGTGTCCCTTTAAGTTGTTCATTTACTTGTTTCCATTCATTCATTGACTCTGTGTGCCAGGCATTATTCTAGGCACAAGCATTAGAACAATGAACAAGACAGCCTTATGGTGATGATAAAAGTGTACGCCCAATGAAGCCTCTTCAAAAGGCACTTTAAAAAACACAAGAGCTCAATATCATCACCTTATGTTGTCTATAGCTTTTGCAGAAAAGGAAATTTTTCATTGTCTGCGTCAAGTACCATAGAGGGAACAGCAGGCTTTGGGTCTTTTGTTTATAAAATCTCAGAAATGTTCTCAATGTAAGGTTATACAAGGTCATTTTAGTGACACAACCCAGGTATCATCCTTGTTATTCATTCTTTAACATGTACTGACACCAGAAATAGTTTAGAATAGCCTATCTGAAGAGGAGCAACTCTTCAGACTTTTTTTTCCCAAAGCAGAAGAATTTAGTTTTGACTCAACTGAATCTCATGACTTGTAAGTTACTGCACACATTAGAAAGGCCTGGCTTCCTGCTAGAGTGTTTGCCAAAAGATGAAAAGGAACACAAATAAAAATACTCAGTCAAGGGTCTGGCATCTCGTAGGTTCTTAGTAAGTGTTTGTAGTTTCAGAATGAAACCAACCAGAATTGCAATCTGAAGCCCAAGTTTACCTTAAAGAACAAAATGAATTTCCCCCCAGTCTAAGTGAATCTCTAGAATGGTTCATTTCCTTATCTGTAAAGTGCAATGACGAATCCTTACCTCATGGGGTTACTAGGGAGACTCGATGAGATAACAGGAAAGTTCTTCATAAATAATCAAGTTCTACTAAAATAGAAAGTTTATCACGGAAAAAAAAAAAAGAAAAAAAAGAAACCAAGCCTGAGGCCTTGATAAATTCTTAGGTATTGTGTTCTTGTTGAATAGCAAACAGTTTTTTTAAAAAACTAATATGCACTTTCTCAAAAATAGTTCTTTCCCTGTAGGTAATTTTATGCCTGTATATTTTGAGCAAAACAGTAGAACGCATAGGAAGTCCAACATCTTGCATAGAGTTAATGCTAAATTTTGTATATTGAGAATCACAGATGGAAAATTGGTTTCTGGTATTTAGATGTCTTCACTTATGTGGCTGTGTGTGGAATGTGGGCTGAGAGTGTTTCTCAGCTCAGTCTCTGAGCCATCCAACCCCTCACTGTGCTTTGATGATTTTCATTATGCTAAACCATACAAAATTGCTGATATTTGACCACTTCTGATCTACAAAAATGGCAATTTCATATGTTCAGCCTAATATAATTATGTTTCTGTTATTGAATGTGTGTTTATCTTCTCTGTCTGATATAGACATGTGGCAGGGATTATATATCTAAAGTGAAGTCTGGAAGTCTGAGCTCAGAAAATGCAAAATATAAAATGTAAACTTAAAATGTCTTCTCATGTGAGCTGCAGATACTATTACTGACATCCTTCATGAAGACAATGCACTGGAAATCATAGACCCTTAATAGTTGGGGACATCCTAAGGGTAAGCTCCTTACTCCCAGGGAGTGCTCAGCTCAAATGAGGAGCCATCCTGGCAAACCGAGCCCCTGGGTGTGCTGTGTCACCCCTGAGTCACCTCCTCCTTCCTGAGTCTCTCTGCCTCCCCATTGCCTCACTGCCCTGTGCTGTTGTTACCACTGCGTGGGTGCTTCTGCTTTGGCCTGCCACTTCCCCGGTTAGAGGGTTATGTGGTGTCCAAGTGCACTGCTTTTCAAGCCTCTTTAGTTGTAATCCATAGTAGGAGTACATTTAACATCATGACCTAGTACACGTACTATTTTACATATATATGCATATGATATACAATACCATATACATGTAAGTTATCTATTTATCTATTTACCTATTTATTTATCTTGCCAGGCCAGTTCCCAGTTTTGAGAAGCTGTCCATCATGTTTTTTTTTGGAATGAGGACCCAGCTAAACTTGTAGATACTTTAATGCTTAAAGAGAGTGGGAAACAAATGCCAGCTCAATCTTTAAGCTTTTTATCCCTCTTAAGCAGCTGTGGCCTGTGTCGGTTTATATCAGGATTTGTTTTCCTATTTCTGGTTTTGAGAAGCCACAACCTTGCAGATGAGCCCTAAGATGGGGCTGTGGCTTCAGCAAGAAAGTTCTGAAACCCATGAAATTAATTATAGGCGATAATAACTTACTTCAGTTGGTGTGGAATATTTTAGTTTGGCCATGACAATCACCAGCAATCTGCTGCCATGCACATGGATATAGCTGGGTGAGATTATTTATCTTTATACCTGTTTCCTATTCCTAATATAACTTTATAATTTTATCTTATCTATAATTTGAGATTTAAGTTTGTCAAAAATGTATGTAGAGCCATCTAACCGAATATAGACTATGGATTATGCCAGTAGAATCAGCAGCTTGAGAATATATTGGTTTTGATCAAAATTTTTCAAATGTTTTGAAAAGAGTTATCTTATCACCTTTATCTCAATTCTAAAATTTGGTGTAAAGCTTATATATCTATTTCTATCAGAATTAAGAAAAATAGATACCACTTGCCTGCCTTAAGACTCAGATAGCCTAATTAAGGTTGATATTCCAGTGGCCCACTGTTTTTAATTCAGAGACACATATTTTCTAAGGGAAAAAAAGAGACAGTTGCTTCTCCCTCTAGGGTTTCATCCTTATCAAACTAGACTGTATCATATCTGAAACCCTGCTAATCAGACAGGAACTAGTGGCATGAGGCTTTCTTATCCAGGTGAATTCAGAATGGATCCAGAGTGTTGCTCAAATTGTTGTGAATTAACTTGCCTTCTACCTGCACTGATTTTTGAGGTGTACAGGCTCTTGGCAGAGTATTTTGATTGGTGTTGGCATGCTGTCTGTCGCATGAAAGTCAGCTCAAGTGAAATGTGGAATCATAGAAAATTCCCTTCAAGGGATATTATACCTTTTGACAAAAGAAGAAGACTGTTTTGTTTGTGCACTGAAAGCAGTTCTGAAGGAGGGTTACAAGAGTATTTTGAGATGACAGCATTATTGAAATGAGCAACTGACCATCCAAGGAAAATATATATTAAAACTAGGGTAAGTCTCTCAGATTTGAAGCAAAATATATTGAGAAGCTACTATGTTCCAGATACTTTCCAGTTTACTTTTATGTGGTTATTTAATCTCCTAGTAGTGCTGGGGGGCAATTGGTTGTTTTTCTGTTTATAATTTTATGGATGATAAAACTGAGGCTCAGAGAAGTTAACCAACTTGCTTGGAGTCACAAAGCAGGGAAATAGCAGTGCCCAGGTTCAAGTCTTCTGAAACTGGGTCCAGTATCCTTCCTATGATACATGTCCTGTCTTTGACATGGTATTAAAAGATGAAAATAGCACATCTCTATCTAAAAACAAACCCAATTTCTGAAAAAAAATGGATAATTGAAATACTTTATTTTGTTTCTAAATCATACCTCAGTTTCTGAATTTGCTTATTCTCTCGAGCTGTTTTTCTTTAATGTGTAGATTACTATATTGTTTCAACCTTGTTTTTTCTGTCAAATGCATCTATTGGTTATTAATAATTCTTTACTGGTACTTTTAGCACCTGTTAAAACTCTTCAGAGGCTTATATGTGCTGTATTAGTATTCCTTTTTAAAATATATTACTGACTCTTGGTGAATAATCTTAGCAGCATTGTTACGCATATTTTTTTTGTAACTTGCAACTTTTATGATAGGAAATCCTTCAACTCAACTGGATAATTTGCTAGTTGCGAAGCCCAGGTAGTTGGATTTAGTGATTTTGAAATCTCATCTGAGAGGATGAAAAGCTAAGCAGATACCTGCTTTTTCTTCCAGCTTCACAAGCAGTAATGGTGTTACAAATCCCATCTCACTTCAGGCCGTCTGTGTCTATGAACAGTTCAGACTGGCTGGAACTGTTTATTGAATGCCCATTACTTGTGTGCATTAGTCAAATGCCATTGATTGTTGTAATACACCACCAGCTTAGAAGAGGTAATCAGACCTTTAATTGAAGATGCTACTTTGGAGGACAGAGTGTAAATCATTGAATAAGAAGTCCAATAATTTTTTCATGGTGAATACAATGTGTCTGTGATTGCATCCCCAAAGAGAGATGGCTGATATTCAAGACTAGGCATGGGGAGATTCCTGAGAATTTTCTCAAGATTCAATTTGTTTTCATCTTGTCTCAAAATGTTCCAATGTTTCTTACCAAAACTTTGAGAGGTGCTACTATGTGTATGCATACATGTTCATTTAAGATTACAATTAAAATATAAGACAATTTATTAGGGAATGCTTTGGAAGCCAAGTCATCTTAACTGTCATTCGTTGGTTATAACCTTGACATAGTCTTAAGACTATGTATTTTATAGATAAAACAAGAGCAGCTCTGAGTCTTTCCTCCTTGGTCTTTCAGCTGCTACCCTCTTTCCTAATTCAACGATAACACATACTCATTTAGCACAAACTGAAGACATGCACAAATGCAATGATTTAGATAGATTTCCTTGTTGCCACTGAGTTTAAAGAAACCAGTTTAGGCCAGGTGCGGTGGCTCACGCCTGTAATCCTAGCACTCTGAGAGGCCGAGGC
>VBSM01001562.1:19223854-19236007 GCA_008086735.1 Cheirogaleus medius
AAAAAGAAAGAAACCAGTTTAAAGTCTAGTCCAAGACCTGGATGATGAGCTGCTCCCTGCTCCAACCAAGCTTTGCTCTTCTCACCTTGCTGGACTATGGCACCAACCAGAACATAAGTCCTTCACACACCCTGGGCCAACCTCTCAGATAAAAGACCTCTCCCTTCTGCCCTTGCTGCCTGCACCCTGGAAAACACCCAGCCAAGTGCTGGTCTGTGGCGCTTTCTTTATTGCTGCCCCTAACTCCCTGGAGAGCATTAGATATGAGGGACCTTCTATCTTCCCCATGCCTTGGGAAAGCAGTGAATCTCGGAACAGTTGGGAAGATGGTACTGTGTAATTCCAAACATACTAAAAGTCGGCAGTATGAATAGATCCTCAATATTTTTTGTTCGCTCACTCTCAAATGATTGCTAAGAATAGAGGCAAATAGACTTTTAAGAAACTTTGTCTGTGACCCCTCCGTGACTCAGGCAGCATTACTAATTTGCCGTGGGAGTTGGGCTTTGAATCTGTTAGAATAAATTGCTTAAGTCGGTGCTCTTCGCATTAGAATCTGCACTGCAAATGAATTAATTCTGCACCCACTTGGTGTGAAAAACAAAGTGTAAGGTTAGAGAGGTGGTGAAGCAAAACTAGAGATGGGGGAAGTGATGCTGTGGATATTTTTCCTCCATAGTTTTTGTCCAGATCTATACCTCCTTTTCTATTGACAAGGTTTCCCCCCCATTTTCTTCTCTCTTTCTCCCACTCACCCCCAAAATGATCAAAAATGGTTGTTGATAGACCCTTTCACCTTCTCATTTATTACCTTACCTCCAGACATTCGGATGTCCATGTGAGTTTATATCCAGAGGATTCTCTGTGCACCACTGTGAGAGACCTGTTTCCAGTCTGTCTGCTTCTAGAACGGACTGTCGCCATAGCTGGGGCTCATGGTACCTGTCCAGATTGCAGTATGATTGTTCCTGTGGTTGACATCCAAGTTTGTTAACAGCTGTGGGGAAGAAAGCACAGGAAAGGGAGAGCAGATTTCACCGAGGGCCATCAGAACACTATTCTTCTAGAGAATGATGGCAGATAAAGCAACTTGACCAATTTAGAAACATCACTTGGATAAGGAGTCTTACACATTACATTCCCTGCTAAAGGAAAGGAATCAAATATTTTATCAATTAACAAGGATGAGGCCACTAGCTAGAAAAATGAGCAACAATATGGATAGACAATTCACAGAGAAAGGAATATAAATAATGTAAATATCACTAGTAGGCATAAAAATGTAAATGGAGAAAACAATTAGATATGCTTTTTCACCCATCAGATTGGCATCCATGGAAGTAATTGATAAATACCCAGTGTTGGGCAAGCTGTGGGGGAAAAGGTACTCTCATACTCCATTGGTGCAGGTGCAAATATTAATCACATTTTGCAGCTGAGTTTGCAGTCATCTATCAAAATTTAAAAGGCATACACCATTTGGCCAAATACTTCTAAGTCTGGATATCCATTTTCCAGAAATGCTTGTACATGTTTACAAAGATAGTATAAGGGTCTTTTTTGAGGTATTGTTTGTTATAGCAAACTACTGGAAACGTCCCAAATGTCCACCAGGAAAGGAGTAGTTAAATAAATTATTATTTGTGCCTAACTTGAAATACTATTAATATGAAGCTGTTTATAAAGTTTAGGGAGATCTGGGGCTGGGCGTGGTGGCTCACACCTGTAATCCTAGCACTCTGGGAGGCCGAGGCAGGTGGATCGCTCAAGGTCAGGAGTTTGAAACCAGCCTGAGCAAGAGCGAGACCCTGTCTCTACTAAAAATAGAAAGAAATTAATTGGCCAACTAAAAATATATAGAAAAAAAATGTTTTTAAAAAGCTCAGGGAGATCTGTATATATGTGTTATGAAAAGATCTCCAAGGGCTATTATTAATTCCAAAATAGGAAGCTGCAGGATAATATATATTGTTATGATCCTAATTATTTAAAAAATGAACCTAAAGCCATAGATCTGTATATATACTTAGATATGTAGATACATGCACAGGTAAGGTTGTGAAATTCTATATACCAAACTGTTAACAGTGGGGAGGAGAAAGGAAATGGGGTTAGAGGTAAAATGGGACTTAATTTTTTACTCTGCATACTTCTGACTTTGACATTTTTACGGTAAGAATGAATGAATGGCTTATTTGTGTAATTCATTAAACACATATAAAAATAGGAAAGTTGCAACTTAGCTTTCTGGGAAAAGTACTCTCAATTGCTTCCCAAAGAGACTGTTCAGGAAACCAAAGGTGGGTGGTGTAATGAAAGTTTTTCCTCTTTATTTTAGTAGTGGTTGTTTGTCTATTTATGTGATGAAGCATGAGAGGTTTTTTTCCATATACTTTTCCGGAAGCGTACCTGCAGAGCCTGCAGATGAGGAGGACATGGCGCACAGCTGGCTGAGACAGTCCCTTACCTGTAGATTGAAGGGGGTGGGGGAATCTCACACCCTCTTGCTGAGTGGAACCAGAGAGCCCATCATCAAATATAGTTAAACATAAAATGATTCTCCGGTCCTACTGTCCACATGCCTTCCCTGCTGCCCCGGAGCTCTGGTGGACGCAGAGTGCAGCACTCGGGGAAGCTCAGAGGGGCTTAGGGCTCAAGACAGCTTAGTTTCAGTGGAGCCCAGGCTTAGTTTCAGTGGAGCCCAGGCTGCTCACTGGCAAGCACGACATTGCCTCTCTCTTGACCCCAGGGCGACCTTCTATAAGTGCACATTGCACAGTACCTAATTATTTACGTGTCTGTCTTCCTCTTTACTCTGCTACCTGCATCTCGGCAGGAGTTGTATTTGTTCATTTCTGTATCCTCAGCGCCCAATACGGTGCCTGACACACAGTCGATGCTCAAGAAATGAGTGTTGAATGAAGGATAAAAAGTCTGAATTTCAAACAACTGTTGTATAAGTGAACTTTTAAAAGCTGGGGTTTTCCCGTGGTCGGATATAAGAGAAAGGTGCAGAAGCACGATAGTTACAAGCTTATACAGTCACAACTTAGCTATATGGCCCATTGGCCCAGTCTTTAGGCTTTGAAATTAACAGCTTATGCCCAAATCCTGGTATTATTACCACTTACTAACTGGTGGCTTGGCAAGTTCCTTAACCTCCAGGTGCCTCAGTTTCCTTCTCTGTAAAATAGAGATACCAAAATTAATCTACCTCAGGACCTGGTTTTTAGGATTCAGTGAGATAATGAATGCCGAGCTTTGACAGCAAGATATGGCTCGAAGACAAGTTCATTCATTGTTCAGTCTTAGCAATTGTGCAGAACCTTCAAGACATGAGTCATCGTAGTTGGTCAAGTTTTCTGAATACCCTTTTAAACACCAAGTGTTTCTCATTTAACTAACTTTGAGATATATCTTTAAAAAATGGGTTCTATTTCCCGAAACACTATGATGAGCATCTTAATTTTTAACTCGGGTATATTATCCTAAGCAGTAATTATTTTCCTGTGCATAACACAGAAATACCACCTGAGCTTACGGAGGTATGTGCAGTTGTCATGCTTTGCAGCAACTCTGATCTTTGAGTTCTTCCGTCATATATTCATTAGTGGTCAACTGTCAATTCTTACTGTTCTCAATGGCCTGCTTTTAGTGCCTTCTTTCATTGTTGTAATTTTCTAGTATGTTTTGTCCTTGGGAATCAGACAGCCAAGCATGTTATGATTGTGTATATATAAGGATGACTCGATGAGGTTCTTAACGAGCTCTCTAATGAATACGGTGGATGATTTTTACGATTTCCAAATTGGTTGAATTCTTTCCTATTTAATGGTCAATATTCCATATATTTAAGACAGATGAAGTCTTACCATATGCAAAAAAGTTGTATTTTATTTTCTATTCTCCAGTTTTAACTTGGGATTCAACTTAATGTCCTGGACTGGGCTAGAACTTTTTATCACTTCCTCTAAATAGAAGGAAGCAGCCTGTGCTATTGGGAAGGAACCTGGGTTCAAGCCCCGGATCTGCTAGTAAATGGTTGTGTGAGCTCAGCTTCTTCTTCTCCAACAAGGAAAATAAGACTGGCTCTCAGTTGTCAGTAGGGCTTAAATGAGATGGTCTGTGTTGATATCAGTGAATGTGCTTTGTGAATTATGAAGCGCTAAAATTTTATTATTCTCATTAGTATTAGTCTAACCCATGTTTGCAGGGTTTTTTTATTATACTTTTGAGGATCTGAATTGAGAGAGTGTACTCTGCATGCCCTTATCAGAGAAATTTATCAGCTATTATCAGGATAATATCTGTTCTGTGTCTGTATGGTAAAGTTGAATAAAGCTCAAATGAGATAACATGTGAAAGTGCTTTACAGACTAGAAGGTGTTAGCAAACATCATTATCATCATCATCAATACCATTATCATTGTCTTCCTAACTGTTGTGAGGAAGACACATGCTAGATCCTAGAATTCTAAAACTGTTGTGAAGCTACTGTCTGATGGATGATGAAATATGGTATGGGAACCTGTATTAAAAAATCCCACCCTGTGGAGTTCAGTGAGCTGAGGGAAAGAAATCCCTTTTTCTAATAGATTTTGCCAGTAAGCTCTTTTATACATACAGATGGGAAAGCATTAAAATACATTTGTGGTGTGTTCATGGGTTTTAATAGGGAACTGTTGATAATTAAGTAGATCCAGTATTTTTCTTCTAAATTTATATTAAATTTCTCGAACTAAATTGTTTATTTCTGGACTAACCATCTGCCCTGGTGTGCACAGTATGAAATGCCTTGTGATTAGTTAGTAATGTTCTTTTTCTCAATTTGAAATTTGTTTTAGCTGCTACTTGTTTCCCCCAGTCTCTCAGAGATTCACTTCCTAATCTCTTTAGACCTCTATGAGTATCTACCTGAAGTGAATTTTTCTTTGCAGTCCTGTGTCCTCTGGGGCTAGCTGACCCTGTGGCTGCCTTGAGCACAGATCCAGTTTTGTCTTCATTATACAGTTAATGGGCTTCACTCAAGGCCTCTTTAACTCTGCTGTTTAGTGGAGTGCAGGAACTTTAGAGACATCTAGGACTAAAATTCAAGAATCTGAAAGACAAGGAGGCTGAATTTCAATCACAAAGAAGTTCAAAATGCACTATAAGAAGCCATCAGAGGAGGAGGAGGAGGAGGAGGAGGAACAGGGTTATAGGAGAAGGAGGAGACACGGCTGTTTGTCATGAAGGAAGCATATGGGGTTTAGAATTTCAAGGTCTGTGTTTACGTCTTGACTTTGAACTGTGTGAGTCACAGCATTATGCAAGTCAATTCATCTCTGACACTCAGTTTCTTCTTTGATGAGAGTGAGGATAATATCTGTTCTATCTCTATATGGTAAAGTTGAATAAAGCTCAAATAGATAACATATGAAAGTGCTTTACAGACTATAAGGTGTTAGCAAACATCATTATCATCATCATCAATACCATTATCATTGCCTTCCTAAGTGTTGTTAGGAAGACACATGCTCGATCCTAGCATTCTGAAGTGCTGGCTACTTGGAGTATCAGGCTGTTTCCTTGCTTTTAGTTGCATTCAGTCTAATTATTTCACTTACTCATATTTCATCATTAAATTTTAAATTTGTTAACTTATAGTCATCCACCAATTTGGAAGGATGGAGTTGGGCAGAGGAGCAGATGACCAGGAACACGGTCAGAAGACAGGATGAGGCCAGTTTAAAGCAGCATGTCTAATATGTGTTAAAAAAAAAAAGAAGAAGAAGAAGAAGCAGCAGCAGCTAATCCAGCCTTGGGGATAGACCTCTCTTAGTCCATTTTGTACGGCTGCTCTGACAGCACTGGGTAATTTATAAAGGGTAATTTTATAAACTGGGTAATTTATAAAGAACAGAGACTTCTTTCTTACAGTTCTGGAGGCTGGGAAATCTAAGGTGGAAGGGCCTGCACCTGTTGAGAGCTCTCTTGCTGCATCACCCCATGGCGGAAGGTAGAAGGGCAAGAGAGCACATGCACAAGAGAGAGCAAGAGATTGAACTCACAGCCTCAAGTCCTTTTATAATCGGCATTAATCCATTTATGAAGGTGGAGCCTCAGGACCAATTAGGCCCCAGCTCCCAACACTATTGCAATGGAGATTAAGTTTCCAACCATGAACTTAGGTCAGGGACACATTAAGACCATAGCAGACCTTCTCTGCCAAGAGTTCAAAAACATTCATATTATAGATGGATAAAGACTCTTGAATGAAAGACAAGTACATTGATCAAACACAGAATAGAGGAGGAAAATAGGGCCTGACATTAAGAAAAACTCTGCTGGGTAAATACCTGGTGAAGTTTTACCCAGAAGGTGTTTTCCTCTCCTAGAAGATGTTTTCAGAAGAGGTGGGTTTGGTTGGAAGCCCAGTCCAGTTGGCAGTGTCTGAGAGAGGACTGAAGCCACAACCCCAGTGTGGTTGTCAGGACTATAGAATGCCCAACTCAAATCTAACTTTAAGCAGTGAGAAAATGAGATATAGAGTATGGTTAGAAGAAGGCAAGAGTTTCAAGTCTTTCTTTTCCTTTGTATTTAGGTTAGTGAAAAAACAAACCATGTATAAGAGTAATTTTTTAGTAGAGAAGGGGAGAAATAATATATATGGTCAGTGAAATAATTGGCCTCATGGAACTGGAACAGCAGCTGTGGTATCAGACCAATTTTTGTCTTCGTTGATTAGGCTTCTAGCAACTGAACTGTCGCCACAGCAATTCTGCTACAACAGTGACCTGTGATCACAGTGTTTAGATTCCACCATACCCATGTACCTCCACCCCAGGACCAGGGAGCCAACAGTGAACTGTTAAAATGTATGAAGCGGTTCCTTGCTGGGAGGCTGTTCCTACAACAGCATCTCCAAGTTGGAAGCCATGAAAACGGTTTGACTTCAGATACAAGTCCTTAATCTCATGTTGACCTTGGACTGTAATTTGGATAACCAGCACTTTTATTCCCCATTTACAGCAGGGAGGTGCATTGGTTAGAAAACCTGTGTTTGCAGTCAGTAGCGTTCATACGTTGGAACCTCTGCACCTGTCTTGAATGAACATTTCCAATGTCAGTGCTGAATTTCCCAGAAGATGCGATTTTGCATGAAGAAAGCCACACGTCAGGCAGTGTTTTCTAATTCATGCTTTGTTCAGCTGGAGATGCAGAGGCATTCCCTCATGTGTGGGGATTCTGGGCTTGCATTTCTGCTGTACTACTGGCCCCTTCTCTACGGTGTTCTATGAGTGTTTTTTCGAAAATGTGGCAGGGCTGGTATTCAGCTGGTCCACACTTGTGTGCCCGAAAGAGCTGTGAAGGTCTGATCTCAGTGATCTGTGCCCATGCTGTTTCACTTGGCAAATATTTTGAACATGGTCCCTGTGGTATGGTATTAATTTTTTCAGATAAAATACATATGAAACAAACTTCAGCTTAGCAGACTTTAGTCTTTGATCATAAAAGGAAGAAATTTATTTAGGAAATTTTTACAGCACTTGAAAATCATTTTTATTTTTCTTGATTTATTTATCTTCTGATGAGACAGAACATAGTCCGTCCCCCCCCCAATATACCCTTGGCCCTCAAGCACCAGTGTCTATTTCTGTGTCAGGATTTTTTTGGTGCTGTGGGTTCTGCACAGCCAACGAGCCAGCACCCAAGAGTCAGGGATTTGATGCTTCTGCACGCGTTCAACCAGTGAGGGGTGAATACCTAGCTTCTGTCTCCTCCGGGGGCTGATGCTGAGGTACCTTCTGTTATACACAATCCCTCTGTGGGTCTGTGTAGCCCCAGTTGCCTGCAGTAATATTGGCGTCTGTCTCCCCTGCCTCCTTCCCACTCCCTTCCCTACGCTTCCTGAGATTGCCTCCTGAATACACTCCACTCAATGCCTGGGCTGGGCCAAGGCCTAGGCTCCCTGTCAGTTGTTGGAACTCAAACTAAGACAGTATTTTTCCCTAAACTACTGGTTTAGGTTCCCAGCTGGTCTCCCTGTGAGGCATCTTGCCACAGACACCTCTGAATCTGTTAGAAATGCAAATCGATAAAGTCCGGAAACCTTTAATGGTTTCCTCTTGTATTAGGATAGAATCCAAGATCCCTGGGGCAGCTGAGGAGTGCCCTGGCTGCTGCTGTGCCTCAGGGCGTCTGAGCTGGCACAGCCACCAGGCTCCCCTTCCTCCTTCTGGCCTGGGCTCCCCCACACTGCCCTTCCTCTGTCCGCCTTGGTTTTCCCACTGTCTTATTTCCCAACTCCTTCTGAGACCAGCCCTTGGAACATGTGTTCCTGGACACCCCTGTGTGTTTCCTCCTTAGAGCTTAGCATATTTGCAATGATGTAACTTATTTTCCATTATGTGTTTAATGTCTTTTTCTCTACACTAGGGATCTGCCAACTATAATTTTGTTAGACAACAGCCATACCCATTTATTTACATATTATCTATGGCTGTTTTTGTGCTACAACTGCAGAGTTGAGTATTTGCAAGAGACCATATGGCTCACAAAGTCTAAAATATTTAGACCTTTACAAAAAAGTTTGCCGATCCCTCCCTTAGACTATGAACTTTGAGAGTGAAGTCTCTTACTCACTGTTATGACCTAGCACCCAGCACAGTCCCCGACACAAAGTAGACATAATATAAATATTTTTTTACTGTCTGACTTGAAACAAGGTTTCCATGAATTTTGCCTTTCTTCCTTCCTTATTATGTGCTCCTTGTCTTGTGAGTTTTACGTGTGCATGTGGCAGTACTATTCATAGCAAGTAAAACATTGCCAGACCTATGTGCGAGAATGTGGTACCACCTTCTTATAGCTCTTTAGCTGACAGAAGTGAGAGTCCCACCTCTGTTGTAACATTTACTAGCTTTATAGGCAATGCTTTTTACTAAAGACATAGAGATTTTATAATTCTTTTTCTTTTTACTTGGCCAGGTGTTTCAGACCAAGTGATATAGGATATATTATGCGAAGCATTTTCCAGATACTTGGTTGGTTGAAAAGAATCCCACTTCTACATGATTTTGGGAAAACACACCCTAGCTAGATTTAATTTGAGAAAATCAGAGTATAGTGACCTAAAGAAAGATAATGATTTTTATTTTAATGATACAGGTTATCTTTATTTTAAAAATAATGATTTTATTTTATTATAATGATACAGGATATGAAAATGTCCATACTCTATGCTGCTGTTATTTTTAGCATACAATTTTTATCATCTCCCTCTTTTACTTAAAAAAAAAGTCAATATTTCCCCAAGTATCTCTGTAATGCCTACAGGAACTTCTCTAATCTGATTTCCAGTTTGCCCTTATAATCTTATCTCCTGTTAGGCTCTAGGATAGGGGTTGCGAAGCTATGACTTGTGCTGCCTATTTTTGTAAATAAAGTTTTATTGCAACATAGCCACACTGATTTAGCCACATATTGTTTATGTGCTTCTGTGTTATAATGGCAGAGGTGAGTAGCTGCAACTGACATTACATGGCCTACAAGGCCTGAGATATTTACTCACTGGCCTATCAAGGAAAAAGTGTGCTGATCCCCTACTCAAGGCAGCCCTTGCTGTTTAGCCATGCCTGTCTGTTCTCTCCATTGCCTTTGCTTGCCAAACCTCTTCTTGCATCTGAGCCTTCTCCCCTCTGCCTGGAAGGCCACTCTCCTCTTTCCTACTTAGAAAACTCTTCCTGCAAGCTGTTGAGGCCCTGCTTGGTTTTTCTTCTTCATTGTGAAACTTCCGAATTCCCCAAAATGTATCTTTTTTCCTCTTCTGTGCTCCCACAGGCCTTTTTACAGATGTGTATTAAAGCTCCTATCGTTGTTATTAGTATCATAATTCCTGGTTTTGTGTTTTTCTCCTACTAGAGTCGAGCTGTAGAGGATGGAGTTCTACACCTTTATTTGATGCTCCATCTTCAGTCCGTCACCCAGGTGCCTGGGACCAAGCAGATGCTCTAAGTGACTGATTAATATTAGGGTGTTGAATGTTATTAACCAGTTTACGAGAAAGAGTGTGGGGGTAGTCAGAGACACATACGGCAGGTGGAGGAATCACAGAATTTTTAACTGCAAAGTATTTAGGAATTATTTTTGTCCTACATTTCCCTATCCTGCCATCCTACAGATGGAAAAAAGCTGAGGCTGAAGAGGGAGCGTGGCCGAGAAGACTGAGGGACGCAGTCCCCAAGCTCCCCGCATCTCCATCTGCTGCCCTCTCCTTTGTGCAGGACCATCTTAAAGAGGCCTCAAAAGTGGGGATGGACTAGACACAGTGTATTAATTGGAGAGTTATTAGTAAAATTGTTAATGCTTATTTCCTTGGTGGAGGAAGCCGGGTATTTATTGGTGGACCAACCTCTACTAGTAGGAAGCACATCAAAGAATTTTGGTGTTAGCTCTTTCATTTGTGGACAAATCAGTGGATTCTCTATCTCCCTCAGATTTTCATTTTGGAACGTAAGGATAATTCTCAGCCCCTGGTATCGCCTCTACCTTCTGTGAAAATCTGAATGCATTTTAAAGCTGCTATGAATCCATACTGTCCTTTGCAATTGCAGCTCGGTGATCTGGCTTGTTACGATCACCTTAATATTCTTCTCCTTTTTCATGAAAGATTGAACTCAAAATAAAAAAAACAGCATTTTTCAAGAGTTCACATATTTATCTGAGTGATGATTTCATGTTGCTAGAGCCAGTTAACTGCTGGATGCTTATATCCTCCGATTGCTTGATGGGAAGACTTTGACCTGGCGAAGAGCCCAGTTGTCCATCTTCCTGGGGCTGGTAACCACTTATGGGAAAATAAAGACGAGCTTTAATCGACTTCCTAGACACCTCTTCACGGAGGGAAAGAAAAGTGTGAGTGCTGACGAGCAATTTCTGGGATTGATAGGCAGTTCGGATCTAATTTTAAATACCAGGAAAATCATATTTATCATCTCAGAGATCATGTTTGAATGATAACCTGCAAGCTAGAACCTCTCTTTTAATATTTATAAAGAAGTTACGTTTTAAGAGTTGCGGCACTTGTTTCTTTTCCTTACTAAAGAGCTGGAAGAGATCACATGGTGCCGTCTCCTTTCAAGTTAATGGGCTTTTAACATCTTTTTGGCATGTTTTATAAAGAAAGAAGTCCGTTTTTGCGGGATTTTCATTGTTCGAGCTTTGGCAATAATACTTCTGCGTAGAAATAGTGTCAGTAAAGGGGTCTTATTTGCTTACAAACAGATTTCAGTTGTTGAGAGACCAAATTGCGTACCGTTGCTAGAAACATGGGCAGTATTTGGTCTCTGTTCATCAGGCTACTTTGTAATTGGGATTGCATCCAAATAACAAATGCCTCTTCTTGCATGGAGGTCGTTGCAACTGCAATTCCCACTCACAGAACAAGGTTTTACAAGGGGGCATGTTCATACACAAGGATGAGCTTAGTCAAACATATATGTATACGTATATTTAGGCTGCCCCATGTATACATATATTTAGGCTACCTGGTGCATCCCTAATTGTATCTGATTTGTTCCTTTTTAATGTCAGCAAGGAAAATTTTAAAAATATGGATAGACATTTTGTAAGATTCGAGTCCAAGCCAATATTTAAACTTGTAGACAATGAGTGGCTTCTCTTAGCAGATTTTGCCAAAGAAAACTTAACTCCAACATGCAAAACTGTTTGAGGTGCTCTCTATTCCTGGGATTTTATCTACCAGTCTTTGAGAACATTCTGTGGTACACTGGGTATGTTTCTGTGGCCATAGAAAAAAAGAAAGATGTATGTCTCAATATTTTATACTTGCCAAGGTCAGATGCCACTAGGGCCAATGCCTGCAAGGTGAAAGCAACATTTGAACGAGCATCTGACTGGTAAAAAGTGAATTTAGAACACGTAAGGAAGGAAGGTCCAACGTGAACCGAGAGTAATTTAGAGGTTTTTTTATTTTGGCAGCTGAGGTTCTGACGCCAGATCCCTGATTTTGTCCAAGGAAGGCTGCTGGTGACATTTGTAGTGGCTCTATTTAAGGAGAGGATGTTGATGACTGATAAGAGTCCAGGCTCAGAGTCAGGACCTGGATGACTGGCGACAGCCATTTCCACAGTTGTCCTCGGGGACTATTGG
>VBSM01001562.1:19236017-19305889 GCA_008086735.1 Cheirogaleus medius
TAAGTGGATCTCTAATTGGGCTGTACAACAGGAGAATGGTTTTCTTTGCAGGAAGTTAGGTTTTGTATAAGGGAACCTTCTTTTGAAGAGTGATCATTGGTTATTTTTTGAGGTATTATTTCTCCATTTCTGCAAATAAGGAAACGGGGCAGGAGGGGGGGCGCAGTTTAGAATCTCATTTATGTAGAACTTCATCTATTGTGACTTCCTCCTCTTGTCACTAATCAGCCAGGTAACTGACTCCCTCCTCTATCCAACGTGTCTGTAGTCTGAAATTCCCAGCATCTTTAAACCAAGACAGATGGCTTAAAATGAATCAGTGCTAAGCAGGGAGGGAGTGGTTTGAGAATATCCCTGCAAATAATTCTTTGCTATGCTTTAGCCTGCAAAGGAAAGATCTTATCTCACAATTTTTAATTTTTCACTCAGGACTGGATACATACTTTATGGGGATCCAGTGCAAAATGAACACATGGGGCCCTTTGTTCGAAAATTCCTAAGAATTTCAAGATGGCAACAGCACAGCATTAAACTAAGTGCAGGGCCCTTGCAAACAGGGGGTTCTGTGGGACTGGACAGGTCACACAATCATGAAGCCAACCCTGATTTTACGTTTCTTCCTTTGGTGAGTTTAAAGGCTGGTCCTTACCTGATCTTAACCGATATTACTCTGTGACATCTGTCAGATAGTAAATTTCAGGTATGTGTGCCCAGTGTCTTCTGATTTCCTTTAATCTCTCGATGTGTATTTTTGTCTCCTTTTCCTCTTCTTCCTTCTCCTCCTCCTTTTAAAAAGGCATTTTCTTTAGAAGCCAGCTTTGATTTCTGCTTTTTATGTTCCTTTTCCTCATCTCACTGTCATGACATCTGTTTATCTCAAAATTCTGGGCCGGTATTAAACTAAAAGGCTCGTGTTAGAAAAGTGAGACTGATTGCAAGAAACAAAGAGCCAAATCCATTGACAGTTGTTCTGCATGGTGGGATCAGAAGCAGATGGGGCTTCGAGGAAGAGTGCACGTGCGGCGTGGAGGGATGGGCGGGGGCCTGCGTCCTTACCAAATAAACAGTGGAGACAGAGGGTCAGGTGTGAAAACAACAAAGGAATGGGACTTCGTCTGGCCTTTTTCCAAATGGCTTAGAAAACCTGGTGACGATGAATATAAGAGGCTTTATCAAATATACTTGGAGAAAGCTAAGTAGTGTGTTTGCTGTCATCAGTAGTAGATTCCCCCAACATATTAGATGTTCGCTCTTTCCCATCCGTCATCAGAGCCCAAGAGAGGGGTGGGGGAGTGTATTTAAACGATTGAACACACTCGGGTCGGCGAGTCTCCCTCCTTTCCTCTTACTGCTCCCTTCACCCGTTTTTATAAAATGGTCATCAGGACCAACTTACATGGTGGGAAGAAGTCACAGTGAATGAGAAAGGATGGATGGCAGTTCTCAGCTCTTTGAGCCGTGAATGGTGGGGTGACAGGAAAGGTAGAGGGTGGGAGCAGCGTGAAGTGAAAAAGTCTTGGATATTCCTGAGCATCCGCTGGTAGAGTCACCCGTTCCCCGGGGAGCTCTGTCCCCGAGGTCCTGCTAGGACATCCGCATGGCCCCCATCAAGCACTTTCTTTTCATCGATTAATGGCTTGTGTTTGGAATCCAATTTTTTACCTAGCTGCATAAATATGATGTAAAGCCCTATCCATTTACTCTGCTGCCCTTTCCTTAGCAGTATTGAATATGTGCTGTGACCGACCTTCCATTTCAGCTGCAGCTGTGACAGACAGTCCTGTGCACATCGGAGCCTTGCCTCGGTTATTCCCAGTCTCTCAGCTCTTCCACGTCAGGGCTGTTTCCTAAACAAGAGCTTGCACAGGCTAAACTCAGGGTAGGTGGGAAGTTTGAGGGGGAGGGGGGAGTTAGTCCTTCTGGAGTTACGCTTCAAATAACGGGGGATGGGAGTCTGCAGGTAAGTACCACAGACTCCTGTGCTTTGGAGGCACAATTCTGAGATGCATTTGACAAGGGTCCCCAGTGAGATAACCGGCTCATTAACACAGCCTTTATTTTCTTTTCCTCCTTCCCTGTCTCACTTTTCCTGCCTTTCACTCCTGCTTCCTGGAATGGATCACCTCCCAAATGAGCTACATCCGGGTTCTGCTTTCAGAGCAATAAAAATTAAGAGATGCCCATAAAATGAATAGGATGCAGTGTTGGCCAGGCTAGTGTGCCTATATGGCAGCCTTCTGTGCATCTTGGTTCAATGGTGACGTTCCTTGGAACACAGGTCTTTGAACTTTGAGCTGATAACTAAAAGAGAAAATCAGAAAATTAAAAATATTTCTTATGTTGAAACAGTTCCCATATATTTATGGCATCTCATTGTATATCCATCTATCTATACAGTACGCATTTACAGAGGTCGCCCTCTGTCAGACACCATGCTACGGGCTGGTGCTAGAATGGAAGCATATGGTCTACTAGAGAGAGAGATGATGCTAGAAGTCTCTCCAGAATATGATGAGGACCCAGAGGAAATGGTCAGTTGTGGGTACAGGGTTAGGAGTTGTACAGGATGGGGGGGTGGGAGCCAGCAGGACAGACAGAGGAAGGACATTACCAGATGGGAGGATGCCCAAGCAAAGGCAGGGGGCACAGACAGCTCAGTCCTGGGGGAACTGCAAGCAGCTAGGGCATGGTTGGAGGTTAACTTAGAATCCAGAGATGAAGGCATCTGCCTCATGTCTTGTGTGAAAGACAGTGAAAGTCAGTGAAGGAACAAGGAGCGTTCCTGAAATGTCACGAGCACAGCAACAAACCACAAACCACATTCCTGCAGAGTTTGCACTTTATAAAGCAGACCCACAGATTGCTTCCCTAAATCATGGGAGGTGGGTACAGGCTTTTGACTCAGGATTCTAGGTTTTTTTTTTTTTTTTAGATGTAATGACTTTATCTCCATTTTTTAAAAAACGAGTCTCTTGATTTATTCAGAGCCTCAGGGGTATAGGATATTATTAATAGCAACTATCATATTTAATATGATGCACGTATTCAGAGCAAATCATAACTTTGTCTTCTCCAGAAGAAAGGGCTCCAGGAATGCCGGCAAGCCTTGAAGTAATGGGAATCTAAAGCACCTTCCCTGAACTTGATCTTTTGAGCCAGAGGCAGGTCCCAACTGTAGTTGATCTTCTCTCATCCTGTTTCAGATGTCCCTGCCTGACCTCCTGCCACCAGCACTGTGCTTCCACTTCCAAATGCACCTGCAGTCCTGGCCCACTCAGTGGACCACTGATGTTTACAGTGCCATAGTCTGGTCAGTTAGATAGTTAGATCCACACCAGCAGAAGATTCTGCCCAAATCCAAAGCCCCCCTGTTACTTCATGATTCTCTGCAAAGATCTCTTCTTCTTTTTTGAGACAGGGTCTCACTCTGTCACCCAGACTAGAGTGCAATGGCATCATCATAGCTCACTGCAACCTCAAACTCCTGGGCTCAAGTGATCCTCCTGCCTCAGCCTCCAAAGTAGCTGGTATTACAGATGTGGGCCACCACACTTGGCTAATTTTTCTCTTTCTTTTTTTTTTTTTTTTGTAGAGATAGGATCTCACTCTTGCTCAGGCTAGTCTCAAACTCCTGGCCTCAAGCAATCCTTCCATCTTGGCCTCTCAGAGTGCTAGTATCATAGGCATAAGCCACTGTGCCTGGCATCTTCTTTGTTCTTAAATATAGAGACATAAAGGATCAGAGCAGATGTCTGTGTGTGTGCAGTGCACACATCGTCAGCAAGACCTGTTACTCTTGTCACTTCTACGTAATACATAGCCTTGCCCCCATGGACCACTGTGCCACCTTCTTACTTTGCTCCAAGAAGCATGTTCACTGTCTGTTTGGTGTGCAGTGGCCGGTAGAGAACATTAGAGTCGGATGGGCTCCTTATGCTCTGATCTGTGCTTAGGCGTTTTTAAGTTCATTTACAACTTCATCAATGGATGCTCTCTTGTAGAAACGATCATCTCCCCATAGTACACCACTAGCTGGAGAGTCTCTTTGCACTGTGCAATATTGCTTTCCTGTGATGACTTCCCAATTTTAAACTTCCTTCTGCTGCAAGGTGTACAGTAGAAAATTAGGGCTAAGTTTTATAAAGGTTCTGATTCTAGTTCTTACACTTTTCTTGCTGTCTTTCCTTCTTTTTTTATTCTATGGAAAAGGATTTAGTGAAAGAGAGTAGAAGAGATTATAAGAAAGAAAGAAAGAAAGAAAGAAAGAAAGAAAGAAAGAAAGAAAGAAAGAAAGAAAGAAAGGAAGGAAGGAGGGAGGGAGGGAAGAAAAAAGAAAGAAAGAAAGAAAATAAATTTATTTTGGAAGCAAACATTAGTGACTCTGACCAGAGAAACAGGCCAAAGAATGACACATTCACTTCAATCTGGATAGGAATTTAGACTGCACCAATGAGGATTTAATGAGAAGAGAAAACTAATCTGTGACTTTATGAAGAGTGGGTGCTGAAATCTGGCTTTGCTCTGAGGGAGCATCTCAGAGAAATTCAAAAGAATGGTATCAATGTCTTACCATCTGTTTTCTTATTCCAGTTTGTACCAGCCTTTTGAAAACACTCAGACTTACACAGGCACCTGCACATACTATTTTGGCTTTTGAAGTGGGCAGTGGACATTACATAATAATTATTGCAAAATTGGACTTGACCTATATGTTCGTTGGCCGATTGATGCTGTACAATGAGCATCTTCAAAGCACACCAGACAGAAGAACTGTTTTTGCATTTTCTTTAGAGAGTTCTTTATAGCTCCTGGCGTGCGAGAGAAGGTGGGGAGTGGGGAGCAATTTGTTGTTACTTTCTGAGTCTGTTTTAAATGCTCCCTTGGCAGCATCCCCACAACCATCTCGCTTTAATGTTTTCTGTTCTTCTTTGTTTTTAATCTTTTTGAGACAACAGCTGGATTCTGCTTTTAGTGCTTACCCTTGATTTCCTGTCCTGTTGTGAACCATTCGGGTAGATTTGTTTTGTTTTGGTTTTTTTAAAGCATGTGGCATCATCCTTTTCCGTAGCGTTTAATTAAAAGTTTTGCTTTTTAGAACTTGTCATTGGTAACTGCTAGAAAATGGAGCCAGTGGATATCTCCAAGGAGTTGGAGACCTTTTTCCACCCTTGTAACCTACCCATCTGAGTGTTGAGTGCTTTCCACCAACTCCCTGCTTTTGGGGCAAGATCACACTTTACCTGATATAAACTGTGTGTGTTGATTTGTCACTTATGTGAACATGCCAAAAAAGGGCTTATTTCTTGAATTATTGTTCACTATTTTTTTGTGCAAAATGGTTTAATTTTAAATCCAGTATTTTATATAGAAATAATGCACTTTTTAACTTGGTTCTCTGAGACTGCCAACCTCAAATTTTATACTGACACAGTTTGTCCCCAAAATATATGGTTGGGTCACCAAGGGCATTCAGAGATGACTATCTCATTTTTGTATATGGGAATAAGGGAGTTGGGGAGATGAGGGATAAAAATAACACTTTCTCAAAAAAAAAAAAAACAAAACAAGAAAAAAAACAGAATTTGTTCCAAAGCTATTGAGAATGATTGGCTTGTCCAGATGATGAATTTATACAATGGGCTACATGATTATGACAATTAAAAAATTAACCCACTTTTGACCAGACTCCTCACACTCCCAGTTGTCATGGTATCCTCGTCGATCACAGCTTTATTTAAGAAAATTATAGTGAAAATGGAGGCTTTTCGGGGAAATAAACCAGCAGTAAGAAAGACCCTTAAGATGCTCTCTGAGAAGTCAAAATTTTAAACATTGTTTACAATCCTCCATTCTCTTGCCAGATTATATGAACTGCTGAACTTCACACAGACTGGAGGAATTTAACATACAATAAGAAAACAGAACCTATTGAAACCATCATGATTTATTAAACCTTCTTTTTCAGGTCTTTGATTTAAAGTGTCCTTATTGAGATAGGACAGAATAAAATTACTCAGTGAATGAAGCATTTTAGAATTTATAAGAAAAGTTATTTTAATCAGTTTTTTATCTTTTTTTGAGATAACATAATTTTCAGGAGACATCATTATGGTACACTGACTTATAATCTACAAATTAGAATATAACTGTGCAATTTGTGTTTAATTCTCTTGCTCACATTTTATATTAGGCATATTTCTTTGTAGACTTTGTGGTATTGTGAGTTTTTCATAAACAGCTATTTAAAGCCATTCACATAATCAAAATAATATTTATAGATATTTAGAAAATGATTAATCTTAGGATTGTGGCAAAGCAGAAAACTTTATTGTGTGGGTTTGCCACCACCACTGCTACCCCACAAAAAAAAAGAAAATCAAGTTTTGGTTAAGTTCCCTGAAAGAGCATAGTGAAAATTAGTTTCTTTTGGAACGATCATACAATTGAAAGACTAATTTAAATTAGGAGGGCACACTGGGCTTGGCAGAGGGCATTGTGAGAAAGCAAAGCATAATTTTCCTCCAAACAAAGACGAGCTTGTTGGAGAGCATGCTTTATTGCCTGGAAATTCTATATATATGCAAAGTCGTTCATCAATTCACTGTTGGGTTTTGTGTGCTTGGTTTCTCCTTTTGTTTGGAAAAATCAAATGCTGAAAAAAGTAAGCCCAGCTCGGCATGCTATAGGCACGAAAAATCTACACATGCTAGTTCTCTTGGCACGTAGCGTTCCCGTGTGGTGAGCTGTCTGTGGGAGGGATGGCCAGGCTTGGGCTTCGTGCGGGTAACATCAGCATGCACGCTTCATCAGAGCCTACCCAGAATTTCCGAAAAATGGCTTTCATGCATCTTTTCCTGATCCCTCCCTCTGACAGCCAGGAGGTACACTGGGCAAGTGAGGTTCACATCCTGAAGTCCACTCAGTGTTTTCCCTTCCTCCATCCCCAGCTTTCTGGAGATATAATTCACATGCCATACAATTCACCCACTTACAGGATATAAGTCAATAGTTCGTAGTATGTTGTGCAGCTATCACCATGACCAGTTTTAAAACATTTTTGTCACCTTACATCCCAGTTAGTATTCTCTTGAGATCCAGATGCGGGTAAATTAATTCAGTGGAATGAAGGTGCTGATGCTCTAGGGTGCTTTGAATGGGAGGTCTTGTCTTTGGAATTGCCTTTTTCCCTCCATGCCTTAGCTTCACGGCATAGCAACGGCGTTTGACACTCAGCACGGGCACAGTACTTTATCGTTGGCAACGCACTTACCGACAATCTCCAGGTGTGAGGCCTGGCTGGCAGCATGACCAGGTTGGGGGTGAGTGGTCCCCAGGTAACTGGGCTGGGGGAAGAGGGACCGTGTTATTTGGCAACATCCCTGGGGTGGCCTGCAGGCTGCAGCCTGAGCATGGCTGTGTGAGGGCTTGTCTGGGTGGCAAGAGCAGGAGAGAGCCGGTGGCCAGAGTAGATCTGAGCTAAGAAGAGGGATGTGGGACCAGGTGGATTTTGTACACACAGTCTGTGGGATGGGGGTTGAGGATCAAACATCAGGATGGAAGATTCTCAAAGCAGGAGGTAGAGATCTGAAAGGGAGGTGGAGAACATGGTCGACATCCAGATAGGAATGAGGTCCACGCCTGAGGAAGGGGGGCTGGAGTAGGGGCAGAAGAGACAGGCAGGTGACTGCTGAGTCCTGCCCCCTTTAGAGGAGTCCTGCCTGCATGCACGTCATTCCACCTCATGCTCAGCATCCCAGAACACCTTCTCTTTGCTCTCTTGGGGTACCTCTGGTGCTTGCTTTTCTGTCCCCCACCCTTTCCCCCTAAGACCTTTCCTCAGACCAAAATGGGTCAGTCTATGGACACATTTGGACAAGCTCCTAGGGTCAGCATTCTCCCTAAGACGCAAATTCCTTACCCCATAGGTGAGGTGACCAGCATTTGGGCAGCTGTCCTAGCTCCATCAGATGCAGACAGGCTGGACCAGCCTACTTCTGCTTGGAGGAGAGTGCAGAGGACAAACCAGGACACCACTGTCATTCACAGAGAGCGGGTGGGTGGGGTGAGCCAGGCAAGATCCCCCTGGGTCCTGGGGTCCAGAGCCAGAGTCCCTCACCTGGCCACTGTCCTCAGGGGCTGTCCCCACATCTGTCCTTAGAAGTGTCATTTTCAGCTTCTGACAGTTCCACTGAGGAAGAAGAATCCTTTTTGTCCAGATTAGCTGTGCACCGTGTGTGTGAGTGGGAACGTGGTTGGCAATAGTCTCTCTCCCAGTGAAACTTCTAAGGAACTTTCAACAGCACTCCTCCAGTCCGTATGGTTTTCTCCTCTCCAGATTGTTCTTTCATTTTTTTCCCCTCAAATTTAAATATACCTTACTATTCAACAGATGTTGCTTAAAAGCCATGTATATATTGATTGGGGTAAAATATAATATTATTTTAAAATAGGCAATTTATTAAAATACATAATAAAATCAAGAATATCTATATGTTACAAATATAGAAAAACATACATTCGTGTTTCGTACTTTGGGTTTTCCTAAGCGTGGCACACCTGTATCATATTGGGTAGATTTTGTGTTGACTGGCAGAAAGGTCGTTTCTCTCCTTCTAGTACTATAGAGATAATTTATAGGGAAGCCCGGTGTAGCTGTTTTCCGACTGGGGGATTGACATATGAAGTTGAGTTTCGGGATTGCAACAGAAATCTGTTTTTGTGTGTGATCAAAGATTAATCCAGGTGAGGCAGCGAGACGCTTCGGCTGTTAACAGTGGAGATTGGCTATATAGTGTCCTCGGGCCTCAAGCCAGTCCAGGGTGGAATATACAAGGGAGCCAGAGTGTGCTTCCCAGAAACCCTAGTTCCAGAAGCTGTGAAGGTGGCCCCTGAGGGCAGTGGCCAACAATGAAAATGACCAAAAAAAGGGGGCGAGAAAATTCAGACTTGATCGTGGTGGCACTGAGGCCAGGAGGACCCCCTGGTCGGCTGGGTGGTGCCTGGAAGAGACGGTTACCAGCAGTGAAAGAACAAAACATCAGCAGGTGACAGCACTGTGGCTCTGGGTCATCTGTACATGATGGGCAGTATTTCAGGCTAGAACTAGTGGTATACGGGACAAGAAATGTCCCCTAGGTAGGAGGGCAGGGCAGGCTGTGGACTGCATTTCAGGCTGAGTGCCAGTCCCAGCCAGGGAATGGACATGCTCGCCAAGGGAAAAGGCACAGCACGTGAGATGCGATTAGGGCTTTGTAGCCTGAGGTGCTGTGCTTCTTTCCACTCGGATCTTTCCACCTGGATCCCTCCTCCCCACATGCCAGAGAACTGGACACGTGGCACCCAGGGGCAGCTCTAGCCCTTCCTGGTCTTGAGGACAGAGCTCGCCACTCCAGTGAGGACTCACTCAAGAGGTGGAGGAGCTGAGCCTGCAGAATGGGGGACACCAGAGCCTGGCATTGAGCAGAGCTGGGGAAGGCAGGTGTGGATAGAATAAATGCATTAAGAATAGTCACTTAAAGCTTCAACTCTGACTGCTTTTCATTTTTGATAATTTTTAATTTTGATATGATTTTAAGTGTACCTAGCAAAGCTGCAGCAATAGCACAAAGAACTCCCCTAGACTTTTGCCCAGATTCTGCCAGTTGTTTACATTTTGCCCCATTTGTCTCCCCCGTTCTCTCTTATTTTTTTCTGAATCATTCGTGTGTGCTTTGGGACATTGTGCTCCTTGGCCCCTTTAATATTGTAGGAAATGTTTCCTTAGCACAAGGACATTTTCTTATATAACCATAATACAGTTATCAAAATCAGCGAATCTGGTTCCTTTTAACACTAATAATATTCAGTGCCATCCACAATGTTTTATAATTTCTGTCCTATTATTTTTAAACTCTCAATGATTGAGTTTTTCATTTAAAATTTAATTAAAGTTCTTTTTTTTTCTTCTGGCAGTTATGGAAGAGAGAGCAAATGCAGTATTTTTTCTTCAAATATATTACATAAGAAGCTTTTGACAAGTTTACAGAAATATAATTGATAGTCAATGGAGTTACAACATAATGACACCAATTAGATAAAGCCATCAGAGAGAGCAAAGGAATTTTCTGAGAGATGTGATTCATATCTGTTTGCCTTGGAATTAAATTTTTACAGTGCTGTCCCATTTCTGAGACTAAAACTGAAATCAGACATGGGTTATACGTGAGTTTCTTAAAACTAAATTTTCACCAATGAGTGTATTTTGGCACTAATTCTGAGAGAGCAGACCGGGTGCTCTATTCCTCTGTACTTCCTTTTAAGTTGCAAAATCGATTAGTATTCATAGATTTTGATGGAATAAATATAGGTTTTGTTTTTATCAGCATCAACTGATCATCATGCCGGTCCTGGCCTGGCCCTTCCCTTAAAGCAAGAAGCTTATTTATAAAGAACAAACATCACAGAGATATTTGACCGTGTACATCATATGATTTCAAATAGCCTCTTTCATCGTATTTCCAAATCACTAGCATTATGTGTGTAGGTCTTCAGACATTAGGATGATTTTTCTTTCAAGCATTAGTTTTTTTAAATGAAAACGCGCCCTTTGGCAGCATCAGTATGAGAATAAAGGATGATGCAGAGGAAATGGGACTAATATTTATTGCATGCCTGAGTCGTGAGGAGCTTTACTTGGGTTATCACATTCAGTTCCTCCATCAACCACGAGGGGTGCCATGGTAATATTTCTGGTTTATTATTTAGGAACCTGAACCTCTGAGTGGTTAAGAAATTCAGTCAGTGATTCAGTCACTCAGCAAGTATTCCTTGAAAGCTTCCTATGTTCCAGGCACTGTGCTAGGTCCTAGGAAGCAGTGAGAAAGAATATAGGCGTGGGCCCTAGCCTGTAGCGGAAGAGAGGAGAAAGGTATTGAGCCGGCACACTCAGATGCGGTACCGACCAACCCATGACTGGGCACACTGATGGCAGGGACGTGATGCTGAGAAAGAGAATGATAGAGGACTCATGTAGGCAGGGGGCTTGGGAAAGGCCACTAAAGGGAGGTGATGTAGAAGGTCAGGTGAGTAGAATCTGGCAAGGCCATCTTCGTGGGAAGTGCCTTGCAGGCAGCAGGAGGAAAGCTGGATGTGTTGAAGGATCTGAAAGAGCCCAGCATGGTTAGAAAGGAGCGGATGGGGAAGCGTGTGGGAGCTGAGGCTGGAGGGGCAGGCAGGGGCCAGGGGGTGTGAGGGCTCACAAGTCTTGTTAGCACCAGCAGAGATTTGCAGAGCTGGGATCAGAGCTCACGTTTGCCTGGATCTTAAAGCCTGTATGCCCCCAACTCTCTCAGCCTTGCCCATTCTCCGGTCCCCATCCCCTCGGACATGCGGCACCCTAAGGTTCTCTTCCACACTAATTTCCAGAATGGCTAAAGCACTGCTTTCATTATTGACACTCGTAGTGCCAATAGGAGAAGTGGGGTCTAGTTTGTTATTTGATGATGTAGAGGGAAATTAGAAAGTATGGGGCCTGGGTGAGGCCCAGAAGAACACACCCTGCAGAAAAAACCGAGTTCTGATTATCTAGAGCAGAGAGATTATAGACACCAGGATCCACTCATAGGGCGGATCCACTGAAGAGGTGCAATATTCCATGATGAACAGAAGCTTCCCAAACCACACGTAACTATATTATGTTGATTTCCTAGATACATTCAGTATTGGTTGAGATTGACAAGGATGTTTCAGGGTTGTTCGTGGGAACTTGGAGCAGCAATAAGAGACACACTGATCTTGGAGGGGAAGGAGGAAAGCAGGCACACGCAACACGTGTGGGCAGAAAAGCCGCCGCAGTTTGGAAGGAATCAAAGTAGAAAGTCTCTAAAGGTGAAGAATGACCGAAGCTAAGAAGTAGCGTGCTCTGAGATGTTGAGTGTACACAACAGATAAAAGTCACTGTCCTTCTATAGTTTACTTTCCAGCAACCAATGTGCTTGGAGATGGCAGAAGCTGGGAAAACATGTGGAAACTGTATGCCCCACCCTGGGGTGGAGGTGTTACTGGGTAGGATCAGAGTTAAGGCGGCAGGACAGGCGAGTTATGTATGAATGCTTTTAGAGAAACTTGTCAGAAAATAACCTGAGAAATGCATAGTGCCTGTGCCTCAGGGGTTTTGCATTTTGAGGGACGAAGCCAGAAACTAAAGGGATGCTTCTACATGGGAAGTTCTGCTGTCTATCCGAGCCAGCAAAGTCTTCTCTCCCACCCCCCTGAGTCTCTCCCCGGTCCCTCTGCCCCACCTGCCACCCCTGGAGCCGTGCACTGTAGAGTAAGAAAGCAAACACAAGATGTGACAGTCTGCGCCAGTGAGCTGACAGTGGGATGGCAGTCATGGGCTATTCCTTCCTGTACATCTATCCTTTATTTTAGGTGCTTAAATGATCAATGCATCCTAATCCCGCATTATCAATATGTAAGCATGTTTTTGGAATTTCCACGTTTTCCTGATGTGTATTACTGATACTACTATTAATTTTAAAAAATCAAGGCTTCGTAAATTAGTTTCTATTCAGAACGACTCTACAGACTACCCATCACCCTTTGAAGACCAATGTTGTTAAATAAAATGTCAATCAGCTGTTTTTCCTTAAACAAAGCAGCAACAGCTATTTTTTTCACCCTTCATAGTCCCATTTTATCTGTTAGATGGACTGTAGCAGGTGTAGACTTAATGTAATGAGAGGGATAAGGATTTACTACGCAGTAGCAGCTCCAGAGCAGATTATTTTATGCCTTCCAATTAAGTAGCATTGACCTACTGTGTGTGTCTTGCTCTTGATTTGAGTTTCCCTAAGAGAAGCTCGTGGCTAATTAATTACTTGACTATACAGAGGTGCACTAACTAAAATTACACTCAGCCCAGTGAGCCCCCTGAATCTTTGAACCTTTTAGTCATATTAAAAGCACAGATATGTTGAGTGCGCTTCATCGAGAAATCGGAGGTTTTAATGTTGTTAACAGTAAGTAGTTGGAGATTGTTTCACCCCTGCTTTTAAAAATGAAGTGTCTTTATCTCCCCTCTACCCTAGACACCACTTCCTTTCCTCTTCCCTCTTCCTTTTCCCCACGTCAGGCCCTTGGGAGGGGACCCCATCCAGGCCTGCCCCCCCTCCCCCAGCACACTATATCTTCCTTGTTTTCCCATCAAAACCATTCTCCAGGCAGCAGCCAGAATGATCTTTGGAAAACACCAATCTGTTCTTGTCACTTCTCCACTTTAAATGCTTCCTATCATAGTAGGATAATGGGAATCCTTACTGTGACCTATGAGGTCTCACCTGTCCTGGATCCTGCGTGAGGAGGCCTCACCCCCTTCTCCACCCTCCCCGATTCCCCTTGGCTTCACCCTCCACCATCCCGGCCTTCTTTGTCCCTTAACACCCAACCTGCTCCCTTTCTCCCTTGAAGGCTCTTACTCTCTTCTCCCAGCCCCTTACCCCGGAGCCTCAGATTCAATGTCATTTCTCTGCCTCCCAAATCTAAATGCCCTACCTTTCACCACTTGACCATGTTTTCCAAGCACCCTATACTTTTCCCCTTCTCGCACCTAGCACCATTGCTCTGATAGAGTTATCTGCATGATCACGTGTGAACGGCTGTCCCCCATCACTGGGCTGCAAGCCCTGTGCGGGCTTCACCATGTGTCCTTTGTCACCACTGAACCGACATGCAGTCAGTGTTTGTTGACTGACTAGATGACTGTGTATTATTTATTCTCCAGTTACTTCAAGGTTAAGTAACTACTCTCAATGACAGAGTGAGACTTGATTAAACTATTTTTGCTCACAAGTAATACTTCTGCTTTCACGTGATAGTACATGAGGGTCCCTACACATATTGGTCAGAATCTTGGGCACATTCACAAGCCACTAGGAGAGAGAGAGCATTTCTGTCATGTGGTTTTCTCAGCAACTTTATTTGCTTTCTTGTAGCATCATCCTAGCTGTGCTTTAGTCTAGGATTCCTAAGTGACGCACGTTTGGCAGGCATCTTCCACTAGAGCTACAGTGCGATGATCACAATCCAGACTACCTCTCTCAGCAGGTTGGCTGAGAATTAAGAATGGCCGTGAGCTAGCAAGCAGAATTTTGCCTCCGCTTAGAAATATCTATAATAGGGCCAAAGGATGTCAGTAAACATTACTGAAAAATTGGCGATTTTCTTCTTGCCCTATTACCGATGCTATAGAAATCAAGAAACAGGGAAACAGAATAACTTGGCATAAGAGGTAAATGCAGTCCAGCCAGTGGCCTATTGTAGGAAAAGCAGCACATGTGGCTTTAAACGGGTAAACAGAAAACTTCCACTTGTAGGTTTCCATTTATGACTGCTTTGCTTTTTGCCTTCTTTTCTACTATTCGTGTGTTTAAGAATTCTCTAGCTCTCTGGGATTTTAGAGCAATGTGTCACATCCATTTTCACATCATGTAGAGGTCGTGAAAGAACTCTCTCCATGAAACATAGAAAAGGAGGCCTCTTCAAATAGCTCTTTAAAGCTATTCTACTGTCAAATCACGATGCTCTGCAGAAAGAAGAGAGGACCTGTTTCTTGCCATGACATTTTATGATCTCAACTTTAGTTTGCTGGGAGAACCTAGTACAACATCATAAATGGGACCTTATGATGAGACATGTCCCCAGGTCCCCAGGACAGTCCTCTGCTATTCGTTCCCAGTCCTGGGTACTGCCCACTGTGTACTCTTGTTCTGAGCACCTGCCCCTCTCCCTGGGTGTTGGCAGCAATACTTCAGTCAACCTCAGGGCTTCCTGTTTTTAACACTTTTCCAGTGCTGATTATCCCAGCCTGGGGGTCTCAGCTATGTACCCTTATGGAGCTACTGATGCTCTCCCTACAGCATGATGATCACTCAGGGGCAGGGGGAAGACAAGGGGACAGTTAGTGGGAAGGGGTGTGCCCAAAGCTCAGTCTCTGCCTGGCTGCTGCTGGCCAGGCAGGAATGTGATGGCAGTCACGTGTCGTGCAGCCTCCCTGGTGGAGGCTCCTGCTGGCAGCCTGGACGGGCCCTGGCAGTGGGCAGCAGCTTGGAGAACACCCAGAAAAGATCTCGCAGAGTGCCAGGAAGGCCTTGACCTCCAGGGTAGGGAGTCCTGTCCTGCCAGGCCCCTGTCATCTCTTGTCATAGATGGCCCAGCTCAGGTTCAAGCTGCCAGCCTCCCTTTCTTCTCTGAGTCCTGCTTTGCAAACTGAGTTGCCTCTCAGAGAGTGATATGACTCTATATGTCTCCTCCCCCAGCAAATGCCACCCGACTTTTGTATGCCAGCTCCTGGGCTACATCTGGGCCTGATGAAGCCTTTGTGCACGTTAGAAAAAAGGGTCCCTCCCCCTGGGCGGGAGCAGCCCCAGGCCAGGACTCAGGGCTGGTGGAGCAGAGCAGGACGTACTCCTACCCCACCTCGGTCTCGTGGTGGCTCTGCCCGCCTTCCAGCCAGATTCCTCAGTGGCCTTGGTGAAGGCAATTAATTGACTGAGAGGCAGACCAGGTTTTAACCTTTCTGAGAATATCATCTTTTGTCTCTTTCTAGAAAACAGTATAGTCGGTCACACATCTACAGCTTGATTTGGGGACAGGCATCTGGCCTCACTACCCTGAGGACTTCCTCCCTTCATGCCCTGTTCCCCTGCCACTTCTTACTCCTTCCCTCTTCCCTCTATCCTGAGCCACAGGCACTGACTTGGCTTTAAAAACTGGCAAATTGTAATTTACAAATTAATTTTTAAGGGATTCTGTTAATAAGAAACAGCTCTGATGGTTGAAAGGTTTTACTTATGTTTATTTTATTGAGTTATTTCTGGGCTTTCTCTCTCATGCTCTTTCTTTCTCCATCACTTTGGAACATGTCGCTTTCTCCTTGGACCATTTTACCATGTAGATAAAAAAATAGGTAGCATATTATAAAATCATTTAAGAAAGCATCTTATGTAAATTCTTATTGTCTAATAGCCCCATTTAGCAGACGGATCAATAGGTATATTGCGGGTCTTTATGTTGTGTGCACATCAACAGCCTCAGTAATGTGAGGTCACAATACAGAAAATGTTCTTTCCCAAAACTGAAAACTATCTGGTTGGAAAATATCATCAGATGTACTCAGGTCAGCCTAATTAATCCTCCATTTGTTATTACAGTTACCAGCATTGTTATTATTATTATTATTATCAGCAACCATTTATTAAGTGCCTAATAGGTGCTGGGCACTGTTACAGATTTTATTTCCCATTCTCACAATGGTCCCAAAAGATGGGTGTTGTTATCCCAGTTTCCTTACCCAGGAGACCGTGGTCAGTAAGTTACCCCAGTTCACACAGGTAGCATGTGGTGGAATCAGAATTAAGACCCCAGTCTTGTGTGATTCCAACGTCTGTACGCTTCCCATAACATCAGAGGTTCTCGTTTTTTTCCACTGACGTTCCCGAACGCAGAGGAAATCAATACATAATGCCTGGGGTCTAGACCCTTTGTAGCTAGAAGTAGCCAGCAGCCAGCTCAGAATTTCTTTGAAGTCTCATGCTTTAATCTTTAATATTTATGCAAATTTAGCTTTCTACTCCATAATATAAAAGTATAAAAATAATCCTTTAAACTACTTGACATAGAATAAAATTTAAGCTCCAGGAAGAGCTTCTGTTTATTCTTCCCATATCCCTTTCTGCCCTGCCGGGCGCCACCCTGGGTGTCTGCACATCTCAGTTTGAGAAGGTCAGCACTGCGCTGTGGTGCATCTCACTCAAATTCCTAGTACCAGTGTTGTCACGAAACCTTCCAGTTACAGAGCAAACTGTCCCTTGGCCAGTCCACAACCATGGTAGTCTTCTTAACAAAGAGTAGAGTCCCAAACATTTCCTAGACAAATCCTAAATTGGTCTCTGTTGATTCTTCATGGAGATCTTTGAGTGAGATTTTTCTGGTTGGAAGTTTAGAGATTATTTAATCTTGTGGTTTGCAAACTTTTATTAATAAATGTTTGTAGAAACCAAAGTCATTTTTCAAATGAAACTGCTCTTGGCACTCTGATCTATAAAACAGATACGAGGGAAACACTCTAGTTGCCATACGGGCTGAAGGCCATGCTTGCGTGGGGTGCCCTTGCCCGGGGCCCCTCTGGAGAATTCCGGGCTCTGCAGGCGAGATCTGATTCAAGGCACCCATTTCACTGATGAGACTGAATCGAGAGAGCTTGAAGGACTTGTCTTCGGTGATGCAACCGGTTAGTGGCAATGCCAGGAGGAAAGCCTGAGCACCGAGCCTGCAAAATGCTTCTAGGACCCTCGAAGGCCCTTGTGGTTTTCTTGTCATTTGTGTAACCGATTTCCTATCTGCCCTCAGAGGTCCTGAAAGGCTGGGAAGAGGAGTGTTCACGAGTCCTCCAGTCGGGGGCCTCCGTGTTCTGGCCCAGCGTCGTGGCAGGGTGGCCTCACTAACAGGAGTGAGACAGAACTACAGCCAGCCTGGCGGTCTGCTGTGCACCCACCCCAACACCCTAGAAAGGGCCTTCCTTGGAGAAGCTTCTCTTGACATGAACAGAATGCCTCTGTGACAGAATAACCCGAGCTGTCTCAGGTGTCACACAAGAGGCACACATCCTGAAGGCCACAGTGCAGGAGTTTGGGGGTAACACTAGAGCTTATCATTTCTGCTCCCCTCAAAGCACTGATTCCGGGTTCTGATCTTTTCTTTATCTCACTGTTGACTTATCTCTACTAATTTACTACCCTCTGAGTACTTGAGCTAAAGGCATAGCTCTGTCCCGTGTGCATATGGTGATTTGAAAAAAGACTGAGTGCCACCGTTTAAGCTGTTGAGGTGTCAGAGTGTGTTGGGATCTAGGGGAAGGGTTTTCAGGGGAAGGTCCACCAGGGCCCCAAAGAGGTCATTGTCAAAGAGCTCAGCCAGGCCACAGCATACCTCAGCAGCGGGGGTGTTGAATGGTGTGGTGGCGACATTGAGTGACCGCCATAAAGAAACCGTGCTGACCCCAGGCTGACCTGTGCTGACTATATGTGTGGGTGTTGTTCAGCCTGGCCTTGGTTATTCCCTTTAGCTTTATTCTATGTTTCAGAAAACGTGCAGTGACTTTTAACCTCTATGAAGATACAAACTGCTCCACAATCTAGGTTTACTGATATAATCATCTCTCTCTTATTTTTCAGTTCATCACTTGAGCATCCATAAGCCCTATTAGAAGGTTGCCCAGTATCTAACTCCCCAAATTGCCCTACCTCTGGAGGATTTTATAGTCGGGCGGCGGGGATCACCCCCATCTCTGCATGTTAATCTAAGGCAGAAGGCTGTCTGCTCATTCCTCCACTCTCCTGACCCCCCTGCCACTGCCACACTCTCTGATGAGTGATGTGACCACCGCCACGGGCCGACCCCGCCAGGTCAGCACCTGGCCAGACAGACACAGCAGCTGATCCCAAAGCCTCAGTGTTTGCTCAGCCAAGGGGCTTATTTTTAAAAAATATTTTGTAGAGGTCGAGTTTTGCTATGTTGCCAGGCTGGTCTCAAACTCCTGGCCTCAAGCAATCCTCCTTCCTCAGCCTCCCAAAGTGCTGGGATTACAGGCATGAGCCACCATCCCCAGCCCTAACCACTATTTTATTACACAAATGGATTGTTCAGCGACTTCCAAAAGGGCACGGAGGGATGACTCGTCTCTGCTCCACACTGCCTTGGACTCAGCTGGGAAAACTTGGGTGGCTGGAGTTGATTTGAGACCCTGGGAGCTGAAATCATTTGGAGGTGTCAGAGGCTGGCCTCAGGTGGACTGCTGACCAGAGCACCTCTGTGTGGCCTTTGCATGCAGCTCGGGCTTCTCACAGCGTGGCAGATGGCCTCTGAGAGGCAGCGCCCCAAGAAAGAGCATCTGGAGAGCAAGTGCTCCCAGAGACCAAGGTTGGAAGCTGCAAGGCTCCTTCAAATCTGGCCTGGGAAGTCACACAGCATCACATCCGCTGCATTCTATTGCTTACAAGACAATCATGAAGGTCAGCCCAAGTTCAAAGGGAGGGGAGTAGATGCTCCCTTTTGATGAAGGAAAGAGAGGGTCACATTTCAGGAAAGCATGTGGGATGAGAAATAGTGTTGTGGTCACCTTTAGGAAATACAGTCTGCCTCTGTCCACTGTCTGGCCGTAACAATTCACACCTCTCCCGCATCCAAAATACACTATCTCCTTTCTTGAGACTCCCAAAGTCTTTTCCTGTTATGGCATCAACTTATCCGTTAAATCGGGTCTAGATGTGGATTGGGCACCTTGGATGCTGCTTCTCAGGTACGGTTCCCTGAGGATGCTTCTCCTCAGTCTGAAACCTGTGAATGAAAAAGACAAGTTGTGTGGCCCCCACACCCAACAAACAGTGGGTATAGGGGACAGGGAAACTGCAACAGACACTCTCATTCAACAAGGGGGAGCACCGTTGGAATGAGTGTCACATAACAGTCACCAGTTCATAGCAATTCTGAAGTTCAGCTGGGCACATGGCACCAGTGCCTTGATTAAGAGCCAGTTCTACTCCCTGGAAGTTGTTTTCTGTGGCTCCTGATTCTGCCTGCTAAGCTTTTAGTTCTCCCCTGCATCCTATTCCCTTTTCATAAAAAGTAGTCTATGTTGCAGCTGATTAGTTTTCTCAGCCAGCTTCCTGCTCAAGGAACTTCAGGGGTCCAAAGATTGTTTTCTTTTTTTTAATATGTTCTGTCTCTGTCTCTTCTAGTTCAACATAGTGTAATTTGTTTAAAACCTTGGTGGGTTTCTTATGTATCAATTTATAATCCACTCCATTGGACAAAAGCCAAACCCACATGTATCTTTGCATAAGCCTTTCTCTACTTTGAACCCTTTTTGAAGGTATTATGATACAACAGCCTTTAGATTCTTTAGAAGTCTTTTGTCTATCTAAAATAACCTATGAAGCACCACCTTAAACCTTTCTGAAGTCCTAAAAAATGATTTTACAGTTGCACCCTCGGCCTCTGTACTCTGAGGCTTTGTTTGCCTGCCAGCGCCCTACATTTGATCTTTGTCACCAGGGCCTTTCTTACTTTGAACATCTTTTGCTGAGAGAGGTTGGAGATGAGAAATAGCTTTATTTTTGAACTTTACAAGTCCTAGACCCTAATTTATATTTACTCTAAATGATGATTGCAAACTAAACAACTCCTTTGTCAGCTTATCTGTATCTGTATCTTCTGTTAGCTGGAAGAAAATAGTTGGCACTTTCTGCCTGGATATCTCCTTCACCAGACCCACCAGTTCATTAGGTACATTTTCCATTTTCCGCATTACTGCAGGTGTTAGTTTTGCTAAACTTTCCACCACTACACAAGGGCCCGTGCCCTCCCTCTTCGGTTAGTATCTCCCTCACTCCCTCAGCCCCGTCAGGCTTCCTTCCACCTTCCACCTCCAATCCCGAAATTAACACCATCCATTTTAAGTTTTGTTACAACACCACCTCACTTTCAGATACCAAATTCTGCTGTAGTAATCTGCTGCTGTGTAACAAACTATGCCAAACTCAATGCCACGTACCAACCACCACTTTGTTACACTCACAGATTCTATGAATCGGGTCAGGAAATTGAACAGGATGCAGTGGGAAAACTTGTCTTTGCCCCGTGATATTTGGAGCCTGCTCTGGGAATACCTGAATGGCTGAGGTGGTTCGAGTGGGTGGAGGTGACTTGGCTGGATGGGGGCTGGATTCATCTGGGGCTTCTTCCTCACATGTTGGCTTCTGGGCTGGGACGATTCAAAGGCTGGCATTAGCTGGGATAGTTGACCAGAGCACTCATATATGGCCTTTTATTTTTCTTCATTCCTTCCTTCCTTCTTTTAATAATTGTTTTGGTTTTTATTGTTTGTGTGGCTTTTTTGTTTTGTTTGCTTACTGTTTTAGTAGATAGAATCCTTTCTTCAAATGAAATCTAGTCTAGAAGTTCAATAATACATGTGAAATAGAGAAGAACGTTAGCAGTTCTAGAGTCCCAAGGTACAAAAGTTAAAAGTTCTAAAGCAGGGGTCCTCAAACTTTTTAAACAGGGGGCCAGGTCACTGTCCTGCAGACCGCTGGAGAGTGTGCACTGTGGGCCCAAGACGAGTCGGCTACTAAGCAGGACTGGCAGCGGGGGCAAAAACACCCCCGGCGGGCTGCATGTGGCCTGTGGGCCGTAGTTTGAGGATGCCTATTCTAAAGGATAAACAGTGAAAACTAAGTCTCTTGCCCGCTTGACCCTCAGCCACCAGATCACTTTTCCAGAAGCAACCCTTGTTACTACTTTCTGTGTATCTATCCAGAGATAGTCTATGCATTTACAAATATTTATATATATTCACACACAGAAACATCTATCTTTTTATCCCCACAAAATGGTGGAATACTATACATACGATGCTATAGTTTGCTTTTTTAAAATTTAAAAACAAATTGTGGAGATAATTTCATATTTATACGGATAGTGCTGCTTCATTCTTTTGCTATTCCAACATCATCTATTTATCAAGAAATAATTCACCATTGTTTTGATCTAGCACTTCTTATATTATCCTGGGTAGAGCTTGAGCTCCTCCTTCGAAGTGAGATATCACAAGAATGGAAAAATAAACAACACATGTACTCGCCATCAAATTGGTACTAACTGATCAACACAGTAAGGTGCTCTCATGGTGGTAATGTTCATTGGGTGTCGGTCAGATGGGGGGTGGGGGGGTAAACTCACAACTAATGGATGTAGTGCTCACTGTATGGGGGAAGGGCATGCCTCTAGCCCTGGCTTGGGCGAGCCAAAGGCATTACTTGTAACCAAAATGTTTGTATCCTCATAATATCCTGAAATTAAAAAAAAAAAGATATCTCACCATAATCTACTTATCAGGAAGAATGTCCTTTACTTATGAATATTTGGGTTATTTCCAGTTTTTTGTTGTTTACTGTTACAAACAGGTATACATGCTTGCATACGTATTCAAGTATTTCAGAAGGTGCTACATCTTCCCTCTAAGGGAGGATCCTAGCTCAGTCAAAGGAAATATGCATTTTAAAAGTAGTTAGATCCAAATTCCCTTGCACTGCGGTTGTATGTATCATGTTACACTCCTATAAGCAATATATGAGAGAACCTGTCTTCTCCATTCTCATCAATGGAGTATTAGCAAACTTTTTGAAACTTTGCCAAATTTTGCCAGGTAAAAATGATATTGCACTGTAGTTTTGATGTGCCTTTCTGTTATAAATAAGGTTCAGCATATTTCCATGTGGTATTTTCTTTTATAGACTTTTTTAAACTCGTGCTTGGAAAATGAAATGCTACGCAAAGATCAAGCAATATGTAAATAATTTAGGAATCCCAATTTTTTGATATAGGTTTATTCTAGTTAGCTCTTTTTATCCTAATTAATATAGGGTACTTTGCAGGGTGCTACATAAGAAATAAATTTCCCAGATTTAGTGAATGTTTATTAAAAAGTACTCCATTAATTTTAAAAGATTGACTTTTCATTTACAAGTATAAATATTTCAATCCTATTTTTGTAATCTCCCCTGTAACAAAAGCTGTTATACTGTAACCAATGTTCTTTTATTTAACTATTTTTAATTTCAATTCAAGGGTGACATGAATGAAACAATTAG
The DNA here is from genome assembly GCA_008086735.1 of Cheirogaleus medius. Lineage (NCBI taxonomy): Eukaryota > Metazoa > Chordata > Mammalia > Primates > Cheirogaleidae > Cheirogaleus > Cheirogaleus medius. The sequence continues at coordinate 19,258,703 of VBSM01001562.1, forward strand.
AAGTTTGACCATCAACTGGATATTATGAAGTTGTTACATTTCTTAGCTGTGATATTGGTATTGTGGTTTTGTTTGAAATAAAGAAGTCGTTATCTTTTAGAGATTCCTGTGAAATATTAATGGTTTAAATGATATAGTAGCTGGGGTTTGCTTCAAAATAATTCTGGAATGGGTGAGTGGATAGATGTGTAGGTGAAATAGTATTGGTCATGAGTTAATAATCATCGAATTTGGTTGTGGAGTACGTGGCATTCTATTTTTATATGTGTTTGGAATTTTCTAGAAAAAAATTAGAAATTCAACAGTTAAGTGTCAACTTCATATTATGTGGAAGACATAGTGCCCCATGTTGCAGAAAATAGACACTTCACAGGTGCAAGAGACCCTGTCTGCTTGTTCTCTGCCTAGGTTCTCTGCACACAGTAGGTGCTCAATACACACATGTCCTGAAGTCCAGTCTGCATGCTCCTCCCCAAAGGGCCACTCTATTCTCTGTTCCCACAAGCGCTGGCCCTGATGATGTGTTCTATGAGAGAGTAACAGACCAGGGGCTACAGGGTTTGGAGGAGGTAAAGTCCCATTCATCCAGGAATCAGGAAGGTGCTTCTGTGAAGTTCATGAGGGTTGACATTGAGGTGCCTGAGACAAAGAACATCTGTCGCATCAAGGCAACATCTCTAAGCAAAGTAAAACGGCCTCTTTAACATGAACTATTTCTTTTAGGAGCCTCTTAGGGAGTTGCTAACGATAAGAAGATTAACCCAAAAGGCTATAGGGGGATCACAAAAGCTTAGGACACACCGAGTCCTCATCTGCTCTCTTTGAACTTGTTTTATTTATTGTCCAGAATAATATGATGCCCAGAAACGTGCTTAATGAATGTTCTCTCATGAAGAAGAAGAGTAGATGGTGTCATAAGAAAGCAGAGAATCAGGATTGGGAAATTATCAAAGGAGATGTCAAGAATGCAGGGTGACACATGGGTCTTGTGGGTACGTTTGAGTGATTAGTTTGCTCAGAGGCAAAGAAAATCGTGGTTTTAATGCTTGCATGCAGGTGTTAGTATAGTTGCCTCAGAATGAGAAGAAAAAAATATTTTTTAAATAAGCTAGTCACATCTTGACGAGAAGAAGGCGCTTTTGAGAAGGCATCAATGTCACATCACAAACGCCATTCACATCTACCAAATGGGCCAGATGGTTGCCTGAATACTGCATGTCGCCAGCTGCCCATTGCTACAGATGAAGCCTTTTCTGCTGACGTTTGTGTAACCCATGAGCACACCATGGTTCTTTTGATGCTGTTTAACATTTGTGTGTCATCATAATTATAAACCATAAATATACATGACACCGTGCAATAAATAAAATGGCCCAGCTTCCATTCTGAGAGGGGAGGAGGCTGTATTTCTTACCCGAGAAGAGAGGGTGGCTAATCCTCATTTTCATTCTTTGTCAATGTCCCTCCTCTCTAGCTAGCTGCTCTAGATTGCTTTGTGCTCACTAAGCCTTCTTCCTCCCTAACAGCACAGGCTTCTGGGGCTCCTGGGCCCCAGGTTTTAGAGCATGCCTGGCCCCAAAGCCAGGTGAATACAATTCAGGGGAATCCAAATAGTTCTAAATTAAACCAGACTATTTATTTGACACATACCAAAAGTTCTTTGGAGGTCACATAGCAGGCAGGTGTACAGTGTAAAAGGAAGTAGGTAAATGGAAGCGAATCAGCTTCTTTCAAAACAGATGTTTTTCTCGAGATGCATGTCTTTTTGCTTTGAAAGAAGCTGATTCAGTGCCATTCACCTATTAAGAAGGCAGCACATGTATCTGTATCTGTGTCTATAGAAACCAAGTGCCTTTTCCCTCTGCAAAAAGCTGAGCGTGTGTTTGCAGGGGTGAAGAGGGGAGCAGGGGTGCAGGAGGGTGAAAAGCCCACCCAATTCAGTCAGCCACAAGTACATAAATGAGCTGGCTGAGAGAGACCTTCTTCCCCCAGCCGGGGTGTGGGGCAGGCGCATTCAGGCGTATTCAGGAAGATCTCTTTAGAACACAACGTCTTTATTTTACGCCACAGACCCCAGAGAGCACGTTTCAGGGCTCTATAAATACAAGGCTCAGATGCTTCCTGACACCCAACGTTTCTGCTTTTTGACATGTAAATAAATGGATGCTCAAAGCGAGTAAATATCTGTGTGTTGAGTTTACAATCTTGTCTTTCAGAAATACCGACAGTATATGGCAGGACTTCTGGCTCCTCCTTATGGTGTTATGGAAACAGGCTCTAACAATGACAGTAAGTGGAAAATGTGAACATTTTGTATCTAAAAATTTGTCGTGTGGTGTGTGTTTTCATGTGACAAAAAAATATGTCCTACACCAGCTTGACGGAGTAAGTCTCCAGACTCTGTGGATAAACAAACCTGCCAGCCCACACTTAGGGTATTTTTAAAGAAACGGTTAATATAGTATTTCTGTGTGGTCTTAGCTGATAAAGGGAGGTACGTATGCTCTGGTGCCAGCTGGACTTTCGGCTTGCTTAGAATACTTACTCAAAATATCTTCATTTTATGGTGAAATCCAGTTTCTGTGTTTCTGTGCCCTTTTAAAAATGGGATTCAGGAACTGTTTTCGTCTCGGTCACATCTAGATACCTGAGAGCCCTTCCTCTTGCGTATTTTGACTGTATTGATCAGGGAGAGAAGCACTGTGAGTTGTTTATTTAATCTTCTTAAACCATGGCCTCTTCAAATTCCAGGCATTTGTACATTTTAGGTGCTCTTACCCCCCCCCCCACACACACACGTGACTGCGGAAGGTGACAGATTAATTTGCTTAACTGTAGTAATAATTTCACTAGGTACGTGTATATCAAAACAGTATGTTGTAGACATTCAACAAATTTCAGTTTTAAAAAAATTCGGGCCTTTGACAAGAGACAAGTCTCTGACTGGTCATAAATGAAAGGAAATTTTTCTCTGTGATACTCTTTTCTAGGAGGTACCCACTAGACTCAAAGACACCCTTGTGTCCTCTGAGTCTGTTTATCGTTCATGCATGTCGGAGGCATGTTCAGCACGCGTTAGTTACCACTGCTGGGAGTTGCTCTGTGCATCTGTGAGTGTCTTTATTAAGCTCTCACGAGTATACGTGTAACAAGGGTCTTCGGAGCTGCAGCGCCTGAGCCAGCAGACGCGGAGATGCGGCGGGCGCGCTACCACGCCACGCATCTTCAGAGCCATGGTCACCCTTCAAATCCTCTTCCTGGCTCCTGGAGTTCCCGCCCTCCCTTCCAGACTTGTCACTCTGCAGGTGAACTTTTTCCCTGCTTGACCAAGATCTCGAGTGAGCATCTTCACTCTCCTTCCCTGTTTCACGTTTTCTGTGCAGCCTCAGCCCTCTCTCCTCTTGGCCTTCTACTGCCCTACAGTGAGGTGAGGCTGTGGGGATGCGGAGAGACAGGTCCTTCTTTCCTTTCTTCCTCTTTTCGTGGTTTTTTCTCTCCTGGCTGAGCTAGGGATGAGTGGCTAGTTAGGAGCACCTGAGTTGAAATCCCAGCTGGGCTGTCTTCTAGCTGTGTGACCTCAGGCAAGCCCTTAGTCTCTCTGTGCCTCAGTTTCCTCATAGGATTGTTGTGAGGATTAACTGAATCAAAACATGCCAAGTGTTTGAAAGGGTGTCAGGCATATTGTAAACACCCAGATGGTATTAGCTATCATTTTTGCACCCCCAGTCATTCTTGAACCCCTCAACGTCTGGCTTCTGCACCCATACTTCTTGAATAAACCACTCTAATGTCACCAGCAACCAACCAATAACCAGACCCAATTGTTCCCATTCCCCATCCTTTCTGATTCGAATAAGACGGTCCCCGGTCAGACTCCCTCCTCCCTTGGTGCCCAGGGCTCCCCCACACCATGCTTCTTTTCTCAGATCTCTCCAGCCACTTGCATCTTTGACTCTTTCATAGGTACTTCTTCCCCTTCCTGGAAAGTTTAGATATTTCCTAAGAGTCTAGTCATGGCTGTTTTTCTCTTCTCCACACTTTTCTTCCTTTTCTACAGCAGATACAAATACTTTTCGAGCCAATAACCTGTTTGATTCTTCCAAGGGGCAGCCCAACTTTCCAAATGACTGCTGGTTCTCACTCTGCCCTCATGGCCTGCTGCCCCCTCAACCTCAAAATGTCCGTAAGGGAACATATACTGAGTCCTGCAAAACCACGTCTTCCTCCTGCAAGGCCCATGTCCAACAACTCTGCCTTTGTCCCACAGCGGGCTCTACACTGCAAGCACCATGGACGCCTCCCCCGTCCCCACCACTGAGTCCGATCACTCGTCCCGCCCTCACTCCTTTGCAGCACTCACACTCTGTCCTCCTGGGCTGGGCAGAGACGACTCAACTGGCTCTGAAACCTCACTGTCTCACCCTTGGTCTACCCCATACCTGATTGCCCCAGAATTTTTTTTTTTTTTACTTTTTATTATGAAAAATTTCAAGCATATGGAAAGTAGAAATAATGGCACAGTTAACACCCTTATTTTCCTCACTTCAATTTAATGAATATTTTAGTGCTTAAATATGATTTTATTTCTTATTAATGAATTAATATGTAGTTTAATAGTAACATTTTGTCATATCTCCTTCTCCTAGTCACATACACACATTTCACCCCAAATACTTCAGCAGGCATTTTTGAAAATAAAAACTTTTCCATGTATAACCACAGCACCATTATCACACCTATTGACTGGCATGGTTTTCCTTAATAACATCTGCCACCCAGTCCGTATTCCAGTTTCCCCAACTGGACGCCATTATCCCTGATTGCTCAAACTGGAGTCCAGTCAAAGACCATGCCATTGCACCTGGTGTTTGTGTCTTCACCATCTTTTAATTTTGAACAGTCTCCTTCCCCTCCTCATGTCACTCAAAACCTTTTCATGATTGTCCATTGCCTGCCATGGAAGGTGAGACTCCAAGACTATTAACGCCTTAGCCCAACTATCTAATTCTTGCATGGCCTCAAATAACCCTTTCAGTATTATTTCTCTACAGGTACCCTAATTTCTAGCCACTCATATATGGCGATTTGTGCAATTACATATTTATCTCATTGAACCTCCTAGAGAGTAAGCTTCTGTTACATCCCATACACCTCGTGCTGTCAACTCTAGTTCTTTCAGATGGATGTTGGGTGGATGGATGGATGGACTGATTCCAAATGAGTTTCAGAGTGCTGACACTCGGCCATTCTTCCTCCTTCTGACAGATCTGGGAAGTGATGGCAAAGATGCCTATTACTCTCTTTCAGAGGACAACTCTGTCCCTTGCTTCCTGGCTGAGCTTTTATGTCCTGGTGCTATCTCCATTGGGGAGGGGGGTCAAAGCTTTAAAGAGGAATGTTTCCAAATACTCTTTTCCATCCTTACCCCTCCTGCATACTGTGCTGCTGCTTATTAGGTTGGGCACTCAGTTCTTTTAATGCTAATATTGTCAATCCCATGTGGCCCCTTGTGTAAACAGAATGTCCTCTTTACTCATAATGTAGACACACTGTATTTTCACATTGCAAACCACCTCACAACGCCTCACTTGTTGAAAGCTAGGTGCAAGCCACACATAAAAGCCACTTGTGTCTGCTGTGCTGGGGGCATCAGGCTCTGCTGGAGCTGTGAACCTTCCAGTATGATCACCCTGACAGTGCCAGTCAGGGGAGCAGCCCCAAAGGAAGTGAAATGGAATGAGACCGGCTGTAGTAGATACCATAAAAGGTTTGCAAATGAATGAACAAATGAGCAAATGGATGAAGAATTAACTTTTTAACTAGGAAAACTGAGATACCCCTGGAAACAGCCACTGCCATGCTCAGACCTGACTTAGAGGCAGTAGGAGTTTGCTTTGCTCAAAATGGAAGTTGTTTTCCGGTAGCTTTTATGTGTTTCTTGCTCCTAGGTTTACATCAATGGAGTATTTGCCTGTCATATGACAAAAAAATAAAAATTAAAAATAAATCACTGGAGCAGTGTGAAGTGGTTTGCTATGTAAAAATACAGTATGTGCAACTTAAGAGTTGATGTGTCTGTCCAAAATTCTGAGTGTTCTGGTGCATAGGTCAGTGGCATTAGTTGCTTACATGGTGTGAATGAATCAGTGATGGAGTTTTACCGCTGGGGAAGTAAAGCACATGGTAGAGAAGCAAAATAAGCACGGGTTTTGTTGTCTGGGCTCATAGCCCTGCTCCTGATTCATTGATTTATTTTAGCCTCATTATGTAAGTTTTTATGGAAACACAAATTTAAAACACTAAAATTTTACTTGGTTTGGTTCAGCAAAGGATTTCAGTTCCATTTTACAGGTTGATCATATAATTCATGGCCTCTCTCTGTCTCTTTTTCCTCCTTTAGGGATTCCTGACAAGGAGAACGTGAGTAGCTACTCTCTCTGCTACCTTCTAAAAACTGTTGTAAGGTAAAAAATAATCATGGTAACCCTTCCAGCAAAGAGAGATGTTGAGCCACATCCAACAGAGCAATAAATATTTTTCTTATCTCATTCTGGCATCTTTGGCGAGTCACTTTGAAATATAAAGGGGAGAAGGTTGATTGCTCTGACATGGTCATCACATGTCTGTAATATTAACTAGTCTGAAGAAAGGTTATTCTAGGGGCAAATGCTACAATTCCTAAGTGTTTTCTTTTTCCCATGGTGCATACATGGCAGTAGAACAAATCATTAGCTTAATAGCATATAGAAAACTAGTTGATTTTCCTTAGTAAGAATGCAAACTATGAAATTCAGGGTCAGTTGATGAATTTGCCTAATTATATCCAAGTGCACTAAAGTCAACATTTCTCTTCGAAACTGAAAATAATTAATTGCTATAATTGTTTCTGTGAAACTGTACTCTCCTGTAAAAGAGTAGAAGGTTTAGGACAAAGCTTTCACTAAGAAACAGTGCTAAGCATGCATTCTAAGGATGGTAGTGGTTTAATGGCATATTTTTGCATGCAAAAATAATAATATCAATTCTATTAACTAGAATCTAGGTTTACGTAACAGCATGGAAAGGTTAATGATAGAAGTGTGTTGTGATTACTCTGACGCGGTGCTTGGTTGGCCGTCAGATGTATCACCTTGTAATTGTGTTCCTTGATTGCTGTACACAAGTGGCAATATTACAGAATTGTCACCCTTCCCTTTCTCTGCTTTCGATCCTGTGTCTGTGGAAAGATGTACTGTCCGAATTAAATTTAGATTATTTATGTATCTCTTTTCAGAGATCTGGCCCTAGCTTTCTTTCAGTCTTCCTCTTTTCATAATGTTGGCTTTAAAGGACTGGTCGGAAATTCTAGCCCACTGCTGTATCACTACAAATTTGGGTTCAAGACCTAGAAATGTCACTTCAAACGTCACACCAAAATCTCACTTCGTTTGGTTCAGCAAAGGATTTCAGTTCCTAGCTGTGGGGCCTTGCACGAGCTGCTCGATTTGTCTAAATGTCCTGCCTCATCTTTAAAATGTAAATGTTAGTCGTGACTACCTTAAAAGGAAATTAAGAATATTGAATGAGATAATCTGCGGAAAGCAAAGAGTTAAGTACAACAGAGCTCGGTAAATGTTAGGACTATTATTGCGATTATTATTTTCTCAAGCCTTGTTTCATTTTCTAGCTGTCTTTTCGCCTCTGAAAAATGTCTTGCCCTTTTTAAAGTAACTGTCCTTTTGCCTTTCATGGCTTTCCTTAAAATACCTTTCTTCAAGGAACCTTACTTTCGATCTTTTGCTTTTAAAAATGTGTGTGTGTGTACTGAGTAAAGCTCTAGCTAATCAGGCTCATAAAGATCCTAAAGCAACAGGCTTTGGAGTCTAAAGTGACACACCGATCCTGCTACCATTCTGGACATGGATGTCCCAAATCATCTGTGCTGCAGAAAATGCTACACAAACTATTAACCAAATGAAGATGATAAAAGGGCCTTGTACTTCCTCATTGAGGGACGAGCAATGATGTGGGGTCACACACAGAATGTCCAAGCCCTGGGAGGGCTAAAATGTTCTAGGCTTCAAAAGGAAGCTCCGTCTCTCTTAGGCACTCAGTGACCTTTAGGTTGGATCCCCCTGCAGAGGGACGACAGGCACAAGGCTCTAAGCAGAGGGCCTGACAGCTGTCATCATGTAGCTCACTTTGTGACAAAATAGTAATTTGGAGTTTGCAGAACAATGAGTTTGTTGGATACAATGAGCTGTTAACAATATGTTCTGCAAGTTTAGGGGGACTGGCTGGGCTGTCTCCCCAGTGTTAGTAGTAGTGTATGCTTCTTTATATTTGTTTGGGCTATTCTAGGTCACATTCTCTAGCAAAGAGAGAAGCGCACTTTAATTCTCTATTAGCAAATAGAGTAGATGTATCGTCACCATTTGTGACGAAGAAGGCTTTCCAATGGCATCAGTCAAGTACAGCAAATGAGATGAAAGACACTCATGAGCCGAGACAAAGCTCTAGAGAGATAAAAAGGACCCTAAGAGCCTTAAAGGGGTGTTAATTGAAAATTTTTCCTTTATAAGAGACAAGTTGTGTTATGATGATTTCTTTTATTCTTTACCTTCTTTAACCACATGCTGGGCAATATTATATTCCCCTTATGTTTCTAAATAACAACAATATGCCTGGGTACTGAAATAAAAGCACTGCGACTGTTATTTCAGTGTTCCAAACAGATTCTTTGTGGAAAAAATATTTTCTCCTTTCCAGCTTCTTCTCCTCATAATTTTGTTAATCACTGTATATATCTTTTAATCAAATATACAGACATCAAGATGTGGTGCTTGTAGCTGCCTTGACAGCTATATTTTATTTCGACTCAGTCTTACCTTGCATAAAAAAGAACTTTCTTTTCATAAATTGTACTCTCGTAGAGACAAATGGACTAGCAGCTACTTGCTGGATTATTTTGTCTACTAGTTACCATAATTGATAGGGACATCATTTAACATTAGACGACACTCAAACCCACTAAATAATCAAGAAAAATACTAGAAACACAACAGTGGAGCCAATAAAGCAAGTAGACTATTTTGGTAGGGTTGTGATTATTCAGGGCTGTTGGTTTTATAAAGAAATTCTTCGCTTTGATCTGTTTAAGTTGTATTTTTTTTTTCCTCTTTCTGTATGTGCTATCCCTAACTGACCATGTTTAACACTGAAGTTAAAAATCACAATTATAAGAAAGCTTGAATGTTGAATGCAGAATGTTATGGTTGTCTTTTTAAAGAATGAGCTTGTTTTTAATTTTTTTGCTGCTTATATAGATTTTGCAATTTACCGTGCTCTATCCTTTTGAGAGGACAACTGGTATGGGATTTTGCAGTTTTAGGATATTATACTTTTCTTCTTCAGTGTGGAAGGAGCCAGAGAAATAGGCTCAAAGGGATATTACAAAATAATCCCATTTCCTGATTTACAAACATCTTGTTTCCAAACAGATCATTTAAAGTCCTCATTTTTTAGGCAGTAATAATATTGATAGTGTGACTAACAAGCTTTTTGCTAAATACTGAAGAGTGATTTCCCAATATAAATCACTGTCAATTCACAGCTCAAAGTGGTTTCCCAGCTGCTATAAGAACTCATGCTAGCAATTCGTGATGAGTAAGCCTGAGGGTCTTTTCAAACTGTTTGGCAGGTCTTATTTTAAAGAGATTACTTAAAGTAGAAGTTTCTCAAACTTTTTAAAATCATGGGTCATTTATATGAAGAAGAATAATTAGAAATTATTATGAAGGCATAAGGTTTTAAATGACAACTGGTAAGGAAATAATTTTCAGAGTTTGTGGAAATTCTCATTAAGGAGAGGGCAATAGAATAATAATACACTAATAACTATTAGTGTCAAAAGGTTAGAAATTTGGGGAATTTTTAGGGAATATAGTAGTATTTATTTCTCTTTATTGTTGCTTTTTTTCAAGGTTAGAGAAAACACATTAAAATCTTTTCCACCTATTATAATATATGACAACATCATATTTGACTTCACAGATGGGCCATGACAATGTAATTCTTGGCCAGATGAAGAAACAGAGAATTGTGTATCCTCACAGAAACTTAAAACATAAGAAACTCAAATGATCCCATTAAAAAATCCTTTCAACTCTAGCTGTAGAACACCTACTGAATTCAAACTAGTAGTCTTCTATGGAACGCAGTTTTTAAAACTCCGCTTTAAAACGTGACTGATGCAGGCCCAGAACACCTTAGCCAGGGTTCACAGGTTTACCCCTGACAGCTGTTTTCCTCTGTTCTAGGCTACGAGTGGTTTAACCGGTGCTGTTACCACTCTGACACCCATGTGTAACCCCCCCCCCAACCCGCCCAGTATGCGAAGGTCTCATAGGAGAGTGAAACAACAAAATGTTAAAAACTTGGAAAATCCTGAGCCTGCTTGTTCTGATTTTGAAGGACAAATTGCTTATCACCCAAGTAAAGATTAGATTTAGCAGGCGCTGGCCCTATCCTGTGAGTTGTGTAGTGAGTAAATACTCCTTTCATTAGCCAGCCTGTTAGAAAGGAGAGCCCAGGGAGCTGAGACTTACTCTGCCCCACCTCCTGGAAAACACTTAATGTCGACGGTGCCAAGGACAACTTCAGCTCTCCAGTCTCTGAAGAAATGTTTGTTTTTGCATTTGTGAGTTATTTGTGAGTTATTTTATGGGGCAGAGTGTCCTTGCTGAATTTCTTCCTGCTTTTTAGTCTGTCTGTTCCTGTATTCTGTTATAAAAGCTAACCGTACCAGTTCTGTCTCTAGCTTCTGCAGGGGGATAGTGACTGAAATTTTAAGGCGATGCATAGTTGTCATTTATCTAAATATAATAGCAAATAGGAAACGTAGGTAACACTCTAAAACCTGGATCCTTCTTCTGTTGTCTGTGAGGCCGTTTGTTGGTTGCACATGAACGCTCTCGACACCGTTCCTAGGACCTGCTCGCTGTGAGTTTTCGTGTTGAAAGGATGTGTCCTGGGGTGGTGGTTCATTATTGTATTTTAGAATTATTTTTATAATATTATGAATTACATTTCAACGTTCTAAGTTTGGTTTCTTTACAATTTTCAAACTTTCCTTTATGAAATAGAACTTTCTAATGTTGCTGCCACGCTTTTTTAAGGTTGATACGTATGTTCACTCAGTCTTTTCCATACTCAGAATTTGACTTGAGCAAGATATCTCAGAGAATCTGGGTGGTGTTTGGTGGTTAAAAAATAATAATTATAAGGGGAATGAGATCCCTCCATCTCTTTGGCCAATAGCTTCTTCTTGCTCTTACTTCAAAAAAATGGTATAGCCTTGAGATGAGGCGGCCAAGTACGCGGGCTCTGCTGCGGGGAAGTTGTCCTATCCTGGGCAGGGGGCGGGAGACATGATGTGTGGTGACACTAATACACTCTGCTGCTGATGCCAAAGTGGCGGGCAAGGATATTGCTGTCTTTGGAAATATTTTATCCTGTGCTGAACGCAGTTATCTTCATCACCAGTTACTTTGGGCTGCTAGCACGCTATCTCAATTAACTGTGAGAATAAAATAGATAGTATCATTTATGTTTGGTGTATTTGAGGTTTTTTGTTCCTGTTTTGAGAAATTGAGAACAAATTATTTACAAAATATGTCTTATGGTTAGGAGAGAAAATTGTAGTGTTCTCAGATCGGATAAATTAGTGTTGACATGTCATTTAGAAATTGGATTTTTTTCTATTAACAATTGTGTGTCAGGCAGGCTCCCCTGAGTCCATAGATATTAAAATATTCTGTAATCATTCTCTTTACCTTTAGGTAAAATTACATTGAAGGTAGAGGATAGATAGATAAAGGCATGCATATACATACATACATAGACACATACATATGTATTTGTGTATATATAAATATATATATAAATATACCTATTTCAAACATTTTTAGAAAATAAAATTGTCAAATCATCCTTAGTAATATGGTCCAGAATTTTTCAGAATTCTTGTCAGTTTTTATAAATGTTTAAATCTTCTTCATTTCAGTTTAGTTTTATTTTCTATTTTCCTTCAGCCTAAGAATGACTCAGAATCACCCAGAGTATATCCCATCCACTTGCTTGAAAAACCTTTAATTTAACAAACATGTATCCATCAATCCCAGGCCCCATATGGGAATGTGAAAATAAATAAAACCTGGTACATTCCTTCAGGGAGTTGCAGCCCAGAAGCCAGAGGCAGACACGTGACTAGACAAGTAGGGTGAAGTGTGGTGGGTGCACACGTAGTCAGGATAGTGTGGCCTTAGCTCACGGATTTAGGAACTCTCTGCTAATTAGTAACCATGTGAATAACCTGAGAACAAGTTACTTAATCTAAAGAATGACAATAACAGTAGCATCTTGCCCCAGGGGGTTTCCAAGAGTTTTAAAGAGATAGTTTGTGCCCCGGGCTTAGCCAGTGCTGGCACTTGGTATCTGCTTTGTGGAGACACACAGGGAACTACGCAGTTCTCTACAGGGAGAGGAGGAGGGGTTCAGAGTAGCCTCACCAATGAGGAAATGCCTGTGTAAAAGCTTGACAGAAGGTGGGTGTTACTCAGGTGGAAAGGAAAGGATATTCCAGGCTAAGAGTATTGCATGAACAATGAGAAAAGAGTATCTAGAACTTTCTCTTTTGAGGCTAATTTCATCAGACCCAAAAAATCAAAAACTTGATTATTTTAGGCACTGTACTTTCTCAGGATCCCTTTCAAAGTTATCAAAACCTGGCTTCCAAGCTACAGGCATTTCAAAAAACAGCTCCCCTCCCACAAGCTTGATCTATTTTGAATCTGGAGGGGTAATTAGCTCAAGTTTCCCCCTATTTGTACTTCCCCAAATCATGCCTTTTTTAAAATGACAGAACTAGATTGCTAATGCCTTTGGAGCCTATTGTTCACTCTGACCTGCAGCTCCTTTTCTGTTGTAATTGCTCAGTCAATGCTTCCTCATTTCTGTTGTTCTCTTTGTGCCCCCCCACTTTTGAATGCATTACTTTGCAAAGCTTTCTATTTAATTTTGCCCCCTTTTCCCTTTTCTGTTTGTCAAGGTCACTTTAAATTTCAATCTAGTTCTCCTAACTGCCAGCCACCCCCCTCAGTTGGATATCACTGTTAAATTTGATAAGAATGCTTTTTGATTCCATAGCCAAGGCATTAATAACTATGTTAAATCTAGCAGCATTCAGCTAAGGACCTAAGCCTGTGGAATTCAACTTGCCTGTGCTAATTTATTTGCATACATGATACATGATTACCCCATTCAGGCATGAAAAAGAAACTTAGGAAACCATACCATGAATATACTGTGTAGGCCAGGCATGGTGGCTCACACCTATAATCCCAGCACTCTGGGAGGCTGAGGTGGGGGGATCATTTCAGCTCAAGAGTTTGAGACCAGCCTGAGCAAGAGCGAGACCCCATCTCTACTAAAAAAAATTGAAAGAAATTAGCTGGACAACCAAAAATATATAGAAAAAATTAGCCGGGCATGGTGGTGCATGCTTGTAATCCCAGCTACTCAGGAGGCTGAGGCAGGAGGATTGCTTGAGCCCAGGAGTTTGAGGTTGCTGTGAGCTAGACTTACGCCACAGCACTCTAGCCCCGGCAACAGAGTGAGACTCTGTCTCAAAAAAAAAAAGAAAAAAGAAAAAAAAAAAGGAAAAGAAAATACTGGGAAAAGCAAGTGCTAAGTCATTGGATTCACTTCTGTCATGCTTTTCATTCAATTGTAGTTTGAGTGGAAGGGAAGATAATCATTTTCTTTCTATCTCAGAAGACATTAGTATGACTGAGTTCACCACTTGTTCATTGTTAAAATCCATGACCCTATAAGTGCATGTTTATCAGTTTCCAACCTGATACTTAATAACGAGTGACACTGAGTAAGTCACCTCCATGAGTTTCAATTTCCTCATGATAAAATGGTGATCTGACCACCACAATAAAAGGATTGTTAAGATAAAGCATGGAGAAAATTCTAAAACGTGATGCTGCTCTCGAATGTAAAACATTATATTAAGGTTCCCTGGAGCTTAATTCTAGATGGGCTCACACCTTTGTCTATATAGCCACAGTCCTAGGACATTTTTCTAGCTTGGGGGATCACTGAAGTTGGCCTGTGGGCTCTGGTTTACATGGAGATTGGGTCTGGAGAGGCTTATAGAGGTCCTCTTGCATCCTGTTAGGACTTGGTCCAGTTCTCAGTTCTGGGAAGACTTCAGGATGACAAATGGAAACTCATTCATCTTAATGTCCTTATAACTTGGCTGAGACAGGAGAATGAAAAATGCCCGAGTCACACCAAGGGCTCCTCCGGTGCTGTTATTCGATAGCCCGATCCAAACAAAATGAGGAAGCCACACCCCAACCTTCCTCCAAAGTTAACCACGAGGATGGGCCAGAATAGAGTGAGAGCAGGGACAAAGAGATGAGCTGCAGAAGGCGCCTGGCTTGTTTGGGGCACAGCGGAGAACATGGATGTTACCACGGCAGTCTGCTCGGGACCTTCTAGTTTTAGGGTATGTGAGGTTTTCAAATATTATGTTTAACCAATTCTCCTTTTATAAATGTCAAAGCATTGCAACAGACAACTGCCTAGTAAAGAAGTTTGTAACATAGATGCAAAAATGGTTCTGTCACTCAATAAGATATTCTCTTAAATGACTGAAACAGGTAATGCTCCCACCACCCCTTCCAGCTCTATATTTTGTATGTTTTCCTCCTTTTTCTCCCTTTGGTGTCTGGTGTATTGATAAAAACACGTGGGCTCCCTCTGGTGGTCATCCTGGTGTTTCTGCATGTTTAATCTTGAGGTTTTAGTTGCCTTGTTGGATGAAAGTGGAAATATTAATATTAATAGTAAATGTCATTTTCTTTTGTAAGATGCCTGGTATGTGGGAACCTCCAAATGAGCCAAAATAGTAGTTAATTTATTTATTCATCAATTCATTTGTGCACATGTACAGTCTTCCATTCTAGTATGTTGATATTTGACTTTCCTGAATGCAGGGCTGTCTGGTCTGCGAGCCCATAGAGAGAACTGAGTTCCAATACTGTACCTCAAACAAATTTTTCCAAGAAGTGGGTCTATTAATCAGCAAGTTTCCATAGAGCACTTACTGTATATTAGAACAGAGTGAGGCATTGTGAGAAATAATTTGTTACTCACCATTTAAAAAATATATGAACAAGCCGGGCATGGTGGCACATGCCTGTAGTCCTAGCTACTCGGGAGGCTGAGGCAGGAGGATTGCTTGAGCCCAGGAGTTTGAGGTTGCTGTGAGCTAGGCTGACGCCACGGCACTCTAGCCCGGACGACAGAGCAAGACTCTATCTCAGAAAAAAAAAAAAAAAAAAAAAAAATATATATATATATATATATATATGAACAGGCGCTTCAATAGTTGGCAATATTATATTATTTCTTTTTCTTGTTTAAATCATATGCCAATTCTTTTTGCCCACGGCATTTTATCCTATTATAATGTGGTTTTTTTTACAGATGCCATTTTCATTGCATCAATATATTAGTTAATATACAGATTTAGCTACAATAACAAAAACTCAAACATAATAGTGTCTGAAATAAAATAGAAGATTATTTTTCATTCATGTTAACTGTCCAAATGTGAGCTGTCCAGAGTTAATATGGCTGCTTCATATTATATTTTTATGATTGAAAGTCTCCTATGGATCACCCTTTTATAGTTAGCATATATCAAAAATATGCATATAAATTTAAATCTTAGTGTTTTTAAATTTCTTATGACAATAAGTCTTCATTAAAATTTTTCTTCTAGAGTAAGTTATGATGGTAGTTGTATGCAATTATTAAAACAAAATAAATATTTTATAAATTCCTGTAAAAATTATTAAACATTAAAGTAAATTGTTATTAGAAATGCATCACTGAATGACTTGATGACTTTTAAAAGATGAATTAGTGTTCCTATATGAAATAGCAGTTTAACATTAATTTCCTCCCTCTTCTTGATTTTTATATAGGTCAGCACTGGGAAAACTCTTTTACATAAATAAGAAGATGGGAATGGAAGTAGTTTTAAATAGCAAAGTTACTAAATTCTTTGACTCCCAGGAAACTAGTGTGATACTTTATGGAAATCTAGAAATGATGGTGTAGTCACAGTGGTGGGGGTGGGAAGTATTGCATTCTGGGTGGATTTTGAAATAGAGTCCATAGGATTTTCTGGTGGATTAAATATGAGATATGAGAGAAAATCCTGAAGGATGACTTCAAGGTTTTTGGCCTGAACAGGTGGAATGATGCAGTTGCCATCAACTAAGCAAGGGAAGGCTGAAATGAGAGTGGGTTTGGAGACCTAGTTTGCAGGTCACTGTACTAGATAGTGTCCAAGAATGAAGTGTGATTAGACTTTAGTACCATACCTATGCCTAGTCAATAGCTAATGATAATAAACATTAGATTAGAGAGTGTTAATGAGATAGATGGTGGAGATTTGTACTGAGTAGCATGTGCCCGGGGCATGAATGAAATTAAAATGTATCTGAAAGAAATGTAATAGTGAGACACAAATTGGCAAGTATTTCGTTAGGTTCATTTTGCTCCTCTATTGTATTTTGTAGATTTAAGGGAATTTATGTTTGTAAGTAAACTCTGTGTATGACTTCAGGTGTCAACTTTCAAATTAATAAAAGGTTGATTTATGGAATATTTCAAGTACAAACAGTAAATGAACCAGGCTTACACAGCGTTACTTAATATACATCCTCAGGGACCTAATTTAATGAATAGGTAGAGGGATATCATTTGTAACTTAGCACACAAATTATTTCTGTATGAATCAGTGATTTTAAATGTCTATAGCCTGCTTGAAACAATTTGTTTTCTTAATGAGTTTAAGCATTCTCTTTACAGTTTCTACTAAATGGGTTAATAACCCCTTTTTTCTTGAATAAATTAATTTCTCTAGCCAAGTCATAAATTTCCAATTAAAACAAGTTTGAAAGAGTGAGGTAATTCTGTAATAGTGGGAAAATGGCCATATTTTATTTTATCCCTTTTAAATCAACTAACATTTATTAAGTGCCTACTATGTGCCATGAAGCCTCTGGAGATACAAAGTCAATTATTGACTTCAAAGAGCAAACTGCCTAATGGGGGAGAGAGATAAGTAAACAGATAATTATTAATATTTCAGAATGTGGTACTGGGAGAGATTAGAGTTAAGTGCCAAAATACCAAAACATACACCGTAAGAGCCATGTCACTTGAACCCGAAGGATTTCTGGGACAAGATTGTTTCACTATTCACCCCCTCCCCAATAGTTGCCCTCTTCACAAGACTATGGAGTTTAAGTTACTGTATAACTACAGGTGGCAAAAACTTGATCCAGCTACCTCAAAAGCAAACAAGAGAGGCTCACGTCCCCCTTCCCCAGGAAGTGCAGGTGTGGAGCTGCCCCTTTGCTCAGGAGATAAGGCC
This sequence comes from Cheirogaleus medius, assembly GCA_008086735.1. NCBI lineage: Eukaryota > Metazoa > Chordata > Mammalia > Primates > Cheirogaleidae > Cheirogaleus > Cheirogaleus medius. Next base: position 19,276,206 of record VBSM01001562.1, read on the forward strand.
CTGACTTCTTACTGCTTCTCCCTGAGCCTGGAAGCATGGCCACTAACAGTTCCTGGTTCTTCCCCGGCAGCTACAGTAAGAAAACCTTGAGAAAGGACTCTGAGCCAGTGTGGGTGAAATTCCTCTGTGGACTCAGCTCTGAAGATGGGGAGGTCTGTGCCTGGAAGAAGGGGGCACGCTGGGAAATGGCAGCTGTTGACTGCTTCCCCCCAGTGATGCGCATGCAGCTGACTGCTGAAAAACGAGCCCCCTTCATCCCATGTACTCAGATAACATCATAATGCAATCAATATCTCATTTTGGGTTAGTCTTCATCCCTTGTTTAGGAAGAAATCGGACAGATGCACTTATGAAAATAATGTTGACATCACATTTTGCAATAGCTTTGATTGCAATAAGCATTGTGCTTTAGAAAGTCCATGCATTCCATTCAATCAGAATCATAATTTCTTTTTCACTGTCTTCTTAACATGTATGATGTGGAGATGAGCAAGGTTTGATCTTAAGTCTTTTAAGCTGCTTAGATGTGGCTGCTGAAACAGTATATGACATAAGCAATCTCATTTTCCCTAGAATATTACAGGAACTCTTCTTTTTAAATCTACATTTTAAGTCTTTAAAGTCTGGGAGCCAAATTTACATTCAAATGAATCATTGAAGTTTATATTGTGTGCCTAAAAGGAGGTGTTTGTGCCAAGAGTCTAAAACGAAGTCTAGCAAGACAGTGGATTTTAAAAAAATAATGGTTATCTTTTCCTGATCATAAATATAATACTTCTTATGTTGAATATTTGGAAACATAAAAGTATTTTTTAAAATTTTCCATAAATTCCACCACTCAGAGATCTTTGTGTTTATATATTTAATGTATAGTAACATATATACCTATAGAAACAAAATTTAGTTTACACTATATACAGTTTCATAACCTTTCTTTGTCAATTAAATTTTTTAAAAGAATTCTTTAAATAGGTTAATATTGCCTCAACCACACTATGGAATGAATTTCATCCGCAATAATTTTAAAAAGACAACAACTATCTTTATCTTGTCAAAGTTAGTTTTCACACCATCCCCTTCCCATTTCTGGGATTATTTTCGGTTACATTGCTGTTGTTCTTCCTTCATTCCTGATGTTCTGAATTTCCCTCTGGCATCATTTCCCTTCTGTCTGAAGAACTTTTTGAAGAAATTCATTTAAAACACTTGTGATGGCTACAAATTCTTCTAAACGTTTCTTCATCTGAGAATGTCTTTATATCATCCTCCTTTATAAGGATATTTTCACTGGATAGAGAATTATGGGTTGACAGTCTTTTCTTTCAGCATTTTTTAACAAACTAATATGGATTCATTGTCACTAACTGAAGTCCATAGTTTATTCAGATTTCCTTCATTTTTACTTAGTGTACTTTTTCTGTCCTGCGATCTCATTGAGGACACCACTCAATGTCGTCACATCGTCTTAGGCTCTTTTTGGCTGTTAGTCTCTCAGACTTTCCTTGTTTTTGATGACTTGGACAGTTTTGAAGATACTGGTCAGGTATTTTGTAGGCTGATCCTCAACTGGGATTTGTCTGATGTATTTCTCAAGATTAGATTGGGGTTATGAGTTTTGGGGAAAAGACCACATGGGTCTACCGTTTTCACCACGTCACATCAAGAATACATTCTGTCCACACTAAGGAGTGGGGAGTTACGCTTCAGCTCCTTGATAGGAGAATAGCCACATCAGTTACTTGGAATTCCTCTGCATGGAGGATTTGTCTCTTCTCCCATGTTTATTTATTTATTGAATCATTTATTTATATGAAGTCATGGGCATATATTTTATATTTTGCCTTATAATTCAATACTACCATCCATATTTATTGCTCAAATTGTTTCAGCTTTGGCCCTTGAGAGCTCTTTCAGTTGGCTCCTGTATTCCTTTTTCATACTCCCATCATTGTGTTTTGTTCAGTTTTGTTTGTTTTTTTGGTTTTTTTGAGCACTGCCTTGCCTGTGACACTAGATGCTTGTATATTCTCTGTCCCAGTCTTAGAGTCAGCCATTTTGCCAAAGACCCTTGGTTCCTTTTATTGAAGAATTGTGTTAGAAACCAAGATCTGGGTGCTAGATGTGCTTGTTGCTACTGGGATGTCTTAAGCCCTCTCAGCTGACAGAACAAGAAAATACATGTGTGCATATTAACCTGTGCACACATACATATCTATAAATATTTATATGTATATATACACACACCCATCTGTATCTGTATTTGACTAAACATGAGTTCATACCAATTTCTCCAACTCTAATCCAATACCACAAGGATCATTCTAGCCCTTTCCCCTTGCTTCTCTGTAACTCCCCCCTCCAACAGTGAGAAATCTGGCTCATACCATCTGTCATCTATTTATTTATCTAACTGCAGTATACATTTGTAGTGGTTTCAGATTATTTGCCTGGACCCCGTGGGAAACAAACTTTGCCAACTAGAATAGGGCGCACTGTTCTTGCCTTTAGTCTTTCATACTCCACTCACTTCCAAGGTTAAGTCAGCACCTTCCCCACCTCCCCCTGCCCCCCTACTCCCTGCAGTGAGGTTATTTCATGCATTTGTTATAGAGTCAAATTCTTTTGTCACAGTCTGCAATTCATCCTGGGATTTCTTAAGCTCCTAAGTTATTTTTTTAATTTGCATATATTAAGTTTTGCCCCTTGTGCTATAAAGTTCTGTGGGCTTTAACAAATGCATAATGTCATGTATTTACTTTTACAACATCATACAGATTAGTTTTACTACCCTAAAAAAAATCTCTATGCTTTACCGATCCAACCCTCCTTCATCTCTGAAGCCATGGAAACCACTAATTTGTTTACTCTCTCTCTAGTTTTGCCTTTTCCAGAATGTCATATAAATGGCATCAAACAGTATGTAGCCTTTTCAAACTGGCTTCTTTCACTTAGCAATATGCATTTAAGATTCAATGTTCTTGCATGGTTTGATAGTTCACTTCTTTTACCACTGAATAGTGTTCCATTATATGAATATAGCACAGTTTGTTTATTTATTCTCCTATTGAAGGACATCTTGGTTGCTTCCATTTTTGGCAATTATGTATAAAATTGCTATAAATATTTGTGGGCAGATTTTGTATGGACATAAGTTTTCAAATCAGCTGGGTAAATACTTAAGAGTACCATTGCTGGATTGTATGATAACACTGTGTTTAGTTTTGTAAGAGACTGCCAAACTGTCTTCCAAAGTGGTGCACCATTTTGCTTTCCCCCCAACAATGAATGATAGTTATTGCATCCTCATCAGCAACTGGTATTGCCAGGTTTTCTTAAAAGCCATTCTAATAGGTATGTCGTGGTATCTCATTCTTATTTTAGTTTTTATTTCCCTAATGACACATGATGTTAAGTATCTTTTCATATACTATTTGCTGTCCATCTGTCTTCTTTGACGAAGATAACTTTGTTGAGGTATCTTTTGCCCATTTTAAACACTGAGTTATTTTCTTATTGTTTTAAGAATTCTCTGTGTATTTTGAATACAAGTCGTTTATCAGATATGTGTTTTGCAATCCAATCCATGGTTTGTCTTTTCATCTTAACAATATCCTTCACAGAGAAGTTTTAATTTCAATAAATTCCACTATCCATTTTTTCTTTCATGGATTATACTCTTGGCGCTGTATCTAAGAACTTATCACCAAACTAAAAGACATTTAGATTTTCTCCTATATTTTCTTTTAGAAATTTTATAATTTTCTTTTTTACATTTAGGTCTATGATCAATTTTGAGGTAGAGGTGTGTGTGTGTGTGTGTGCTCATTCATTTTTTGGCATATAGACATCAAATTTTTCCAGCTCCATTAGTTGAAAAGAATATCTTTTCTCCATTGAATTGTCTTTGATCTTTTGTAAAAGATTAGTTGACTATGTTTATAAAGTCTATTTCTGGGCTCTCTATTGTGTTCCATTGATCTATATATCCATTCTTTCACCAATATTTCACTGTCTTAATTACTGTAGCTTTATTATAAGTCTAGAAATTTGGTAGTGTTAGTCCTCCAACTTTGTTTTTTCTCTCCTATATTGTGTTGGCTATTCTATATCCTTTACCTTTTCATAAATTGTAGAATCAGTTTGTCTGTTGGCAAAATAGCTTGTAGGGATTTTGACTGGGATTTATTGGATCTACAGATCAGATTAAGAAGAACTGACATCTTAGCAACATTGAGTCTTCTAATCCATGAATGTGGACTATTTCTCCATTTATTTAGATCTTCTTTGATCTCTTTCATCAATGTTTTTTAGTTGTGTTCATGTATACCTTGTACATAATTTGTCACTAATACCTAAGTACTTCATTTTCTTGTGCTGTTCCAAGAGGTACTTTTTCACGTCAAATTTCAATTGTCCATTGCTGGCATATAGAAAATCAATTGATATTTGTATATAAATTTATATCCTATGACTTTGCTACATTTGCTTATTAGTTCCAGGAATTCTTTGGAATTTTCTGTAGACAAGCATGCCAACTGAAAACAAAGACCACTTGATCTCTTCCTCTCTAATCTGGGTACTTTGTATTTATTTTTCTTATCTTGTTGCACAAGGTAGGACTTCCAGTATGATGTTGAACAAGAGTGTGACAGAAGGACATTGCTACTATTAGATCTTTAATGTAATCGTGTTTACCATATATTTTAACTCTTCCATGAAACATTAATTGTAATAGTGGCAAAATATCCCCTAATTCTGATGTATTATCAGTTATTTTTAACCATTTGTATAGTATTGCATATTTTGGTTGTTTCTAATTTCTCTATTCTTTAGTTTCATTATTTTTGCAATAAAGATGAAAAATATCTGCCTCATGAACTTATTGTGAAACCATGGAAAGTTCTTATTGCCATGTCTGACAAAAAGTAAGCACCTGATAAAATGCTTTTTTTTGTTGTTTTAATTATTATTAAGGCTTGTGAAAAAATAAATGATTAGGGGAGTTAGGATATAACCTGTGTTTATGGGCAGAGATTTCTCTTTACACTTTCTGAGGAAGCTGTATTATGGCACCATGTCATGGGAGTGTGGAGACAGACTGCGGGGGTTCAGATGCTGGCTGTGCCACTGCTTAGTTCTATGGCCTCGAGCAAGTTCCTTAACCTCTCGAAGACTCAGGTTCATCTGAAAAATGGGTTGATAATAATAGTACCTACCTCCTAATTTCTTGTGAGGATTAAATAAGAACATGCGTATAAAGTTCACACAGCATGGTACCTGGAACATAGTGTGCTCTCAACAAATATTCTTTTGATTATACACAAGTTAAAGTTCATTTGCCTCATTTATAACTCTGGTAACATATTGTTTTAGTGGTGCTTTGCTGTTTTCAGAGAGGTTTTTTTTTAATTGACAAATAATAGTTGTATATATTTATAGCGTACAATGTGATGTTTTGATATATGTATACAATGTGTGATTATTAAATCAAGCTAATTAATATCTCTATCACAATGAGACATTTGGAATTCACTCTGTTAGCAATTTGGGAATATACAATACATTATTATTAACTACAGTCACCGTGCTGTGCAGCAGATCTCAAAAACTTCTGGTAATATATTTTTAAATTCTCTTAGCCCAAATTCAAATCTACCATCTGCTCTCTTCCTTTTGAAGATTAAAAGCCCACGTACCCATTTTGTGCTAAAGGAGATGGCATTTTCCCAACTGATCCCCACCTTTAATTAGCCTTTATTGTGTCAACAACTCCGTGGAACCATGCCAGGGGCTGCCCTCAGCACTGGGAGCCAGGGTATACGAGGGGAATAAGACAAACATGGTCCTCTCTCTTGGATCTTACAGTCTGATGAAAAAGTCAGACAGTGACCAAATAATTATACCCGTAATGTATGTCACCAAAGTACAGAGCGCCCTATGACAGCACTGTCCAGTAGACATATGATGGGAATCCCGTATGTAATTTAAAATATCCTAGTAGCCATATTTTAAAAAGTAAAAAGAAAGAGATGAAGTTAATTTTATATTTTTACTTAACCCAACATATCTGAAATATTCTCATTTCAACATGTAACCAATATAAAATGTTATTACCGATATATTTTGCATTTTTTTTTCTTGTACTTTGCCTTCTAACTCCGGCATGCATTGCACCCTTATAGCTCACTTCAGCCTGGCTGCCTTTCAAGGACTCGGTGGTCACATGCAGCTAGTGGCTCCTGTATTGACCCTCGCAACTCCAGGAGCCTGTCACAGAGGGCCTGGGAAGGTCTCTCTGAGGAAGGCACATTTTGCTGAGATTTGAAGGAGGAGAGAGTCAGGAAAAGGGAGGGGAACGCGTGTTTTAGGCAGAGGGAACAGACTGGGCAAAACCTCCAGAACAAAAGTGTTTGGCAAACTTGAGGGACTGAAAAACACCCTGAGCGACTGGAGCAAGGAAGAGAACAGAGGCTGGAGCGGCAGGCGGGGGGACATCATGAAGAGACTTCTAAACAGTGGTAAGGAGTTTGGGTTTGCTCTGAGAAGAGTAGGGAGCCACTGAAGGGTTTAAATAGAAAAGTGACATGACCAGATTGGCTCCTTGTGAAAATCGCCCTTAATTCAGAAGGAAGTTGGGCAGGGACATTTCCCACACAGGGCAGCGCAGGGTAGTCAAAGTGGTTAACTAGAGGGTTCATAGCCCAGCACAGTTTCCTCATCTGTGAAATGGGAATAATAAGAGTTCATCAAGGGTGGTTGTTTGCTATTCAGTAAGATAGTTCATGGGAAGCACTTAGCACACAGCGCTCAATAAATGATTGTTCTTATGCTCTCCTGAGCCCAGAATAGTCTCTTATAGGCTGAATCCACAAACCTTCCTTCTTTCGGAAACATGTGAACATCTGGGACTGCCCCCGCCCCCCCCTTCCTTCTGTTCCTGGTCATGCACCCTCAAACTGCCACTCTGCATCCTGGAGGGAACCTCGTTGTAGAAAATGGAACGAAACTTGCAGCTTTCAACAATTCTTTTAGGTTGAAGTGGTAAGACAGTAATGTATTAAAAGTTCTGTTTTTATTTGGAAGAGATTTTCTTTAAAATGCAGCCTATCATTTTGAAAATTTTTAAGCTGCGCAAAGCAGAAATTTGTAGTGTTTCCGATGCCAGGTAGAAGTGGAGACAGGAAAACAGGTAAGCAGTGGAATCCTTTCTTATGATCTTGGGCGAGTGCCCAGAGCAGGGCAGTGTCACCAGCACAGCAAGTCCTGACTACCTTCCTGCACTTGTGCTGTTTCTGTTTCATGGCTGCAAAACCCAACCCTTCCAGAGTCTGGAGCCTCTGTAAGTGAAGCAGATGGGAGCAAGATACTTGGTGCTTTCTCTGCAAACAGCCTGTTAATCACCAGATCTCATAGTGATTAACCCCAGTCTGGTTAAAAGCTTTAATCAAGGGGCTGTTGTAGCTTTGTTATAAGCAGCAGAACGTTTCTCCTTTTTCCAAGAGACATTGTGAAAGTCTGTCCTGAGGGTGAGCTATAATCCTCCTCTTACTTCCAAAAAAAGAATTATGTCCACAGTTTAAGTTTCTAGTCAATAAAAGAACACAATAACATTTGATTCCTTCTCATTGTACTTGCAGATGTTTCAAGTATTTGTAAAGCCTTTCAAATTACTTTGAATAAAAAAAACACCATCACCCTGAGGTAGAAATGCCAGGTTTCTAAAGTATGCTTAAACCTCCATCAGCTTATTTTTCCTCCAGTAATAGTAAGCCTTTAAAATTTGTTGTTTTTTTTTTTTCTCCTTCTTATGGACACTGTAGAAAACTAGAAAAATACAGAAAGGGGAAGGAAGAAAAATATAAGTGAAATTAAATTTTAAAAGTTTAATATATCACACTACTTATTTTATTATTATTATTTTTTTTTTTGGCCTTTTAAGGTATTGTTTGCATATCTAATTGGAACCATTATCTGCACTAGTGCAACTTGATGATAAAAAGAAAAAAAGACTATGTTTAGGGAACCTGGTTTATGAGCCAGATCTGAAATAAACTTGGTGCTTTATGCAGTATAGCACTTTTCTGTCTTGCTTTCATATTTTATATGGTATGTTTTTAGGACCATGGTTGTGTTCGTTTTGTTGAGCTTTGTGAAGGCTTAAAAGATTTCTTGAAAACATTAATAGGTTTTGGCATTCTAGGAATTTTATGTAACCTAGATCAAATATACTACTACTCTCAGGTTTCTGAGTCCTTAAAGGTTATCAAAATCATTTGTTTGTATGTTTTTGTCCTGTATTTGTATTAAAATTGTGTTCATTATAGCTTTGGCCTACTAGATTATTTGAGGCAGAAAAAAAATCTTTAAAAATTTTCAGTCAATACAGACAACTACACCTACATGCAGAGGACTTGCAAAAGTCAATTGAGTGTGTTATTTTTAATTTAAAGTGTAGGACAAAGAACTTTTTTTTCATGGTAATTATTTTACCTTTCCCAACTGGGAGATACTATGCTATTAAAATAATGGCTTAGGGCATTTTACATAGCATGCATTTAAATGCTAGGAGAGTATGTTTATGTTTTCCTGTTGGAAATTTTTGTCTTAATTGATTAATTTGTTCCACATTAATATTTATTAGTCTTAATACAGAAACCAATGGCTATGTTCAAGAGGCCAAGGATAGACCACTTTTTCAAGAGTTTACCCAGAAGAAATATCCCATCCAAAGTTACCTTCAACACAAGCTTCACAGTTTATCAATATATATCTAGAGCCATGATCCATGACCAGGGTATTCTACTTTGGGAAATTGATTCTGAGATAGTAACCCCAAATATGAGTGAGTGAGGGGAACTTTAGGCCTAAGTTCATAGCATATTTATACTAGCAAAGTATTAAAAACAACTTAAAAGTGCAGTGACAAGAAAATCATTAAATTATGCTATATACATTCAATGGAATTTTTATATGATGGTTACAAAGAATTTAGATATATGTGAAATTGCTTGTGATTTAGTGTAATGTAAAAAAGAGGGATACAAAATTCTATCTAGAATATGATTATGCTTGAGTTAAAAATAAAACAAAACCCACATTTAGACAAATGAGATTAATATTAATATTCCAATGTATTAATCATATTTGTCTTTTAGTGGTTGGTTTTGTATGATTAAAATTTTTTATATTTTCCAATGAGCATAAATGCATTATTTTGTAATGGAAGAATATGAAAGGGGTAAAATCAATAACTGATAATCTGACTTTCCAATGTCTATTCTTAACAATGGTGAATCTATAGCATCTTCTCATGTAGGGTCTTCCTGAACTTTCTACCACCTCCTCCCGACTCCAGCTCTCTGCTAGAGCCAAACTAGGGGATTCAGAATACCTTAAATTTCCAACTGTTTGACTTTGGCTCCAGGGTGCAATACCATCCTGATTCCTCTCTATCCATCAGACCCAGTTCATCATAAAGACACTGTTCAAATCTTGCTTCCTGTGGGAAGTTTCTTTGAGCCACCCTGGGCAACTGTTGCCCTCTCCTCTCCTTCTCCCAACACAAACCTTAAGTCTCTATAAAGTACGTGTGTATATGTAATGGGGTTCAGCTAGATGTGGTTTTCGTGTGTTCGTGCCAGCCAGCAGAGGGTGCAGGAGCATCCTCCTGCCTGTAAAGCCACCTGCGGACTATCAGTGGGGACACTGATGAGTGGCAAGTGGGCAATGACTGCCTATAAAATGTAGCATTTTCTCACTGTTCATTACCTTAACTTAAAAAATCGATTGTAGGGTTTCCACATTAAATGTGAGTTTCACATTAAGTGTGAGTCACTTATTTTGAATTTAACACAGTACCTAAAAGTATTTGTGAGAGTTTCTAAGACTTTTGACAGATTTGGCTTGTACCTTCAGAAGCCTACAGTTGGCCATACATAAACCCTTGTTGCTCTCTCAAGGGTCAAATCATTGGGCTTCTTAAGCGCTAAATCTGAGAAGAATGTGATCATGTTGTGTATGCAATGAAATAGACGAATAAATAGAATACATTAATATTTTATAAATACTTGCTATGATCTGCTAGAAAAATGTATACTTTGTCAGGTATAGCTAGTATATAAATCAAATAGCTATAAAACATTCAATTATATACTGACTCAAATACTCTTTTTGTTTTAACTTTTCATGTGTTTACATACTTTTGAGGGTGTTATTGGTGACTTAAGTAGTAGATACTTGACATTTGCAATCAGTATTCTTAAACATTTCCAGAATTGCTGAATGAATGAATATTTCTAAAAATGCTATGTGGTCTGCTAAGCTCACTCTCTAGCCAAGTGTCCTTATCTTAAAGACCACCCTCTGTGGAGGTTGGTGGTGGTAACATTTTTCCTGGGTGCTTTCCATGCATACAAGCATGGGTGCATTCTCTTTTCTTTCCTTCAATTCACTATGAAACGAAAATTGCTGCATGTTGGGCTGTATGTCGGGATTGCATATGACTAGGGGCCACTCAAATGTTAAATTCAAAATCCTAGGTTCTCCTTTACTTGTTTGTATGCCTCATCTGTATAATGGAGAGTTAGTAAATATTTCCTTAAAAATTTTTTAAGAGGAGTTCTAAAATAGGTTTATTCTTCTAACTTTTTATGGAAGCACAACATATATATGTAAGAAAGTACACACATCATTTAGGTCAATGCATTTTCACAAACGCAGTCACTTTGTAAATAGCATTCACATCAAGAAACAGAACATCACCATCACCCCAAAAGCCCACCTCATGTTTCCTGCTAGCCACTCCCCACTATCCTGCTTTTTAAAAGAATAGTTATCCATTTCAATACTGTGTATCAATGAAATCATCTGATATATACCTTTTGTATCCACCTTTTCTCCTTCAACATTATGTTTCTGAGATTTATCCACATTGTTGCAAGCATTTGCAAATTGCTTTTTCTCATTCCATTATGGACCATATAATTTATTATCCATTCTTTTGGTGGTAGGCTATTGTGAACAACACTGCTCTGAACATTTCAGTGTAAGTCTTTCAGTGAATGTGTTAATATGTACACATTTCTGTTGGGCTTTTATGTAGTAGTGGATTTCTGGGGTGTTAGGAATATACATGTTTAGATTTAAGATTCATATATGGACTTCTGGAAATATGTTAGCCCCTGAAATTATAAGCAGAATTTTGGATATATGTGTGTGCGTCTTGAAGATTCATCATTTTTATGAAATTCTCAGAAATGTCCGAAAAACAGTCAGAAATACTTATTGAAATAGTGAAAACTTAAAACTGGTCTTGTGTCTGTCAAGGGAAAATAAGAGGAAATCTACATGATAGAGAAGGATAGTTTTCAGGTCTCCAGAGCTACCTACTTTCTAGAACTTCTTCTATCTAAGGGAAACATAAAGGTGTCAACTTGAAATTAATACTTCACCCTTCCAACCTAAAACACCTTACTACAGATTTGAACTGAAAAGAAATGTTCTTCCTAGAAAGGAAGAAGCAAAAGTAAAATAGTCCACAAATTAATTGCCAGCATCCAATAAACAGCCTTGTCATATTCAACCATGAAGAACAAAACTGGAATTTCAGAAATGAAAGGAGGAAAAATACTTTCCATTCTTTTCATACCACTGACAAGGTAAAAGCTCCTCAAAGATTTCTCCACATATTAATCAAATAAATGTTTAATGAATAATCTGTATGCACAAGGCACCACACGGATTCTGAGATAACAAAAACACAATTTTTGATTTTAAGGAGTTCATGTAGTGCTTGGAGAAACAGACATGTAAGTAACTATGGTACAACAGTGAAATATATGCAGTAATGGAGATTCTGGAAACGCAGAGGGGGCCCAGGGATAAGCTCAGGGCACAATTGATGTCTGGTGGAAATATATTCCATAAATCCCTCAAAATCAAGAAAATAAGGAATACCCTTACATGATCACTAATCTCTCTAATTTTTTTTTTCAATTTGTTTCATCACATGCATTGATTAGGAATCTTCAAAGCACCAAGGATAAGAAAAATCACCTATAATTAGCTATACATTTTTTAAAGCAGTTTCCATATCTTCTCAGATTGTTTTAGAGGGTGTGTCTTTAGTTGGGCCAATCTCATTTTCAAACATCTTGTAACCCAAAGATAGGATATAACCAAAACTTTGCATTGGGTACTAGAATAGTTTCCTTTGAACTCTAATCAATCAGCTTAGCACAGCACAGATGACATTCTTAAATGTCTGTGAAATAAGTTATTTGTATATGTTTTTATTCAAACTAGAATTGCACGAGACATCATTATATAATATTATATGTTACTATACATAGGATGTCATTGTGTGTTACTGTTATATACTTTTAAGGACTAATCTCCTGTATACCCAATGGGTTTGTGAAAATACTTCCAAAATTTTAGAGACAAAGACTTTGCCCTTCTTTCAGGGTATCTAAGATAGATGTAATCTTGATTATATATTAGAAATATGCATGCTTGTAACATTTATAAATTCGTTCTCTACACTTAGGTTTTAACATCCCAGGTTAGTAGCCATTTCTCCTGCTTTTTTGGTGGGGAGAGAATGCTAACTTTGATTGGGGTTGTTCACACTTTAGAAGTCTGGCTTCCCTGAACACAATTAAGGCCTGAGCATGTGACCCAAACTCTGCCAGTCTCTGCAGAATTCACTATTTTGGTGGGGGTGACAGGGAAAGGGCTGGTTTTCCAGAGTCTGTTGAACATATTTTGAGAGTCTCAGTGGTGCACAGTGGCAGGGGCCATGGGCTTGGCTGAGGTGACCTGCGGTGTGTTTGGGCCTTCTTCCTGCCTGTGTCGTCCCTCAGCCCATTTCTGTAGCTCTTCCAGAGATCCTTGGAATTTTTAATTATCCATGAATAAATTCCTATTCTGTCTCAACTAGCTAGAATAAGGCTAAGGACTGATATACCCAGCAAATACTGAAAATACTTACTTTATGCTATTGAAATTTATATTCCTATTATAAACACTTTCCTTCATTTTCAAATACTAATTTCATAAATATGAAATATGATTATTTTTCACCTTATTCTCTTAGGAGGGTAATGGAAGGATTATGTTGCGTTTCGCCTATTCTTAGAAAGCTTAATAAATGGTTATATAGTGAATTTGGTTGAGATGAATTATTGGTTATTTAGAAATTTGGAACTGTGTTATTTGTGAATATTAAGTATATTATTCAAATACCCTAGAGGCCAAATATATTTTCTTTAATAAATTGTAAGTATTTTATTTTCCTGGTTACTTGAGTATTAAAAACATAAAAACAAAAGTGATTAGGAAATGATTCCTTTAACTAGAATACACACTGGCTTATTTAAGGTAACATAAATGTTTTTAGGGTGATGACCTTATCATTATGTCAACCAGACCCCATCTTTAGGAAATATATTCTAGTAAGGGATTATGAAGTTAGGGATCCACAGGGTGCTACTGGTACTCATCTAATTCATTGATGCTTGAAGTATGGTTCACAAACCAGCAGCATCAACACCATTTGGCAGAAATGGAGAATCTCAGGTCACGTTTCAGACCAATATAACTGGAATCTGCATTTTAATGATATCCCCACATGATTCGTACAGATATTAAAATTTGCAAAGCACTGATTTTATGTCATTTTACCAGACACAAAATCCAGCCATTAAAAACAACAAAAGAGGAAGGGCATTACTTGATAGTCCCATCTGTCAATAAGTTTCTACTCAATTGCGACTCATTGAATGTGATTCTTCACACCACAGTGCTTTGGAAATAGCCACTTTCCTCCCAACACACTTTCATATACGAGAACACATTAAGTCACCCTCAGTTTTGTCTTTGCTTACCAACAATGAAGGCTCTTTTAATGAATGAATCAATGAAGAAATTCTACCATTCGTTTAATAAATACATGTGGAGTAGTTCTGTGTGCCTAGAGCTGGGGGTAGAATAGCGAGCAAAACAAAGTTCGTGTCTTCCTGGAGCTAACATTTCAGTGCAGAAGACAGATAAGAAAGAAGCATAAAATATGTCACGTGTGATAAGTGCTAGCAAGAGGGTTAGAGTGCTGGGTTTGGGGGCAGGGACCCGATATACTATAGGATGGGCAGAGCAGGCTGCTCTGAGAAGGTGTGTTAGAGCAGAAACCTGAAGGAAGTGAGGGTGTGAGTGAGAATGGGGCTGTTGGGAAGCGTGTGTTCAGGCAGTGGGGAGTGGACTGAACCGGGCAGAGAGAAGAGGTAAGATCAGAGAGGCTGCAAGGAGGCAGACAGACAGCTGCACATTGTGGAGTTTGGCCCTCACTGAGTGGGAGGAGAGGCCATTGGAGGGTTTTAGGCAGAGAGTACCATGATCTGACCCATGTTTTTATAGGACCATTCTGGCTATGGGGCTGACGATGTTAGAAGGGGGCAATGGAAACATCCAAACCTCTTAGGACACTATCACGATTTCTAGACGAAGGGTGATCATGGCTTGGACCAGGCACGTGTGGCTATTGAGCACCTGAAATGTAGCTGATTCAGACTTAGGAACTGAATTTTTAAATTTTAATTAATTTAAATGTAAATGCCTATGTGAGGCTGGTGGCTAATGCATTGGACAGCACAGTTCTAGAGGTCATAGGTAATATCACCGTGTCTTTTATTCCTCTGCACTGTTATTGCAATATTGAGCAGATAGGCAGTACTTAATAAGTAATTCATAGATTTAGCAACAAGATTATTTCTCTGGCTCCTTCTAGCCTTAAATGTCTATGATTCTATGCACCCAAAATAGTTCTGGCCTTTTCCAGGGTCTTCTATTTTGCCACTACGTTTAGTGTCTTGAGAACTTTTTAGTTGCTTAGGTCATCCATTGTACAGTCATGTGTCACTTAACAACAGGGATATATTCTAAGAAATGCATCGTTAGGTGATTTCCTTGTTGTATGAACATTCTAGAGTGTACTTACATAGCCCTAGATAGTATAGCTTACTACATAACTAGACTATATGGTATAGCCTATTTCTCCTAGGCTACAAACCTGTACAGCATGTTTCTGTACTGAATACTGCAGGCAACTGTAACACAATAGTATTTATGTATCTAAACATAGAAAAGATAATGAGTTGTGCTACAATGCTACGACATCGTTAGAAGATAGGAATTTTTCAACTCTGTTATAAACTTAGGGGATCACTGTCATATACACGGTATGTCATTGATAGAAACACTGTTATGCAACACACTTTAGCAAATGTTTCATGGACTCTGAGAAACAACAGTAAAGTGCCAGAAAAATAAAATGTGCTCTGATTTCCAGTGTCCTGTGTCAATGGACTGCTTTAATTTGACATTTAAACCTGTATAGTGAAGTAGAATTTTGGAAAATTGTCAACATATTCTGTACAAAATATCTAAAGGATTTATTAAAGACCCATTGCAAAATATATGTTTACCATAATTATTGTAACCTTTCTCTTTTCAAAAAATCATGCAAGAAATAATATAATGCTGTGGGGCTGCAGACAGGTACGGGTCTGTGGCCTGTTAGGGACTGGGCTGCCGAGCTCCACCCTTGCCCCGCTGCCAGTCCGTGGAAAAAATGTCTTCCATGAAACTGGTTCCTAGTGCCAAAAATGTTGGGGACCACTGATATAATGCATTCTCATTGCAAGTGATGCCAGCAACTTAGAAGTCTATAGAGAAAAGTGGTCAAGTGTCTTTTACCACTGCCACCTTTGTCACCCACCATTGCCAACCCCCACATCTCCACTTCCTATCCTGTTCATAATTTGAGGGGTTTCTTTTTAAGTGCTTTCACTGTGCATTCACATGATGATATATCTGCACATACATATATTTTTTACATAAATGGAATCATGTTATATGTATTTTTCTATTTCTTGCTTTTTAAATTCAACTCTTAAACATCTTTGCATGCTAGTAAATACATTATGGGGATATCTCAATTTTAAATGGCTGCAGAGTGCTGTACCCATAGGCTTGGTCAGGTTTAGGTTCTGTCTCTTTTGGAAGATTTTAGGTGGTGTGGTGATCTTTTGTCAGGTGGAACATAGTGTCCGGTTGATTTTTCTTTAATATTAATATTAGCAGCTGCTGATGCTCAATACCTAAATGCATTAATTCACAAGAGTTGCAAAATGACAAGATTTTAAGTCAATCATTTCCTTTTCATTTGCTTGCTGAAATAATTCTATAAGGAGATGCTTACACTCATCTGTTATCTAGTTATCCAATAACACCATTCATATATAAAGGCAGGATAATCTTTTCTTATATTTACCCAGTTTGTAAGATGATGAATTGGTTCTCTCTCATTATGAGAAGGTAACCAATTAGGGTTTTTTTTTCCAGTATCATTATAAACTCATAAATTTGAATATATTTGATGGGCTTCAATCCATTATAATCGTTATACTTATTGAAGGTCAAATTGTTCTGAGTTCTTTTTGTCATAACCCTATAGTCTTTGATTGCATCTTTATCATCTTGTATGACAGGTTATTTTGGCTCATATTATACATTTCTTGCCTCTGGAATCAGTCATTTCTCCTAAGAAGTCTTGATTTCTTTGTGTGGGAATGGGACTTCAAAACTCGAGATGTTCATTGCTATTGGTTTGGTCATTGTTTCAAAGCTATTACATATATGTAATAATATATAATAATATATTATAAAATGTACACACATACGTGTATCTTTTCTTTCACAGTGAGAATCCTGGGTTTTCAAAGACACAGGGATAATAGAATTAGAATATCCTATAATTTCTCATTTGCTTTATCCTTCATTATGCATACAATAGACTCAGGTTAACAATGCTATAAGTCTGTCAATAAATGATTGTTAAATAAATTATGGCATATCTGTACAACAGCATGAAGCTACCAAAAAGTACAAGTAAGTATAAAAAAAGAGTGAGGTAGCTCTTTATATTCTGATATGAAAAGATCTCTAAAATATATTGTTAAGTGAAGAAACAGATTCAGGCCAACACATATGTTATTTGTGTAGGAGAGGAGTAGTGGATAGAATGTATATTTATTAGTACTTTGGTTTGTATATGCCAATTAATTTAGCATCTTCAGCACAAGAGCATTTTCTGAAATGTGTCGTGCAAACCATTTGTCTGCCTTTGGAACACACTCAGCAGGAGTCTGGCCCCCTGGCTTCAGAGAAAGTAGAGTTTCAACTGTAATTTTTCCACATTCATTCTATCTTAAAATACTAAATAAATGTTAAAACTTCCAGTATCCATCATGCTCAGATTTAAATTCAAGATGATAAAAGGAAATGTCATGGTGTTTTAGCCCTTATTTCAATAAGCATCAATCTGTAAAAGCTTCAAGAATTGAACCATGTCTTTATTTTTTTTTTTGCTCATTCAATAAATATTTATTAAGCACCTATTATATGCTAGACACTGTATATACACTAGTAGAAAAAATAGATTGCATTTTGTAGTTGATCATTGCCAACAGATACATGGTATTGAACCATGTCTTTAAATCTTATATTCACTTTATTTCCCAAAAGTGTTCAACACACAATTTCCAAATTTGGAATTTGTTGCCAGAATTTCTTGTAATGGAAACAAGGGTGAATGATGAGGTCAAGGATTAGATTTGTAAAAAGAAAAGGGAAAGGGGGTTGAATAATCCTTCTCTACCAATCACAGTTGTGAGGATGGGCACACCGTAATGGGCAGTGGCCTCTGTGGAGTATTATGGTTGACTTGTGGGCATCTCTTAGCTTCTATCACTTAAAAGCAGATTTAATAGTAATACATTGGTATTATCATTATAAGAAAATCTAGGTCTGA
Source organism: Cheirogaleus medius (assembly GCA_008086735.1). Lineage (NCBI taxonomy): Eukaryota > Metazoa > Chordata > Mammalia > Primates > Cheirogaleidae > Cheirogaleus > Cheirogaleus medius. The sequence goes on from VBSM01001562.1 coordinate 19,294,072, forward strand.
TCAGGCCAATTTGTGGAGGGAAAAATAAATCACTTTGTAAGAACTCAAAGAGAGCCATTCTCTAAAGTTAACATTTTATTTTTTGCCTCCAAATATCTGGCTTCGGAGTGTCTACTAGATGTAGACACACTTCCTGGAAAGCAAACACTTAGAAGATCCTATCCATGAAAAGAAAGATTAATATCTGATTGAGGTTATCTCTCACCACTAGAAGAAATCAGAAACAATCTTATGTTGTAAATTAGGACTTGAAAGAATCATTCTAGAAACATGCCACCTGTGGTACTGCATTGGGATATGTTGGAGAGAAACTTGAGCCATTTACTAGCACCTGGGAGAGAGCAGTGCTCCCCGACCAGTTGACAGGAGCGTCTGGGCGGCCTTTTTCCTGGAAGCACTTCCTTGGGCCAGTTTTACAGACTCACCAGGCAGCCTTCAGTACTCTTAAGTCACTTTGTATAGTAAGATACAAATAATCAGACTACAGCCTGAGACCAAACTGTAGACCCCAATTCCCCTGAATTACAAGCCTACTTAAAAAATATACAGACATACATATTTATTTGATTGGCTTGATGAGTCTCAACTCAGTGAAATACACACATGAAATAATCCTCTCCCCCACTGACGACTAGTAGCTGTGTTGAGTTGAATGCTTTCTTTCTCACTGGTTCTTAGCAACCATGAAAACACCTCCGTCTTGATCCATAAAATGTTGTCACTTTGGGCCCTTAAAATATTATTTCAGCTATTAAGGATTAGTCAAGTATGTGTTTTTAACTTTGAGATCTCGTTGGAGTTGAATCCCTGAAGAGATGGGCCAGCTGTCCCTGCATTTGATGGGGTGGAGGTGTGGTCTGCCTCTCCCACTCCCACCCGGCTCTGCTCTAGCTGCTCTGTAGCTGGTATATGGAAGGAAAAGAGGGAAAGAAGGTATTTCTTTTTTTCACAGGTTAAGACCATTTTTTCCCCTTTGGTGAAATAGGAAGGCTAGAGACTGCTAGAGTCAGAGAACTATCTTTCACTCAGCTGGGATAAGACACTCCTAAAATCTTCTTTTGGAGAGTCAGCCTTCAATACAGAGAATACTCTGGGTGCATTTCATGATTGCTCTTTTCCTCTCCTTGCCAGAGCCACAAGAAGATCTTTTTTTTTTTTTTTTTTTTTTGGCTCTTCATCAAGAAAACCTGGTGGGGTTGAAGTAGCTAAAATCACAAAAGTATGGGGGCACCTCTAAGACTGCCCACCACCCCCAGGAGTTTCTCACTCTCAAGCTGGTTCACACTCAGCCTCCACAATCCATCAAGATTGCATTTATGTATTCCTACCAGTTTGTGGCTTCTGCTCCAGGTAAGCAGATCTCAACAGTTACTCTCTGGATTCTCTCGTCTGTCCAAATTTCAGATGGCAGTTTGCTTTGCAACTTTAGTTCTCTGATGAGCCCAGGAGAAATCATTATTTTCACGTCGTTCAGCATTTTCTTGCTATAAAGACACGAGTGACAACTTTCAAGCTCTTCTCATGTCTAAGCTGAAACTGAACATCTGTAAGCCCATTTTGAACTGTGAAAGACTGGGGGGGGGTCCTACAAATGGAAGCCAAAGAAGTCTATAGATGATTTTTCCATTATTTCACAAAAGGAGAAACTTACGTAGTTATTTCAAAGTGGTGAAATCTGCCGATGAGTATGACTTAGGCCATACTTTAATTTCATCTGGGCAGCCCCAAAGGGTGATGACATTGATGATAATTATTGCAAGAATGAGACAGTCATTTCAAAGACTTTCGTTGTATTATTTCAAAATGCCAAAACAAGGGGATGTAGCTCCTTAAAGCATATCATTTTCACTAAAAAAAATGGGATATTTTTCTCCCTACTCCTAGAGATTTCACCAGCGAAAGTAAGAAAAGGGGAAATTTGAAATCTAAAACATTGCAGCATTTGGTTGTCAACTCATATTTTAATTGTTTAACCCACAGAAGTCTTGCTTTCCCAACAAGATCAAGCGCCAGGTGCTTTGTCAGAGTCCTAGTGGAGGCGAGCTCGCTGCTCCACACGCCCTGGGCCTTCACTGAGTCCTGGCAGCAGACCGGCTGTGGACTTGCCTGACTTCTCATTGCGCTGGGTTGCCAGGGTTCTGCCAGTGCTTTGCGTCCCAATCTTGTTGGTTATTCCTGTCTCTTGGCTTAAAATATCAGGCCTTGCAAAAGGCTTCTGCGACCAAGTACTTGAGTAAAAAGAATTACCCCTTTCAAAAGGGTCTGAATACGGTTTTTCGCGAGGCCTATTACAGTGCCTTATAGCTCATTCTAATCTACTGGGGAGTTATTGTGCACCTTGTAATGGAGGCTAAATTCATATTTTTCATCACCCGATTAGTATTTCTGAATTGTCTCCGGTGCCAAAAGGAATATTTTCCCTTACTGTTCTTCCTTTTCAGTAGTAATATAAACATAATAAAAAGCAGTAGAAAGAGCATCCCCTTTCCAGAAACAAACAAAAACCAATTACGGTCAGTCCTGAGGGAAGTCTTTCGTGGAGAAAGCCAAGAAAAGCGGGGAGAAAGCTGAATGGCTCTGCCTTTATCTGTCCTCCCTGCCTAGCTCTTTAGGATCACATTGTCACAGCCCAATTTGGATTCTTTTATGCCCAGGTGGGGAGGAAGGATTGTTATCAGCACATGATTGATGTGTTGAAATCTGTGAAATGTAATTGGAGAGGGGCCCATTCCTTTTAGGGCTCATTGGTGATACATGTTTTCTGCGCTCTGCCCTAGGGCAAAGCACGGGGCAGCCCTAGGAAGCAATCCCAGCAAGCTCTGTGCTACGCTCTGTCCACCTTCCCGAAAGGAAAAGTGCCGGGGAGGACACGGTACAGCAAGTACCAGAAGGCTGGGGTGGCACCTTGGCACCCCTCCCCACTCGGTGGCTGCTGCGACCACCCTGCTATGCTGGTCCTGGGCCTGTCGTTCCCAGATCAATTTGTTGCCCTTCCTGTGCTCTGCTGGGCATCGCAGGGGGCCCGGCCTCTGCAAGGTGTTTCCCAGGCTTCCCTGTCCTGGGTCTTGCCTTTTGGCTGGTTTTCTTGCTTTGATTCTCTCTAATACTAACTTGCTGCTTCTTTCTCTCTTCCATTTAACCTAATCATTTTTTAAATGAAATTGTTTCCTATTTTTCTGGCTTCTGGCTGGAGGAACATTGGATGTGCGAGGGTCTCGCCTCCCTCTCGGCAGTTGTCAGGTGGCATCTGTAGCAGTGGCCGTACCTCTAGGGTCCTGGGAGCCCTCTGGGGTTCCAGCTCCCACCAGGACACCTTGGCTCTGGCCCTGGTGATGCTTCCTTCTCCCTCACTCCCTCTTCTTGAAGGGCCTTCTGCTTGGCTAAAATCACATAAGGCCGCTTCCTGACATTAAATTCCCTCTGTGGTAAATACTCGGAGTGGTTTTCATTTCCTGGGTGCACTTTACTGCTGTTCCCCTCCCTGCTGTAGTTGTCTTAGCCGTGATGGGGCAGTTCCTTAATCCTAAATGTTTTACTGTTACAAAGTTGCTTTTTAAAAAGTTAATTGAGATGGAGCGTGATGCATGGTGCTAAAGTGTAATCTCAGTAGGTGGTTATGAATATTTACTGCTGGAAATTAGTAAAATCAAATCTGATACCGGTTAACCTAGAAGGGCTTAGATGCACTTTTCTCAGTGACCTTTAATCAGACAGAACACACAACTCTTCCAAAGAGTGAGCCAAGATATTTCTAGAAGAAAACTGTAGGAGGATGGGGTTATTGTATGTGCAGTGTAGACACTGGAGTAAGACCTGGATTCAACTCTCAGCAATTCCTGGTATTGGCTGTGTGAGCTCAGACAGGTCCCTAAGTGTCTCTTCTTAGCTTTCTCCATGAACAATGGCAGTCGAAATATGATAAGGAGGTCGCGTAAAAAGGGGCACATGTGACATGTGTGAGCCTGCCTCTAGAGCTGCTTTCCTTACTTTAATTCGCTAATATCACCATGCTTGGTCTTTCCTTCTCATGTTTACCTAATCATTTATCAAATGAGATTCTTTTTCTTATTTTCCTATAGTGCAGCTAAGGTAAAATTCTCAAAAGGAATTCCACTTGAAAGCCAAGGGAAACCAAAAAGGAAATAAATGAATTAATACAAAAGTGATAAAGTCACACTTATAATGTGGGGGGTCCCTGAACAGGCTTCGACCCCTGACTATTTTGCAGGGACCTGGCCTGCCTGTCGGGAATGCTCTCTGGCTCACAACATATGGCTTCTAGGTGCCAACATCGTTCTTAGAACATAGGATATTGCCTAACCGAATATAGTGTCCCTTTCAAAGACAAATTCCTGTTCCCTCAACATAAACTTTCCCTGCTTTCCCCTGCATTTGTTCCTTGGAAGTTTTATTTAAATAAAGAGACCATCCCCTCCTCAAAGCATCCACTCATCATATTGCCCCTAAACCGAAAATCTTTGAGCCAGAGAAGGTTCTGAGAATGCTGCCTTTCAACAGATTAAACAGCCTCTTGGTCCTGGAACTGGTACGAGGATTATCCAGCTAAAAGACAACCTTGTGTACATCTCCTGTTTTAGAAGTTGCATATCAAAGGAAAAATTCTGGTTGAAGCTTGATGCTTCCCACTGCTTTGGTAATGCTTTCTTTTCAGGAACTAAAAGGGAAGTTCTCCAAAGAAAACAAACTAACCTGGGGACGTGCTAGCATTTTGTTAAAATATAGCCATTTCTGTAGAAACAAAAGATGTGATCTTCAAATAATGTTTCATTGCATCTACCAATTATAAATCTTTATTGGCAAGCCTCAAGTGTGGGCATCTTCTTGACCTTACCTCTGCCAGCTTCTCAAAGACCACAGCAGAGGAAAGTAGCCTCTTCATAGGAAAGAAAAGCTAAGCTCAGAAGCTAATCCCACATCTGCCTACTCTAGACTACATCTGCCACAACTCTTTCCTCCAAGACAAGAAGAAGAAATGGGTTTCTAGTATTATTTTCAAGAATAACCAGAGGCTTTTACAATTTGGATACATAGGCAGGTGCACTCTTAGATGCATACACCAACCTGTGTAATGCAAAGAGGTGGGAGGCATGACACTAGGAAGTCCCAACTTGGAAATACATGGCATGTTTAACTGCATGATCCGGGGGCCTGGTGTGTGATGGTCTGGCACCGTTGAGCATGTTCCCAAGTGATATGCCATCACAGAATTCTCTCTGCCTTCCTGGAGGCATTGGTACAAGTGCAGGGACTCTGCGAGCTCATGGTCCCTCTCCCACCAACAGGTCTGCCATAAGGGAGAGTGGGCTATTTCAGGGCAAAGTGGTCTCTGTTTAAAGCTACTATTGAATTGAACCAGAATGACATTCCTTGATCTATGCTGGTTGTAAACAGTATGCTGCTAAAATACTGTAATATCGCTTGACACTTGTGCTCTAGGAAAAAAAATTCTACTAGATGCCAGTGAGGTGATGAAAATGTTTAAATAAGTAAGTTCATAAGATGTTGGCCATTCTAAATAAATCTATATCTCATCTGTGCTTTCTCCTCCATTTGGAAATGCCATTGCTAGATATTTCAGAGCAAGAGAGCAAAGGGGTTTCATTAGGACTAAGGGCTCAATGTGTAGCAAGTAATTTCCCTAGTATCAGATCTAGCACATCATCTGAAGAATGTGGATAAAGATATGGACTTTCTGTAGATCCTAGAGCTGATCTGACAGTCATAGAATCCTAAAAACTGTACACTGCTTTGTAAAAGAAAGAGAAATGTACTAGCTGCCTCAGTGGGTTCTAGGAATTTGATTGCATAGAACCACCAAGTCTCATTTAAAAATTAAAACTTTCTAAAAATACAAATTGCAGAAAACGAGTCATAACTATGTGAGAGAGAATGAAATAGCTCATTTCCATCCTAAATCAACACCTTATCCCCACCCTGGGAGATAGGTCATTTTAATCTTCGTTTATGTTTATCTTGCTTTGCTTTTTCCTCTGCTCTGATGTTTGTTAGGCTTTGAGCGGATATTTATTCCCTTCTCATGAAGCCTATACAAACATTTAATCATTCCTATCTGTTTGGTTTTTTCATTTTTAGTAATTTATACTTAAATGTTGGCAAATCAAATGATCTAATTTTGCCCTTTGAATGTCTACACATTCAAGTTCTTTAGACAGATTTTATCTCTTGGTTTTTTAATTCTATTTTGAGTTTTATAAAAAATGGGTATTTCTTATTATCCCCCAACCCATAATTTTCTTCAGTGAGCTTTTTGTTTAATTTTGTTTTGCTTTAACATTTTATTTTTCAGACACCTCTCATTGAACCTCACGTTCCTCTTCGTCCTGCTAACACCATTACCAAGGTAATGGGACGTAGGTGGGTTGACGAGCCAGCAGAGTTTGCCTCTGAAGTACCACTAGAGGTAGTCCCTATGTCAGAGCATCAAATCAGGAAACCTCTGATACATTTTCTGGAAGCAATAAATACTCAATGTGCCTGAGTTCTCAATATAAAACAGTGACATGTCACACAAGTGAACAATGTAAATGTATGAGTGAGTTATGTTTTTCAAGCCTGAATGAGGTTGGAAAGTGAGTTAAGGATTCATCTGGTTTGCTTTCCTTATATAAAGTCTCCTTCTTTCTTCTCCCCTCCTGCCACCCAATTAAAACCCAGGTCCCTTCAGAGAAGATCCTCAGGGCTGGAAAAATTTTACGAAATGCCATTCTCTCTCGAGCACCTCACATGATAAGAGATAGAAAATACCATCTAAAGACATACAGGTATGTGCACTAATTCTAGAGGCCGTGGACCCCTCAGATTCATGCTTAGTGAGAATGGAACAAAAATGCTTCTCCCTGTTTTGCATCTGGGGCAGCCCATTTTAGAATGCCTTCAAGTTCTGGAAGGTCTAACCTTGTCATGGATCCCTGCTTCACTGTGGGTGTTTAATTATCCTTAATATTCCCAACAGTTACTCTTAAACTAATTTGCTTGGACATTGGTTTAATTGTGATGAAAAAAGAGAAAAAAGTTTTTGTTATTTCTGTTTGCTAGTGACTCTTAGGAAGCCTACTAGATTTAGGTCATATTTAACTAACATTTACTGAGCTCAAAGACCTGTACCAGGCCACTTTCCATGTGTTATCCCATTTCATCCTCATCACAACCCTGCTAAATAAGTGTATGGGCATTTTCAGATGACAAAACTGGGACTCAGAGAGATTAAATAGTTTTCCTTCTCCAAATCACAAGTCTAGTGAATGGCAGAGCCAGAATTTAAACCAAGGTTGGTTGATTTCCAAATTCAATGATCTTTTCACTCATTTAATCATTCATTTATCCCACAGGTTTATTAAGCACTTACTGGATACCAGGTACTATTATGTTTCAAGTCCTGAGGATACAGCAGTGAACAAAATATACAAATTCCTTTATGGAGTTTATTTTCTAATATAAGATTTCATTCTAGTATGCATATAGTAAGATACACAACTCTGTAGCACATATATAATCATATAGAATAAGGATTCCTTATTAGAGTTGTCACTGGAGTTAAGAAATGACAAAGATAAAGACTAGGGCTGCATGGTTGGTTGAACCTTCTGGGACGACTGAACCATGGTTGGCCAACTAAGAATTGGAGTCTAATCCATAACTTTTGATTTTATCAATTCAACAAGTGTTTAGGAACTGGAACAGCCAATATATGGCACACCAGCCTTCAATCTCTCTTCCTGAACCCATAGTTCAGACACAGCCCTCTTTCGGCAATCAGCGAGGCTCTCTTTCCCATTTAGCCTAGACATGACCTCAGAACCCATCAGCCTTAGCATGAGTCAAAACCCCTTTGATTCACATGAGCCAAATTCAAGAGACAGTAAAAAGCCAGAACACAAATTTCAAAGTTACCATGAAGGATGTGTATCTTTCTAGTGACTACCAACCTATAAAATTATACCTGATTCATCCAATAGCAAACCTACCAAGTCCATGTGCCTGAAGATCCAGTATGTCAAAGGCAGAGATGGAAAAGCATTGCAAATTCTTCCTCTTTGGGTTACTTTATCTACACTTCGTACAAACTAGTATTCTTCTGCTTGTACTTGATGTGAATATGTTACAAGACGAAAACTGACAGTTTGTTACATTCAGATTGGCCTCTTCTTGATAGAATTTTGGAAATGAGATGGGATTTGAGAAGCACCTTAATCTTAACAGGAGCATATTCCACTTAAGACACATTCCATCTCTTAGGACAGATTGGACCCTTTTTATGTTATTTACTAACTATTATTTTGGATGATTACATTTGTAAGTCTTGTTCTCCAACCCTGTAAGTTGATTCTTTTTGGAATCTGTGGTCCCTACACACTACTATAATTTTAAGGAAAGTAAAGGTTAAAAAAAAAAAAGTCATGTGTCACATGTTCCCAGAGAGAGTTCAATCTCTTTAACTCATTAAGTGGATTTCAAAATCTCATATGGTTATAGAATACTTTTCTTTTTAAATTTTTATTATTTTTTTCCTTAATTTAAAATGGGATTATGCTTTGCCAAGTATTGACTTGCGTTAGGGAAAATCCATTAAAATATGTCATGTTTGGTGACAAATAGTGGAAACTAGAAGTCAAAAACCATAATCTCTTTTGTGCTCCATAGTACTAAGATTTTAAACCCCTGAAATATAGGTGTTATGTCTATTCCACACCCTATGACACAAATTAATGATCTGTTGGTAATGACCAGTGGACTCAACTGTAAGCCAGAAGCATGATTTCTTTTTTCTGCAAGACAGTTCTTTGTCCCAGATCTTATACTTCTCAGTTCCATCTTTCTCTCCTCCTGCTTTTCACCATGTTATATTATTGCTGCAATATTAGGGGGTGGAAGCCTCTCCAGATGCAGTATCACCCCAAGAATCACTGTACTAGAGGTCTGCTGTCAATTCTAAAGTGGCTAGGGATCATTAATGGAAAGGTACCCAGTGATTCCATCAGCTGCAAGTGGCACAGCTGTGGCTGGGTGTCTTTGTTTCATATTCTGACTGCAAGATTCTTACACCCTTTATAAGGACCCAGCTGCTCTGAGATCATCTAAATTCCATGTACTTTTTTAAGTAACAGTAATCATTGAATTAAAAGCCAAATGAAATGGACTTGGTATACTTTTTCACAAGTTTTCCCATTACATTCTCAAATTATTAATAGAAAAGGACTATTTTGGCAGGTCATATGTTTGGTTCAGAATGATTAGTAAGTAGGTGACTCTTTGCCCTTTAAAGCTCTACTGTGCAGGTATAGATTGTAATAAGGACAATCCTGGAAATATAATGGCTTTCTCAGTGTATCTTCCTGTGAAATATTCTAGAGTCAAAGTTAGCCCCAAATGAGGGCATCCCAGGAGCTTTGATAGATTTCAGAGGTCCTAAAATAGTAAATTGGAAAAGGCCTTAGAGGCCATCTTTTGCTCCTCCTATTTTTTTATAGATGAAGAAACTGAGAACTAGAGAGTTGAAACCATATGACCAAAGTCTTATAGCTAATAAGTAGCAGACCTGGTGCTGTATCTCATGTCTCCTCCCAGTTCCAGACTCTTCCACAGTGGCACAGCACCATGAGTCTCTGCCAATTTCAACTAGGGAGGAGTTCTCTGGGCCTGACCCAGTCGTAGCCCGTGCCCCAGACGTGGTGCCATCCTTAGCATGGGAGGGGAGGCCACCAGTGACTCCATTCCAGCTGCAAGCAGCCAGCTGCTCTGTGACTCTCTGCCTTGCTCCATTGTCCCTTGGGATCCATCCCTAGAACTTCTGAATTCCATTTCTCTCCTTGAACCATTGTGCCATGAACACCTGCCCTTCTCTCACCCCATGGAAGGTTTCAGTATTCCCTAATGTGTGTGTGTATAATCATGTATTTCCAAACTAATACATGCAGTTTGCCCATCCAGACCAACTCACCACACAGGGGCATCTTAGGGATCCATGTGCGAATATGCAGAAAACCAGGGAGCATTTGGCACTCCTCAGATGGCAGGCTCTGTAGAAGTGCCGATGCTCATTACACAGAACTTTTTTCAAAGAGATTTGCATCGCTAATTGCTTGTTTCTCCCAAAACCCCTCTGAGGAAGATCAGTAGTATTACTTGAAAATATAAAGTGCTATATAATTTTGCACTTATACAGCGCCTTTCATGGAGCACCTCCCAGTGCCTCACAAACATTAACTCATTCCTCACGAGGCTCAGGTGGAGGAAGTCAGTGTGTATTTTGCTTTGACTTCATCTTACACTGAGATTTTCTGGGACCAGCTCCTGATGACAGAGTGTCTGTCCCTGTGATTAACTTACCAGACAATGCTCCCCATCTAGCAGCCCTGCAGTCTCCCCTGGGGCTGCAGCTTGTAATGCCCTTTCATTCAGCTAGCTTTGCTTAAAGGTTTCTCTCATGAACCTACTGGTTTTATTGGTTTGTATTCGCAATTGAGAACCGTAGGCTACACCATGTGGTGCTTCCTTTGTCATGAGACCTCTTATGGTAGGAGAGTGCTATGTTCTTTGGGAGGTTCTCCTCTCAAAACCCATCCTTTGTCTGCAAAAGGGTGATTTGCCCATCCTATGTGTCTCACCGTCCCTTAGACAATGCTGTGTGGGCACCGAGCTGGTGGACTGGATGATGCAGCAGACTCCGTGTGTTCACTCTCGGACTCAAGCTGTCGGCATGTGGCAAGTCCTGTTAGAAGATGGCGTTCTTAACCATGGTAAGTTGAGCCACCATCTCTGGAAACCCCTGAAGAAATGCTAAGTGCATTTCCCTGGGTAAGTTGTTGCTGAACTCCGAAATGGGCAAGAAAGAATGATGGTCCCGTTAGGGACCCACAGAGCTAGCATCTTCATTTAGCAATACAAATGCAGCAAGTGGATGCTATTGATTGCTGTGTTCCACTGTTGTACCTTCCTAACTTGGGAGAACATATGAAAGGAAAATGAAATTGCAGCCCGAGTGCATCAGTTCCAATTATGTTTATTAGTTTGCATTCACAGTTCATTGATAGTGTGATTATACTCCGAGCATTGCATAGCAATCCTGATGCAGGGGCAGAATGAAGAGCAATGAAGCGTGTGGCTGGGCTGATGACATGAAAGTAAGTAATGAATTCAGAAGCTGCCTTTTAGCTGTGCGGCTGTCTGAGAGAGCCAGTTTGTATACCCACAGGATGACCATGGTTAAAATCAAGAATGTGCTCTGCAATTGTGGCTCTCCATAAATGCAGGGGCTATAAATTGAACAGAGTAGCTTTATCAGGTCTGGTGTGTAACTCTGACTGAACTTCTCATGCCATTTCTTTAAGACTACTCTTCCAAACAGACAAAATATTAAAATAATTCATTTAATTTGCCAACACCTGGGAATCGAATGATGGTTTTGCCAGTGTTTCTCATACTTTAATGTGCATACATATCATCTGGGACTCCTGTTAAAATGCAGGTTCTAATTTAGCTGATTTGGGATGGATCCTGAGTCTGCATTTCCAACAAGCTCCCAGGTGCTGCTGATGTCACTGTCCCAAGGATCACACTTTGGCATCAGGGGTCTACTATTACACTTCTCTTTACCTTTTGAGAGTATTGATGCTCTATCCTGAAAAGGGGCTAAAGTCTGTAAGACACGTAGATGAGGGATTCTGAGCCAAGTTCACTGTCTTTGTCCTACCAAGAGCTAAATCTTGTTGTTTAAAAGAACAAGAGCCTGTCTTCTTTTGAAAAGCTTCTGTTCATGTCTTTTGCCCACTTTTTAATG
>VBSM01001562.1:19305989-19344215 GCA_008086735.1 Cheirogaleus medius
TTAATTTTTATGAGTGGTGAGAGATATGGATCCTGTTTCAATCTTCTACATGTGACTATACAATTTTCCTAGCACCATTTATTGAATAGAGATTTTTTTCCCCAGTATGTATTGCTATCTACTTTGTCAAAGATAAGATGACAATATGTAGATGGCTTTATATCTTGTTTCTCTGTTCTGTTCCATTTCAAAAGAAAATAGACTAATGACAAATAAACATGATCAGTGACACTAATCATCAGAGAAATGCAAATCAAAACCACAATGAGATATCACCTAACCCCAGTGAGAATGGCTTTTATCTAAAAGTCCCAAAACAACAGATGGTGGCATAGATGTGGAAAGAAAGGAACACTTATACCCTGTTGGTGGGACTGCAAACTAGTGCAACCTCTATGAAAAATAGTATGGGGATTCTTCAAAGCACTAAAAGTAGACCTACCATTTGATCCAGCAATCCCACTGCTGGGTATTTACCCAAAGGAAAAAAAGTCATTTTATCAAAAAGACACTTGCACTAGAATTTTTATTGCAGCACAATTCACAATCAATCACAAAGATGTGGAATCAATCCAAGTGCTCATCAATTCATGAGTGGATTAATAAAATGTTGTTTATGTACACCATGGAGTACTATTCAGCCATAAAAAATGAATTAATGCCTTTTGCAACAATCTGGGTGGAACTGGAGACCATCCTCCTAAGAGAAATATCGCAAGAATGGAAAAACAAACACCACATGTACTCACTATTAAATTGGAACAAACCGATCAGCACTCATGTGCACAGATGGAAGTAAAACTCAGCGGAAGTTGTGCAGGTGGGAGAGGGTAGGAGGGGATGGGTGAAATCATGCCTAACATGTACAGTGTACTCTATTTGGGTGATGGGTACACTTATAACTTTGACTCAAGCAGTACAAAAGCAATCCATGTAACCAAAACATTTGTACCCCATAATATTCTGAAAGTTTTAAAAAAGAGAGAGAGAGAGAGATAGAAAAGAACAAGAGGAAAAAAACTTTTTTATTAATAAAGTAATATCTGGAAGAAAATTACCACAAAATCCTTCTAAGAGTATATATATGACCTAGAAGCTTAGTCTGCTCAGCTTTGTTCAAATAATTAATTTTATTCTGAGTTTTTTTCCAAAGTGCAGACAGAAATGCTTATAAACAGTACATACAGACAGAAAAACATGAATTCTGATCCTGAAAAAGTAGGTTTTTAAAAGTCTGTACTCTCAAAACCATTATAGAGCATGATCTGGCACTTGGCAATTTTCCTGTTTGGGACGTACGTCCCACATATGTCAGCAAGGCGATTTCTGCAGGTCAAAGTGCTCATCTCAGAAAAGCTGGCGGGTTCTCAAAGGGAGTCCCACGGAGGCCCGGAGGTGGGTGGGTCCGAGAGGGCTGTGGCGTGCACGACTGCAGCCAGGAGGTCATGTCTGGGCTGCACAGCGCTGGGCGAGTCGGAGTGAGAAGGGTGCGGAGTCTCGCCTCTGCTGCCACCGGGCTGTGCTGCCCGACGCCCTCCATTTGTCCCTGGTGAACGCAGCTGTGAGGCCGAGGTGCCACAGCTGACACATGCTTCCATGTTTCCCGTAGTGGACCAGGAGCACCATTTCCAAGACAAATATTTATTTTATCGATTTCTGGATGATGAGCACGAGGATGCCCCTTTGCCTACTGAGGAGGAGAAGAAGGAGTGTGATGAGGAGCTCCAGGACACCATGCTGCTGCTGTCACAGATGGGCCCCGACGCCCACATGAGGATGATCCTCCGCAAACCGTGAGTGACAGCTCGTGGCTACCCTGGCCCAGGGGGCCCGAGTGGCATGTGCACCCGGGTGAGGGGAACACGGCTGGCTTAGAAAGTCCTGACTTTGCCCCAGGGCCAAAGAAGAGACACCGAAAGGGTAACACAGCAGTGTTTGCCTCTGTTTTATTTTATTTTTGTTTTGTTTTTGATCCAGATGACTCTATTTTCCATTTACACGAGTTAAAATTTATAGAGATTTTCAGCGGTCGGCTCAGGATCTCAAAACTGAGTCCCCGTATTAAATAACCTTTGGTCAATGACAAACAGAAACTACTCTGTCTCTATGCCAGACTGTGGCAGCACCTTTCTTCCTAATGCAACAGGACAGAGGTCATCAGAACCATAACTCTCATGCCCGTGCTTACATTCACTCACTCACTCACTCACTCACTCACTCACTCATTCATTCAGCACACTCTTTCACCCTACTCTGAGGCTTCTGCTCTTCAGCTTAAAGACTCATTCTTATGAGAATGCCACTGCTCATTAACCCCTCGGAGGCCTCTATCAGTCACTGAGACGGTCTCTGCCTTTGGTCTCAGCTGAACTGACCTTACCTTCATGAGCAGCCCTCCTGCCAAAGTTGAGGACTCTGAAATGTTGGATCAGATCCATTCAGAAAGAGTGTGTTGAGCCCCCGTTTTACTCAGGGTATTCTACTAATTGCTATGGGGCGTACTAAGAAGCATACGCCACGGTCCTAATCCTCAAGGAAACCTTTTCAATAAGGGTGACTTGGCACTTGCTCATGAAGCCACCACACACAGGCGTATACTTTTCTGCTGGAAATGAAGTCACCCTCCACCCTGCGCCAGTGCCTGCCGGCGGTGGATGTCAACTCTGAGTCACTGGCTTGGCCGACCTTCATGTATTCGTCTTAGTCTGGACAAGAGCGTTAAACTTTACATGTCTTGTGTATCCACTGGGCACCTTCCAAGAGTGATGCGTCCCTCAGACCAACTTCCCCAAAGTCTGACCCGCAAACCAGCTCACAGCATCCTCTCTGAGCGCACCTTTATCTCCTTTCCCCGGGCTTCTTTCACTTGCCCTTACTTAGTGCTGCAAAGTCTTTTCAACATATTTCATTTTTGTCACACTATGTCCCCTTTGTCAAAACTTTCTCTTGGGTCTTAATCCCTGGCACCATGTGTTTCAAAGGCCTTCCTTCATCCCAGTTGGTACCATCATCCTTAACTCTGGAACCGTGGTTTCCAACTCTTTAAGCCTCAAAACCTTTTCTTCAAACAAAAATTTGACAGGAAAATCCAAAATATCAAACAGAAAAGCTAGAGCTTCGCTGACCTAAGCAGGAGTAGGGTCCAGGAAACCTGCCCGGCCGATTTACGCTCTCTCTGCCCTGAAGGAGCGTGAGGGTGGTGGCTGGCAGGGACACAAGAGAATGCCGAGGGTTTGCAGAACTCAAGTGAACAACACTGTTTAAAACCATGCTTTCTCTTGTCCGACGGCGTCCCCTCACTCTTCTCCATACTCCTCTTGTCCCACTGTCCCTCATTTGTACTTTTCCATCATTTCCTGGATCTATACTGATTGCTGTCCTCGTTGCCGCCACTTGCTTCTGAATCAGGGGGAGACAGCCCACAAGGGGCGTTTGGAAATGTGTGAGGATGTTTGGGTTGTCAAAGTGTGGTAGGGCACACGCTATTGGCATTCACTGGGCAGTGGCTGGGACTCAGAGCTGCTGAACACACCGAAATACCAAGGAACCCCCCAAAATAAAGCACTATGTTAAGTGCTAAGGCATTAAGGTAAGCATTGAGCAAGAGGCCTGCTCCTCCTTCCTGGAGCTCTCTGTCTAGCGCAGGGGCAAACCTTAAACAACCACGTATACAAGTGATCATTTAATCGTAGCTGCATTAAATGCTATGGAGGAAAAGGTAGTTGTGTGTTAACACAACATAATATGGGGAGGAGGGTTTAACCTGGTGTGGAAATTAGTGAGGCTATATCCCTAGCTCTGTGAACTGTACCAAGTAAGTCATCAGTAAACCTTTGCTGAGTGAGTGAAGCAATGTGTAAATACACAGCCCTGGCTAATGTTCCCTCAGCTCTTAGTTGCTTCAAGGAAGGAGGAAATGCCATTTGATTCTCAAATATATTTGAGCGTCTACCAAAGAGATTAAAAGAAAAAAGTATTAAATATAAAGTGGTTCCTGCCTTTGGGCAGTTTACAATCCTATGCAAGAGCTATTCTCAAATTAGGTTCAGATGCAACAAACATCATTGAGTGCCTGCTGTCTGCTACGAACATGCATGCTAATTGATTTAACCTTCCAAGAAACTTGAAAGCTGGATTTCATGAATCACCCTTAGAAATGAGAGCCTCGGCTGTGCTTCCTTTTTCCTGCATACAGCATTGAATTGCATGATCCTTGGCAACCCAAAGATTCTTCAGAGAAAATTACATTCCAAGGCTTAGACTCTTCCAGTCTGTCACTGGCTGTTAAAGTACAGTTTTCACCAGTGTTCCAAGATACATCATTTTGGGTAGCCTTGGGATTTTCCCAGATTTTTGAAACTTTGTACACATTGGAATTGGGCTGACAGTTCTTATGACTCTTCAGTTTCTTTCTATTGAAATGACAGCTCCTAAGAGATGGAAAAGTGAAAAATAAGGAATCTTATTTTATAAGACAGGCATTCAAACTCTACACACGCGTATGCACACACCCCATTTTTTGATCTGCTAATAATCTTTGGAGCTACTACTTTATTTTAGTGGAAAGAAGATAAACTTTGTTGATCAAGAATTGCCAGTATCATTGCTGTCCTCGAAGAGACCAGCTGAGCACTTTGCTCCTGGGAACTGAGGGCATATTCAAAGGTCCTGGAAATGTTGACTTTTTACTGCCCAAGCTGCCACGTCATTAAGAAATGTGGAGGCGTGAGATGCATTGGCTCCACATTGACCAAGGCAGGACCCCCCAACTTTTTAACTCAGCACAGCTGCATTGTGTAATAGTCACCACTGCCAGAGAGGTTGCAGAACTCTGCTAATTACTGGGAAAGAAATAACACAATATTCTTTGATGAGAAGATTACTTTGAGAATTTGATTGTATAATGAAGATGTTGCTTTGAAAGGTACTTCCTATTGTTCTGAATCTGAGACTCGCTAGCAAAAAAAAAAAGTGTCACTTGTTTTGACAGGCTACTTAGAAAAATTCTCTGTTTATTACATTAACTGCAGCATTTTAACTGTCAAACTATGAAAGAATGTTCTGTAGTTTAAAAAACAGAATAGAGCTTCAGGGGAAATTTTTTGGCACACTCTTGTTGCTATTGGTATTGAAAAAAAAAAACATACATTCTGAATGTGAAATTAGCTTTTTATGTGGTGGCAGACAGAGTGACTCACAATGCCCATCCTGGTTTCGCAGGTGCAGACCTGGATGGCATTTGGGGGCAAGTGCTATAGAACGATGACAGTTTGACGGTGCTGTTGTTGTAGCTCTGAGACAGGGCCATCAAACACAGAATGAGCTCTCAGAGCTTATTGTTTTGATTTTGCTTTGTTTATGAGTCTAAAAACAAGAGGTTACCCTATGACAAGTAGATATAATGGGGACCCTTACCAGTAGAAATGTAAATTTTGCCTTCCTTCAAGCAGGTACTTTAGATAGACATGGGCAAAATGATGTGGAGTGACCAGGTAAGCAGAAAATTGTAAATTTGAGGCCAGCTGGAGAAAAAGAGACTTCAAGGAGACAGAGTGCTCTGCCATAGAAGCCTTCCAAGCAAAATTGGGCATGTGCTCCCCAGTTTAGGATGGTCTATCAGAGACTGGCCTAAAGGTAGGAGGGCAATGAAGGAGGTGCCATTTCCCAAATCGAATTCTAGGTCTGCAGTTCTGAAACTCCCTAAAAACCTAGAGGATTAAGTAGTTGAAAAAAAGATAAGTCAGTTGGGCCTGAGCAGAGAGGGAAAAAAATTCCATATATATATGTGGAAATGCAAGTTGTGGAGTCTTCCAAATGGGTCAGAAACTCGGAAAGTTGAGTTCATTTATTTTATGTGATAAATTAATATTTCGGGTACCCTTGGGATTTTCCCACCTTCCCAGTTTTTTGAAACTTTGCAAACATTAGAATTGGGCCGGCAGTCCTTTTGACTCTTCAGTTTTGTTTTTACAGGAATGACAGCTCCCAAGTGATGGGAAAGTGAAAAATAAGGAATCTAATTTTATCAGATAGTCAAACTCTATACATATACACATCTCTCCCTCTCTCTCTTTTTTTATCTGCTAATAATCTTTGGCACTATGAATTTGTTTTATTTAAATGGAAGGAAAACAAGCTTAGTTGATCAAGAATTGCTGTCCTTGAAGAGACCAACTGAGCACTTTGCTCCTGGAAACTGAAGATGAGTTCAAAGGTCCTGGAAATGATTTTTTTTTTTTTTAAACTGCCTATACTGCCAAATCATTAAGAAATGTGGAGGCATGAAATGCATTGCCTCCATATCAAATATGGGCTATGAGGTGTAAAGTGGAAGGCAACCATTTAAGATGGATCAAATGACATGAGAAAATGCCGTGGGGAAAGGAGGGGAAGAGTAAGGCAGGATGGTCCTGCAGAGGCAGGGGAAGATCGCCTCCTTGCTATTCCACGCACTTGCTCTAGAGGGCACTTGAGAGGCTATGTATTTTCTCTTAATTAGCAGAACCTGTTTTAATAGGATCTTTATTTGTCCAAACTGTTTTCGAAGGTGTGAAATTTCAAATCCTGATCATTATAGAGGGATTTGTTTCCTCAGGGGATCCCAGATTAGCAAAACGAAAATCAGTGGGGCTTAGGGTTTTGATTTTTGTTGGGATGTGCCCAGAGAATGTTCACGGTTGTGAAGTCCATCCTCAAATGCTAATCAGATGAAAAGAAAAACATGACTGAAAGAACTTCGTCTTATGAAATAAAGTCATTCACTGTGAATCCTTCCCTTCACTGCATGACAAACTTTGCCTCTGTTCTTATTGGAAAGATTTTTGTGCCCGAAGTGAAGGCTTATAGAATTTACCTGGATAAATGATTGCATTAAGCAGGTCATGTCTTGGGTTTGGATTTTCTTCTCCCCTGTAAAAGCAGTCAACTACTTATTCCTCATGTCTGCAGGCCCAGGAAACCAACCATTGGATTGCTACTTTTAAGTTTCAGATTCGGGAGAGGGGAGGATAGACTTTGCTGCCCATCTACAGTTTAGGGTTCATCATGAGATTACCTCAAATTTTCACTGGCTTTTTATTGTTAAAGTCAATCTGTTCATTGTAGAAAATTTGGAAACCACTGAAAAGTGTTAAAGACGAACAGATAACCCTTGCAGTCACATCTCTCCGAGATAATTGCTGTTAACATTTTGATGCCTGTCCCCCTGGGTATCTTTTAATTCCTAACTTTTTATACTTAATACATCATAAAATTCTTCCTTAAACTTATATATTCTTTAAGGATGGAGTTTTTAAATAGATGGGGAGTATTTTATCCTTTGAATGTTCCTCTATGCATTCAGTTTGTGATTGTTGGGTATTTTAGGTTGATTCTCAAGCTTTCTTCTTAAGAGCAGCAAAAAAAAAATAATATTTTAGTGGTCTTCTTCTAGGAGCAAACAATGAGTTCCTAGCCCAGCAGGGGCACAGGAGTGGAGGTGGGACAGAAAGATGCTGGGAACGTTTCTGCAGGGAACTGCAAGCTGTTTCACACTGAGGGAGTGCCCGCCAGGAGCGCTAGCTCTGCTGAGAATGAGGTGAGGTCAGGGCAGAGGTGTCTGCTATGCCTTCTATATACCTTGGATATTGTTTTATAGCCACTCAGGGCACCACTGGAGAGTTTGAAAGGGAGAGGTGGTATGGTCAGGTTTTCAGTAGGTCAGTTTCTCTGCTATCTCTGGAGAATGGATTGGAGGGATCAAGGCTAAGGACAGAAAGCCAGATATTGAGTTTTATGAGAGTACATTTGTTATATTTTGGGATTTTTTTGTTTGTTTGGTTTTACCCAATGCCACCAGAAAATAAACATTTGTTATATTTTGATAATTTAATGGTAGCCTTTGAGATATATGCATTTGACCGAAGAGTCTGCTAAATAAAGTAAAAGTAATACTGAGCACAAGCACTCTGGATTCTATTCTTATCAGTTTACTGTGAAGGTATCCAACATCTCCAGGGTACAAATTTCTTAGGCTATAAAATGAATTTCATAATACCTGCTTATCCTTGCCCTACTTCACAAGGGGATTTTAAATGGAAACACAAGTGCAACTGTATTTAGTCAGAGCCAACATTTACTGAACACACCTCAGTGTGTGCTAGGCATTGTGCTGAACAATTATTTAACTCAATTCTTTCAACAAAGCTATGAGGTAATTAATTAATATTATCCCCATTTTATGGATTAGGAAACAGAGGCTTAGGCTAAGTCTATGGTTATCCGGAAAGTGGTGGACTCAGGATTTGACCCAGTTCTGTGTCCTATCACTTGCCATGGTCCAAAGGGGTTCAGAATGCCTCATGGGTTTAGGCTTTGAGCGTTGGTGAGAAAAGATGTCATGGAAGTTCAGCTTGGAAATATAATAATTATTATAGGCCAGGTGCAGTGGCTCATGCCTATATTCCCAGTACTTTGGGAGGCTGAGATGGAAAGATCTGTTGAGGCCAGGAGGACTAGCCTGGGCAATATAGACCTCATCTCCACAAAAAAAAAAAAAATTAACTAGGCATGGTGGCGCATGCCTGTAGTCCCAGCTACTTAAGGGGCTCAGGCAGGAGAATTGCTTGAGCCCAGGAGTTCGAGGCTGCAGTGAGCTATGATTGGGCCATAGCACTCCAGCCTGGATGATAGAGACTCTGTCTCCAGAAAAAAAAATTATTACAGACTAATCTCATCTTATTAAATTTTTATCATATGGACCTGAATAGAGTACAGGTATACCATCTACTGTGGAAAAAAAGTCCTCTAGTATGGGAGATACCTGGATATGCCACTAATCCCTAGTGGGTTATGATGATGATGATGAAGATTATTCTTTCCTAGGAGGGTTATATGCTTCTGGAGCCTATAATTATTTTATTTTTATCTTCTATCCTGAGCTTTAGTATGTATTGTCAACAGCAGACTCTAACTGGCCATCTGGGTCTAAAGTTTTAAAATCCACTGTCGAACTGATTCCACAGAAATGAATTGCTTTATTGTTTTAATTGCTTTATGATTAGTGTTGCCAGGATAAATACAGGATGCCCAGTTAAACTGGAATTTCAGATGGACAATGAATAATTTTTTATATAGGCATATTTCATCCAATATTTTTATTTGCTAACTCTGGCCGCTGACTTATGATAATCTGCTTCTCTTCACAGCTCCCTTGAAGAGTTGCTGGAAAATTTAGTCTAAAGGTAGCACAGAAACCACTGACAACCCACAGCTCTTGGAAGAGTCAACTTATTCCACGGCAGTCCTCTAGCCAGAACCACAAACAAAACTTAATAACTAATATTTAAATAGCCCTATATAGTTTATATCCCTCCCCTCATTCAACCACTAAATAGCTCTGTGAACGAAGTAGGACTAATTATAGTCCCCTATGTACAGAAGAAGAAATTGAGCTCAGTAGATGCCAAATGCCTTTCTTAACATCACACAGCAGTATTTGTGGTTGAACCCAACTGACCCAAATCTTCTTATTCCAAGTCCAATTTTATTTCTTCTTTTTTTCTTTCATTGACAATATTCTTTCCTCTCTACTAGATTGCCTCGAGTTTTTCCTCCCTAGGGAATTTACTGAGCAAGCAACGAAATGCTCCCCAAAATATGGATAATCCATCTGTCCCTGATTAATTAAGAATTGAAATTTTGCAAAGAGAAAGTAACAATGCATCCATATGGCACCTCCTCAAAAAACATTTTATTTTCTATCTCACATATATATGTCTCATTCAAAGGTTGTTATACTGTCTGACTCCATCCAAATTTGTTTGTTCTTCTCAACTCACTGCTTAGGTGTTTTAAAGGAAACTATGTGTAGCGGTACCTTTTAAAAGGTTTAATATTAGACTTCTAGAGTGTCCTCACAGTAAACACTTTTGCAGGAAAAATGTCGGGCATATTCAGTTTCTAAACATGATCCAACCGCATTGTCCTAAAAACTAGAAACACTTAGTGCTCAGAGGCCCTGAATTCTGGAACCCTTATCTCGTGTCCTGATGGGAATGACTTCATTTCTCACAAATATTCATAAAGCTTTTGCCCTTTATTGCAGTTGTAGACTGTATTCATTTCTAACTTCACCAAGAAGGAAACAAGCCCATGGGCACAAGCTTTGCTTTCAGAACTAGAAAATAAACTTAAAATGTCCTTTTTGGAGTGGATAAGGTGAGCGGGTGGTGGCGTGGCAGGTAGCTGAGCAGACAGAGCAGGGCAGGACACTTCAAATGTCCAGCCACCAGGCTCCTGACACTTAAGAAGCAGGGGCCCCGGGAGGTGAAGCAACGAAAAAAACATGTCTTGCTGGTTTTACTGGACACGGAGGTGAAAAATCATTCCATGCTTTCCTTTACGGGAAGCACAAGAGGTGAGATCTTAAGAAGGTCTTAAGAGTGTTGGAAAATGATCCAAATTTGAGACAGGACTTAGAAGTCAGAGAATCAGGTAGGTTGAGATGAGGTGTTGCATCAAAAATAAAGCATCCTCTCACTCCAAAGAAAAAATGAAGCATGAGAGGGGGTTTTTTTGTTTTGTGTGTGTGTGTGTGTTTTGTGTTTTTTTGAAGCTTGACTATAGCTTATGTAGATATTTATAATGTTGACTTCTCTGGGTATTTTCCCCATGTTCCAGGGTCTACTAGGCAACAGGTCTACAGGAACTGGGTTATTTGCTTTCTTACTTGCATATTTTACCACTGGCCATGCCAATGTGCTGCTTGGTGGCTGGAAGAATCCTTCATTTTTATCCCTGTTCCAATAACTGAGGAGCTCTGTCTCTGACCTTGATAAATTCCTTGATAAAATTGTATTTACCAGCAGCTTCCAATATCACCTGAGCCCTCCCATCCTTTAATGTATAAACTGCTTCCCCATCCATCCCCGTTTATTATCTTGTCTGTAACTAGACATTGCTGCCGGAATGCATCCCCTGCAGAAACTAGGCCTTTCCACAGCGGGATCCGACAAATCCACATCAATGTGGCACCACGCAGATTTGTAAAGAAGCAGGGATGCCTGATATCTCTCCCTGTGACATCTGGGGAAGGACAAGTAAAGACCAGGTACATGCCACTCAGAGCAGCCAGAGAGTCAATTCACTTCCCCAGCCTTGTAGGTTACTCTTGTGAAGGTACCGGGGAGTTATCTCCTCCCGCTCGGGCACAGTGTTCCCTTTACTCTTGAAAGCCAAATTGCCTTCAGTCCTTGGGACCCTTTCATTACTGTTTGAACAGGCTGGGGGCCGATTTGCGGGATCTCTTCTCCATTTTTTTCCCTGTCACCCCCGTAAAGACCAAAGCATGAAAGGTGCTTAACGCCACTGTTTGCCACGAGAAACCCGCTTTTAAAATGCGACTTTGTTCAGTGATTGTGGTGGGGACCGCTCTGTTTTAGATGTTATCGGGTGCTCTCTGAGGGGTGGGGTAGATGAAGGGAGAACCTTTGTCTGATGCCAGAGAGGTGAGCCTTTTCTGCGACGCTAGATGGCACGGCAGTGCCGAGCGGCGGCCTCGGAGAGGCTGAGCTGGTTTCTGTCGTCGCTGCCACGGACGCTGAGATCCACGGAGGTGGGACGGGGCTCACATTTTGATTCTCTTAGGTGGGCACAGGTTGCCCAGACTGACTTTTGCTCCATCTGACCTCCTCCCTGGGATTTTCCTCAACTTCCAATCCTAATGACAGGGATGCAGTGGCCTGGCTTACAGCAAACCTCTCACGAATGCTTTTGTTGCTTTTGCTAACTGTGAATACGCTCATTTTTTAAAGTAAATCTCTTCATGCCTTGCAGTCCTGACTTCTCTCACCTCGTTAAAACGTTTCTGTAAACAGGACCGAAAAGTTCTTTGCTACCCGAGTGGATGGCCAAATGACAGTGGCCTGCCCTGTGATGACATTGACCACTGCAGACCACAGGGTTGGCTTTTGGTTCTTGTTGTGGTTTTCTTTTTTCCCTTTCATTTTGGATGTTGGTTAAGACTCAGAGACCAAACTGTTTTTTAGGCTTCATTCCATTCTGTTTCAAACAGCTGCCACGGATCTCTCTGGGGCATCTGGTGAGTCCCCGTGGAAGTCTTTGTTGATGACTGTGTTGGTTATTGCTGAACGGAAGACCAGGGGGTGGAGCAGGCTGCCACATGGGTGTCTGTGCAGGTGTGGCCATGGCACCCCCAACAGAGCTTGCCCTGAAGGCAGTGGGGACTGACCTGCAGTGAGACAGGTTGCCTGGCAGCTCTGCTTTAGGACAGGTACGTGGGGGAGCAGGTAGACTCAAGCCATCCCTTGCCTCTCACTAGTTGCCGAAACTAAGAGGATTTCCCAGGGACAGAGCCTTTCTGAGCACCTCCCTCCTGGGAGAGCTGCCTCCTTCTCCTCCTCTTTGTCTCCCAGAGGGGCTCGGGGTTTTCATTCACTCTGTTCTGCTTCTCTCAGCCTCTAGCGCTCACCCTGTCCTCCCCTGGCATCTGTCTTAGAGAGAACGTCTCAGGTTTTTGCCACTGTCCACTGCTCAGTGTGACAGGCGTGGGAGGGGAGGGGCTGCCTAGCTGACCTGACATCACCCTCTTCTTCCCTCTGTGCTTGCCGATGAGTGCTGAGCTGGGACTATGGCCAGTCAGACATTCTGTCCCTATCTGCTTTCTATTGTCCAGAAATTCCTAAAACTTTCTCGTCTGCAGATAGTACTAGTTTGATGTTCGTGGTGATGGCTTTGCTTGTTTGTTTCCCAGTGCTACTTTGCATGTTAATACAGCTTTTCTATCAAATCATGAGCATGGCAGGCAAAAATCTGGCCAAAAAGGGGGCCCAGCCCAACAGGTGCTATCTGTTGGTTTTGGATGGACCTTCATCCAAACCCCTAATGATCATGACATAATTAGGTGGAGCAACTTCAGCTGGTCTAAGATAGTAATTTGTTCCTCACAACTGGATGAATAAATCTATAATCCTAAGGAAAATATACCTTTTCTGTCATTTTAAGGGACTTGGAGTAAGAGGTGTAGGTCCATCATTTTCATCTTCTCTCCTCCCTCTATCAGTAATTAACTATTTTCCATGACACAAATGCATCATGTATCAAAAGTGAGTTGTGTCATGGATACTTTGTCCTACCTAACCTCAGTGGGAAGGATAAAAGCATAACCCCCGTTTCCCTCAGGCCATAAAATGAGAACTGGTCCGTGATACTGCTGCCATCTCCCTCGGGCAGACCCTGAATTCAGCATAAATTATAATGAGACTTATTGGACACCCACCCTGTTAATAATGCCTGACTGTATTTGTGCTATATTTCCAATATATACATTTCGTGTATATTAACTCATTTGACCTTTACAACAATCCTGTGTATTATTCTCATTTTACAGATGGAGAAACAAGGCATGAGACCAGTTGGGCAACTAGGAAGTTCATGATTTAGATCTCAAATCCAGTTTCTGCTTCCAATCCAGTGCCCTGTGCACTACGAGATACTGCTTTTCCTGGGAAGAGCTGTCTAGGGTTATGGATATTTAAACAAATAACATTCATCACAGTATGTTATAATTATCATAGCAGTAGGACCATATGCTATGGAAGAATAAAGATTGGAAAAAACTGAAGAAGATTGAAAAAGATTGAAAAACTGACATCTGAGCTAGGCTTGAGGCAGAAAAAAATGTCTTAGGCAAAGACAGGAGCATGCAAAAAGTCTTGGAAGCATGAAAACACTTAATATGTTTGAGGAATGGAGAGATGCCTGATATAACTGGGACAGAGAATGTGGCTATCAGGGAAGGTGTTGAAGAAAGAGGAGATAGGTGTGTCTGGAAAAGTAAATCAGGATCTGGTTTTACAGAGCCTTGTGTGATGGTGAGAGAGTACTTCTGGATAGATTGAACTGGTGGTACTTGTGAGTCATCTCTGAACCGATGGCCAGGAAGCCACTGGAGCTCAGGAAAGAGGGCTATTTGGAGAGAAAGATTTAGGTCTCATCATTATCTAGATGGAAGTTGGGGATTTTTCCCAGGGAGAAAATGTAGAACAAAGCTTTGGGGGCAGAGCACAATGCAAGAAGTGGACAAAAGAACAACAAATCGAAAAGACATTGAGAAGAAATGTTCAGAAAAGCAGGAAGGGAGCCAGGAGAGCAGGAGTGTGGGGGAGGAGAGAGCTTCAGGGAGTGCTCAAAGGCGGAGGGCAGTGGGGTAAGGGAGTATGTTTCAAAAAGAGCTTGAATTTTGCCAGCTTTACGTCTCTTCCCCACACTTGGGTGCAGGTCCTAAGACTAACTGTAATGGCTCGAAGGTCAGCCTTGAACTATTAATACTATGTCAAATTTTTAGTATATGGCATTGAAGGTCTTACAGTTCTTAATCATGTTTCAAATCTTAGATGAAATACAATTATTTTTATTATATTTAGATTTGTAGATTCTAAAGGCAGCATTTTTTTAAAAATCCATAAGGGTTGATCAATACAGATTTCAGATAAGCACTCTCCCTGTACTAGCAGAGATCTGCTCCCAAAGTTCCAACTTTGAATCTGTCAACATTTTAGAGCTAAATTCTAAGCCTTTCTTTTCCCAGCTAAATTTTTCTCCTCCTATGATAACAGCCCAACCCATGGAGGTGGGAATGAGACTTGGTGACTGTTTTCTCTTTTAGCCAAGCTTCTAGGAGGGTTCCATGCTGTTTGTGGCTGATGTCAAATAGCAAGAACAGCAGGGCTGCTCCTCAGGCTGCAAAGCCATAATCCTATTATGCCTACCTTGAGACTTTCACCTTAGCTGCCTTTATAGTAGTAGATGGACAAAGGTGACTTGATTGACTTTTAAATCCCCAAGGGTCCTAGTTTCAAAATCCCCATGTCTAAGTCAAGTAGTAGATGAGGCCTCTTGCTGAGAAGGCCTGGCTCCTTTGGAGCCCCTGTGGCCACAGCTTGTCTTCATTGTCTACATGGGTCCCATACTTTCTGGGTTCCACAAGTAAGCACTAGATTGGTGTGCAGTTGTGTCCTTCAGTGGTGATCCTTAGCAGGCGGTGAACCTGACTGCATCTCCAGGGTCATGGATTAGTATCTGTCTTTGTACAGTCAGGATTAGGAAATATATCTCCCATTGATTCTGTAACAGAAGCTTATCATATTCTTTTGTTCATGTTAAAGCTGTCCTTGTAAAGGAAAGGTGCAAGATAAGTTTTCTTCCTCCAATTAGCCCCTACTAGATCTGTCATCTTCCCCGTATCACAATACGGTTGCAGAATTATTTAATCCAATTAACTATTTTTAGAATGTTTACAATTCAGTTTTGATTACTCAGAGTACTTATCTAAAATTGACTAAGTTTCAGATGTAATTTGCTAGGCCAAATGTCATACTTTATTTGTTAAGTTTGTTTGACTTCTTATGCAAATGTTTGAGTTTTGAATATCACTTTGCTGGATTTTTTTTTTTCACTTAAACAATCTTCACATTTGCTGCTTCCATTAGCTCTCATAACATCTTTCTCAGGAAGGTGTTGTCCTCAGTTTTCAGTTGAGACTAAGACTTTGATGCCACACAGCTGGTGGACTGAATGTGAGTTTGAACTTGGAATTTGATCATCAGACTCTAAATCCAGTGCTCTGCTCAGTACACCAACACTCCTTGAATTCATTTGACCAAGGAACACTCTTTAAATGATAATGTAATGACAGTACATCATCAGTAGTTCATCAAGATTTTAATGTTTCATATTGAATAATATTATAAATTGTTGGAATTTTAGGACAAAATGCATAAAATAGACTGATAATTATATAATAGATAATGTTCATGCCTGCAGCAATTAGCTGAGAGTAATTGCTGCCCATCCGTCAATGTATAGATTGTTTCTCATTTGACTTCCTCATTAGTTTGTTTTTAAGTTTCAAAAATGTATTAGTTAGGGTTCCTTGCATTGCAGAGAGCAAAAAAAAAAAAATTTCAAATTACTGACCAATCATATCTTACCATTATAAATAACCATATAATTAAACACAATTAATGTATTCCAAAATAATTATAGATATGAAAAGTGATTAGGAATCTACTCAGTCTTCCAGTGCCAAAAATGCTCATAACACCATTCCTTAAAAGCATATTATTGGATACTGGTCTTATAAGAAATTTTAGAGTAAAAAACTTGATATAAACTGATTAACATCTCACAGACAGTAGTGGTCCATGGAACAGAGTTTGGGAAATGTGGATATATACCCTTTCTTACTGATCCCAGACACTACTGCTTGCCTTCTCCTCATCTCATGCCCTCACCTCCTCAGGGCTGGGTAAGAAAAGCTGAGTCTGTACACATCCTATATTTGAGTCCTCTGGAAAAAGCAAGTTATACAGCCCAAGATAACAGTGACAGAAGCATTATTATTCTGCTAGGCTAAGATATCACACAGGATCCTAAGGAATTTGGATCAATTGTCAAGTTGATTAAACCAATTGTTTCTAGTGGTGTTAAAAGACAAGTTTTGTCATTGATTAAGGTGGTAATGAAAAGCAATTTTTTAGAGCAGTCATCTACAAAGTGAGAGATAAATAAGTCAATTGCAGTGTGCGTGGGGATGCTCTTCCCTCCACTGAGATTGGAAGAGAAGGGATCCTGTGCACTTCAGATTTCTTCCATATCCTTCCATCAAGGAGCACGTTCATTTCAAAAATCTCTGTAGGGGTTATAATGGCATAATCGCTCCCTCTGCCCATATCTTTTCATGTAGAAGAAATCCCTGAGCATGTTACTGACCCGTGAACCTAGTTCCATATTTGAAGCCTCAGTGATGACCATTTTTTCATTATTTCCTCTTTACTTTGTTCTTTATAGACCTGGCCAGAGGACAGTGGACGACCTGGAGATCATCTACGAAGAGCTCCTTCATATCAAAGCTTTATCCCATCTGTCTACCACAGTGAGTGGTCTCTCAGTTGAGCATGGTTGGGGGACTTTGAGTTAAATGCACTGTCAGGACAGGAGGAGAGTATTATGGTATGACGGGGATGGATAGGAATGCCTGAATTCTACCTCCTAAATCACCTCTGCTCTCTCTTACGAGAGGCTAAGGAAGTTATACCCAAGAACAGTCACCAAAAGGGGATCAAGTAGTATCATGTTATTAGACCTAAACCCCAAAGCAGGCTGATGGGAGTGGGATGGGAACATGTGCTTCGTTCTTCTATATATGAATTTTGGAACCTGCACACTCAGACAAAAATGCCAGGCCTTGGGAAGGGCTCTGAATCCCTGCCATGATATATGGAGCCAGAGGGAGGAAGAAGAGAAATCTAGATGCCCTGTTCTGCCTCAAGGGGCCAACTCCACCAAGGTTTGCTGCCCTGTTGAGAAAGGAAGTAGAAAGTTCAAGAGAGCATCAGGTCGAATATGTTAGGGCACAATAGCACTACCTACTGATACAAAGCGACCCAATGGCTATAGCTGATTCTGAACTTTTACCTGATTAGGGTATTTGGGAGACAGAAATTTTGGCCTCTGACTAGGGATAGAAGCACCTTCTCCCGTAGAAATATGATTTCGAGGCAACACACATCTCCTACATGCTAATAATTCAAGAACGAAGTGGTTTCGACTTTCACAGATTATATTCTGAGGCCCCTAAGAAACATCTACATTAGTCTTTCATTCACAGCTCACTCTAGGTGATGCTGCTGCTTCACAGTGGCAGAACTGCCCCGGAAGCTTGCTCACCTGCACGGACTATCCAGGGGAGGGGCCCAGCCCGCCTCCCCACCCACCCACCGCTGCTCTTGTCATCCTCACTCTCCATGGTGGGGCAGGTCTAGTGCCTGGGAGCCTCACCTGGGGAGCCCCTGCATGGACAGGGGCAAGCACCTGAGGCTCCACGAGCTCACCCTGCGAGGGAAGTAAGGGAAGACTCCCTCTCCCTGCCTGTGCTCTGGGTACCCAGCATGCCCCTGTTCTGACTTCCCCAGTCTCAGTGGAATGGAGCGAATTGTGGGTCATCTCCTCTTCTACCCCAAACCCCAGGTACCCAGGCAGCGTGGAAAATTCTCAGATACCTGGTTCTAAGGGAAATAGAGCCATCATTTGGGACCATAATTTAGATTTTAAAAAAAAATTGGAATTTTAGCTATCTAGGAATAATTTGGAATTTTAGCTATCTAAGAATATAAATTTTCTCACTCATTTAAATTTAACTATTCAATGTCAAGAGTCCAGGGGTCCTCAAACTATGGCCCGCAGGCCACATGCAGCCCGCCGAGGACATTTATCCTGCCTGCCGGGTGTTTTTGCCCATTTTGGTTTTTTACTTCAAAATAAGATATGTGCAGTGTGCATAGGAATTTGTTCATAGTTTTTTTTTTTAAACTATAGTCCGGCCCTCCAACGGTCTGAGGAACAGTGAACTGGCCCCCTGTTTAAAAAGTTTAAGGACCCCTGGTCAAGACATTGCATTTTACCACAGGTTGCATTCTATGTGATGCAGGGAAGAGCCACTCACGGCAACAGAATCACATGATGTTGTTGATGGTCTCACCTCACCCAGGGCCAAAGACAGGCAGACAAGTTGGCTAGTTGATGCATGTGGGACCATGTTTTAAACAGTCTCTAAGGAGGTTGTCTGGTATGAATTGGCTATAAGCTATTCTATAAAAATAACTTTTGTATGAACTTTAAAGACGTGGCGGCAAATCCAGTGAAAGTGGTTCTAGATGAGCGCAGCAGCAGCAAGTGACTCAAGAGACGACGGTGCGGGAAGCCAGGGGACAGTCCACACCGTGCTCAAGAAAGAGCACAAGTCTCCTCCCCCAGGTCTCCAGATCTGGCCTTTCCACCTCTTTCTCTTTTTCTTCCAGGTGAAACGGGAGTTAGCGGGTGTGCTCATTTTCGAGTCTCATGCCAAAGGAGGAACAGTGTGTAAGTGAAAGCTGTCCTGGGACCTCGCCTGGCGGCACACTCGCCACCACAGGCCGCAAATGCTCGGCTTCTTAGCCCCGGGTCTGACTTGCCAGGGTGTCCTGTGGCACTTTCATTGTTCTGGACCTGTGACTATTTCCAGCACATGTCAATTTTTCTGAAGTATGGTGTTTTTCTAGTACCAGCATGCGCAGGGAGTGCCAGCCTGAGTCTCACTCGCTGTCTACCCCACTGGCTCACGGCGGTGTTTAAGGAGGGTGGAAACTGCTACTCTCCAGGCTGGGCCCGAGGCAGTGCCTTTGCCAGTGACCTCACTCCAGTGTGTGGTTTTAGAACTAATCTATCCCTTGACATTGCCAGTTAGGATGATATTTGAACTATCCTGCTTTCTTTTTCTTCTCTCACTTCCACTAGAGGCTCCAAGCCTGAGAGAATTTCTTTGCCCCAAATACTTATGCAGCATTTAATATTTTTTATCCTTATGGTTGCTGACGACGTATTCTTTTTTCTTTTATTCTTTTCTTTCAAACTTATTAGTTGTCTTCATTTTTTTTATAAAATATTTCAAATAAAAATCGAGAATATTACAAACGCCTTTTCAATCTTTATCAAACATAAGCATTATGCTATTTTTTCATGTTTTCTAAAGAATGAAATTATACATTTACAGTTGAAGGCCCCTCATTCCCTCCTTTATCCCATTCTTCTCTTTCCCTCCCCAAGGTACTCCTACCTGAATGTAGTGTTTATCATTCCAACTTAGTTTTTTAAAAATATAGTCAGTCCTCCATATCCATGGGTTCACACTTGTGGATTCAACCAACTGAGAATCAAAAACATTCAAAAAAGAGAAAATGGGTAGTTGCATCTATACTGAATATATACAGACTTTTTTTCCTTGTCATTATTCACTAAATAATATAGTAGAACAACTATTAATATTTACATAGAATTTACATTGCATTAGGTATTACAAGTAATCTAGAAATGACTTAAAGTAAACAGGAGGATGTGTGTAGGTTATATGTAAATACTGCACCATGGATTTGCACGTGGATTTTGGTACCCGTGGGAGGTCCTGGGGCCAATTCCCCACAGATACACAACTGTACATAGGTATGTATCTATAAACAGCATGTAGTGCTGACTTGCATGTTTTTAAACATCACAATACTGGTCAGAGTACTTTTAAAAACTATTTTTCCATGGCATAAATTCTGGTGAATTGTGGGGGAAATGTGTATGGCTTTAAGAAATGGATCGCTGCTAAATTGATATCTAGTAAAAACGTGTCTTTTCGGGCATAGCAAGGAGTGCAGTGTTTCTCTTTCTTTCATTTTCTATAAAAAAGGAAATAACACGCTACCTGAATAAGTTAGTATTTGCCAGTGCTTTTTTTCATATTATGTATTTATAATTCTGGAGACTTAAAATGATGATTTGATAAGCTGTAATTTATATTGATGTGCTTCTATTCTTATCATAAGTCTTTTCATCTTTTTGTGTCTAGTGTTTAACCAGGGGGAAGAAGGTACCTCCTGGTACATTATTCTAAAGGGATCAGTGAATGTAGTCATTTACGGCAAGGTATATATATCTTTTTCTTTTTGAAACTTTATTACGCTTCATTTACTAGTGTGGCTTTAAGTATTAGCAATGTAGTGCTATAATTAACCTTGAAACAACATTGTTACTGGATGTAGAAAAGGCATTCTTGCATCTTTAATCATAAATTATCTCAATTATTATACTCAAAGTAGTATTGTACTTTCTGGGGCTTGTCTCCTTATGGATTATAGTGTATACGTGTAAGTGAGGCCATAGACCACATTACTCAATGAGAGAAAACTGAAACACTATAATTGAATTCTAGAATCCCTTTGACACCCCTAGGTACAGCCCGTTTATACCTACAGTGTTTTAGGGGAAAGGGGGTCTTGCGGTGAGAGGTGGGTGGGTGTCTGCTCCATTTCAAGGATCATCTTCTTCTGAATGCCCTACTCTTTCCAGGGTGTGGTCTGCACCCTGCACGAAGGAGACGACTTTGGCAAGTTAGCGCTAGTGAATGACGCCCCTCGAGCTGCCTCTATCGTCTTGCGAGAAGATAACTGCCATTTCTTAAGAGTAGACAAGGAGGATTTCAACCGTATCCTGAGGGTGAGTCCAAAGCAATGTGTGGGTGAGGGACGCCCCATTTTTCCTTTTGCCAAATGAGTGAAGATTTGTACCTGGTGTCAACGGAGCAGTCCTGTGATGAATGAGTGCTCTAGGAGCAAAGGGCTTTGTTGCAAACCTGGCATGTTTCCTGTGCTGGTTTGCATTCTGGGACGCAGAAGTGATATTCCAGTAACGCTGCAAATGTAGAATGTTAGGCTGGGCCAGGTCCCTCTGCACACACCTGTACTGGTTCGTGAGCATTGATGGTAAATAGAGACTGCCTTGGCAAAATGTCACAGTCTGAGAAGCTTCTCTCTGACATGCTGGCCATCCCCTTTTGTGTCCTTCTGCATTCGTCTCTCCTGCACTGTGGCAGCCCCCCCAGCCTCATGCCTTTCTCTAGCCTAGACTTTCCTCGTCTCCACCTCCTATCTCTTCCCAAATTGGAACCTTTCTCATATCATCACACACTCTCTTGATTTATTGAGTGATTACATTTTAGTGGGAATTAATGTCAGTCGTGGTTGCTCCAACCAAGCATTTTCACTTTCAAGTTCTTTATCTCAAATTGTTTTAAACTAAAGAATTTTAGCCATTGGCAAGTAGAATAATTAGGGTGGGAGAGGGAGTCATGCAGCTGCACTTAAAAGTTGACTCTGAAGGTGACCCTACTCTGAGCTCGTGAAGGGATTGTGAGAGTGGTGATAGGTAGATGAGATGGTCCATGGTCTCTCCCCACCATGAAGTCTCTGGTCCCCTGGGAGGGAGGACCCAGTTTCAGCTGGTAGATCCCTGATTGTGGACTGCTGGGGATGATGACAATGTCCCATCACCCCGGCCTCTCAGGTGGCCTGTGGTCCTTCCCACTTTCCCTGGAGCTCCCCCACGAGGTCTTTCTCTCTAGGATCGCTCTGTCCTCCTCCCTCCCCAGCTGACACAGAGCAGGCTCCCTTCTCTCCCTCTTGCAAATTAGCATCTTTCTCTATCCCATCCTAAAGTCCTAAATGTAGCTTTTGTGCTTTCTGGTGCATTTCCATTATTTAATGATGGTTTACAATATCATTCTCCTGTCCATATGTATGGACGTCTGTCCCTGTGCATCCTTAAGCATTTGCCTTTGGCGGAAAATTTCTGACAACAAAGTCTGTCTTAGGAATGTGGTGTATTAACACAAAGAAAGTTAAATTAAAATTTACACCATTGAATGATATAAAAAAAAACACATGGAATTTGACTTGGTTCTTATCTGATATCTTTTAAAATGGGGGCCAAGTATTGCGGGAAAGCACATTCAAATTTTTTAATTAATTATTTAAAATGATATTGAAGTTTAAAGGTGAACTCTACTAACTCTTTGACATTTACACACAAGGAGTTTATACTCAGCCAAAAAATTCTTTGAAAGCATCAGATTAGGACCATTGCTGTAATATATAAAATCACTTAAAATAACTGAAAAGAGTTCTTAACACAGTTCAAACAGATTTTTTTTAAAAAAAAAAGTCTTTTGATTAGAAAGGTGCCCCACTTTTAAGGAAACTAAATACACTCAGAAGAAAAAAGAACTTTGCTGAAGCTGAGTGCTATTTTCCACATATTTTTATAAAGAATAAATGCCTTTGCTCCCTTACTTTCCTGCTATATTATCCTCTTTTACAGGGTTCTCAGAGCATAACCACACTACTCTCTACTTTGCTGTTTTTCTGAAGAAAGGGTAAAAGCAGATTTTAAAAACACATGCCTCAAACCTCATCTGGTCCTCTCTCTGACCGTTCCAGCCCTTGACTTTGAAAATGACTTAATTTGTAGACGCAACAATTAGCATCACAAGCACCAAATGAGTTTCTGAAGCATTTTAAATTTTTTTCATTGTCTGAGTAAATGGCAGCATCTGTATGTGGTGTAATTTGTATTTGCAGGACGTTGAGGCGAATACAGTCAGACTTAAAGAACATGACCAAGATGTCTTGGTGCTGGAGAAGGTCCCAGCAGGGAACAGAGCTTCTAATCAAGGAAACTCACAGCCTCAGCAAAAGTATGTTTGCATCCAACACTGTAATTGCCAGACTATGATTAACCTTTTCACATGGTATCATCATTTCTACAATAGCATGTTCTCCTTTTTTGTGGAAGACAGCAGTGTGTGTGACTTTTTTCCTCTCTATTGACTAATCACACATCTTGTGGAGTATAATGTATCCATTTCTGGCACTGCATTGAGCTTGGTACTGCCTAGAGTAATTCTGGAGAGAATATTCCTCTACTCTAAAAACCACTCTCTGTACACAGTGTTCAACCGTAATCGCTTTCAAACAGAAGGCACATGAGAGAACAATGGGAACAGGAATACCAGGCAGCTCAAAGGATACGTGGGCCCCTACTTGATGAGAACCTTTGGTATTTGCATTTCGTATGTAGGGTTTCTCATGAAGTGGTTCTCTTGTTATCAGAATGAGTGTCCGATGGACGCCAGATTTCAAATATAAAACAGTCTGTTGATTGCAGCCTAGTAGCATCCATTCCGTCTTATTCATACTTATTCCTGCTAATGTCAAAGGGCATTTGCTTCTCATTTCTCAGGCCTCCTGTTTAACATGAGTCTTTTTCAGTTTATGTATGCTGAGTTCCAGCCTTTGCGGAAACTTCCTACATAGGACTTTTTCATCATATGTGCCCATATTGGAGTTGTAAGACAGAAGAATGGGAAATGTGGCTCTAAGAAATCACAGAAAATTGCAGAATCTAGTTTTTAAAATGGAGATTAATTTTCAATCATAGTGGAATAAAAACACCAATTCTGTAGCTAAAGAAATGTCACCAAATAATATGTTGAAAGAGAATGCGTCTCAAGTAATTTTCCTTTGTTTGCCAAATAAGTGGAGTGTTCCCTTTATCAAAACATTCATCTTAACTGATGAATTTTTAGTGTTTGGACTAAAAGCCTAAGGCTCAGGCATTTTCATCCAGATGAATCAACATCTTTGCAAAGAGGGCAAGAAGAAATATGGTATTATTAAATAGCCATAGTGTATTTTGCAGATTTTATCAAATCCTTATTAACCCCTTTTAAAAGATGGAGAAAGTTAGGGTCAAAGAGGAAAGTTACTGGGCCAAGGTCTCAAAGCTTGCAACGGTAGAGCATGGATTCAAGTCTAGCTTGATCAACTTTCACACTTATGCTCCTTCTTCCTCCCAGCTTACTGTAGCAAAATACAGTGTATAAAACCTACATCCTCCACACTATATAGTAAATGTTGTAAGCCAGTATATTTCAAAAACGCTGACATAAAAAGGACTATATAAAAAGCTACTTTTCACTTACAAAACTATAAAATTACTATCAAAATTTCTTTATTTCTCTATCTTTTACTACCGCCCATTCTTGGAAATGTCCTCGCTAAAATGTTTTTAACTGTCGTCCCTCCGGCCCACTGAGGAGGGTAAGAATGAAAACTTTTTTTATGTGAAGTTTGGGGCTGTCCCCAGTGATGTTCTTTGGTGCCCTTAAAAAATAACTAGACCATTTTATAGGCTTAATCTGCATTCTTTAATAATGCTTCAGATGTCTCAGGAAAATGACGCTAACTGAAAACATAAGCCTGAGAATTTTTCTTAACCTGAAAACATTTGATCTGGAGGTCTCCTGGGGGTCCTCTTGCTTCACGTCTTCATATCACTGGGGAATGATCAAAAGCGTTTGCTTGTTACAACCGTTCAGGGTGTGCTCCAATGTAGGTTTCTTATGAAATCAAACTAAAGGGGATAGAAAATGAGAAACCATGTGTATTAAATGTATTTTAGGCCTGTGTGTGATTTTCCATCACAGCCCCTAATTTGTGTCCTGGTGTCTAATCTGAATTTCTTATATAATTCAAAAACTTGTGCATATTTATAGTAAAACCATTTAAGAAATATCAGTGAGTACAAAATAAGGCACTGTGCAAAGTCATTTCCCTGAAACAATGAAAAACTGCTCTCTGAAGGGGTCATTTTCCGTGTTGCGCTTTCCCAAATGAGACCAGAGTTGGTTGAAGAGGGTGCCGTGTAAATGAATTTGGGGCTGATGTTCTGGACAACTTCCTTAACATAGCATCAACCATGTCTGTAGATGGACTTAAAATTTAGGAAGCTCTAAGGCTTCTCCTCAGAAATTGTCCTTTATGAGCTTAAAGAGGGTCACCATGTTGGTGCTGCTAATAATATTATTTTTCCAGTTCACTTGTTCCCTAAGAAATCCAGAATAGTTTATGTATACATTTAAAATTTTTAAAACTGCCGCACTCTGCCCAAACCTCTCAACTCTGAGTGTGATATTAAAATATCAATAAGAAAACAGCATTTGTCATGTTGGGTAAATCAGATGGAGCCCTGAGACATTTGCTGTTTCAGGTATCTTTCTGCTCTGTGGTTATGTGGGTTTAGTAAGAATGAAAGAATTTGAAATGATTATCATGTGTTGGTGACTGTGTTGCTTTTTTCTTACTGTTTTCTCATTGCTCAACTCCATCTTGTTTGCAAGAAGATAGTCTCTTTCAGGTCCCCTCCCCGACCCTTTTCTGCTCCAGGTGCAGATAGAAGTGTCCTCATTTGCAGGTTTGTTGCTGGGAAAAGATTTTTTGTCACAAGTTAAAAACCTCATAGTTTACGTAATGTAACCTATTAAGGTTCTCTTTTAATGTGGACTCAAGTAGCTCTTTCATGTGATAAACTGAAAA
Source organism: Cheirogaleus medius (assembly GCA_008086735.1). Taxonomy (NCBI): domain Eukaryota; kingdom Metazoa; phylum Chordata; class Mammalia; order Primates; family Cheirogaleidae; genus Cheirogaleus; species Cheirogaleus medius. Next base: position 19,331,780 of record VBSM01001562.1, read on the forward strand.
GAGCCATGCTGTCTGGTCTTCAAGTGGCCTTGACCTTATTTAAACAGAGGTCAAGCAGTAGCTGCCTGGCAGTGTCCAGTGTGAAACAAAGCCATCAGGTCATGTTTCAGCCAGACCCGGTGCCCCAAGACCCCAGAGGGCTGTGGCCAGACTTCAGTTCTGTGGCCAGAATTCAACTTTTGACGAGGAAACACATTTCGTATTGTTGTATCAGTCGTGTATCTTGCTACAGAGCCTCAGCTATGAGCAATAGCTACCCAACGCCATATGAAGTTCCCCCGTTCAGTTTTCATGTTATGTAATGTATTTATACTTTTATTTAAACAAAACCCATTTTCAGAAACAAGCAAACAGAAAAGCCCTCTTTAGAGGAAGGTTTTCAATTACATGGAGAATTTCTTGTTCAGGACGAGCTCCAGTTAACTAGACCTCGTCTCCATCCGGAGCGTCTTGTGGACAGGCAGAAAAGCGCCACGAGACACATGTTGGTTCTCTGAAGCCAGACAGACCCGGCTCATGTCAGAGATCTCCCGTTTACTAACTCTGTGACCTTAGGCATGATGCCTCCCCTTGCTGAGCAGTTTCTCCACCTGCAGAACGAAGATGATGTTTAACTAGCAGGAGTAAACATGATGACCTTAGTCAGTGCCCACCTTTACTAGCTGTGCCTAGTTGCCTGGGGCCTAGTAAAGACTCCACAGATGTTAAATGCTCTCTCTAACCCCATTTCCTGATGCGTGTGGCCAGATGCCACTCCTCTTCCAGCTCATCTGGTGAGCGCTATCAATGCATCATGTATTTCAGGAATTGCTGAATGAACTGAGCAGTATTCTCCATTTAAGTGTTGATGGTCATTTATAGATATGCCCTCTCCTTTCCTCAAATATTCATTGCTTACAGGAGGAAAAACCATTGTCTTCTACCTTGTTTATTTTGAGAAAGGGGTCATACATTTGAGATAAAAGTAGGCTTTTTTTTTTCTATTCCCCCACCCTCCTCCTCTAGGTTCTAAAGGCAGGTTTCCCCAAAGACTTAACTCTGTAGCTTCCTTTTGTTCCCATGCATGCACTCAGAGAACAGTTTGCCCTAACAGCCACCTTCCAGATAGACTGCGTCAGCTACCTTATTCAATGCCAGGGGTGTGTCCCTCGTGCTCCGTTTTCATACACACCAGGTCATATGTTAATATGTCTCTTCTTCACCCCCTTGGGCAGTAGGTTGGGACCCTGAGACTTAATAATATGTCAGGGATGTTCTTGAGATAGCAACACGCCTCCTCGAAGATCTCAAACAGACAAGGAAAGAGTGTCAGTGGGGAGGCAGAGAAAGCTGGGTGCTCCCGGAGCTGAGTTCCATCAGTTTTCTGAATGGTAGACAATTTTATTTTCATGGTTGTCTTTCTTCCCTGTCACTTTGCTTTAAGTGAAATGCCCAGCAGCAAAGCAAAGTCTGAGCTCTATAAGAGGAGCACCCTTAATGCACTTTGTCTACAGCTTTCACTTACTGTTTTGTCACTATCTTGAATATGACTTTGAAAGAACCCACGTTCAATTTAAAAAATAAATCCTGCCATATTGATTGAAGAACACACCATGGATGGATCTTCTGAAATAATGGCTAATGCCACCCCCCCAATAATTTATATTTGACATTGAAATAAATTATAGAGACTTTCTACTGCTGATTTATTTCCTATTCATAATGCTTCTGGGGTTGATGTGTTTGCTCATTGGTGGTTGGGGTTTTGTTCTCTTTTCTCTAGTTTTATTATTAGCTGCATTTCCAAAGCATATGCCAGTGTACAGTTGGGAAAGACAGAGCATTCCAGAAATAGGCAGGGGAATCGACTGTGGAACTGAAATTTTGCTACAAGCAACCCATGTATGGATGACCTAGCTCATTTCCCAGGCCAGCTCTCCCGCCTCCCCTGGACAGCCCTGAGTTTTACCTGTTCGTTTTTATTCCCCTTTAGAAAAAGGATCAAGTTGCTCAGTTCCCAGCCTGCTAAAGCTGCTCTCCAAGAAGTTTAAAAAAGAACAATGTTTCTAGTAACTACTTCACTTTGTGATTTTTCCACTGTCTTCTTGTGTGACTTTGGCAAGGGGCATGATCTGTCTTACCATGAAGAGTGTATGGTTCCCTGGGATCTCAAATTTTTAAAAAACTTAGACAAATATTATACAAAAAGGTCATTTGTTAATGATTTGCCTACTTTTGAAAAACTAATGGCATTTTTGTTTCTTATCCAGGTATACTGTGATGTCAGGAACACCTGAAAAAATTTTAGAGCATTTTCTAGAAACAATACGCCTTGAGCCAGCTTTAAATGAAGCAACAGGTATATGCATAGAACAGTTCTGTGTGTCCATTAAATCCAGGCATGACATTGTTTCTTTAAAAAAATCCTGACTTCATTCTCAGTGTGTATAGCCTGAGCAACTTCAGAAGGGGCTTATGTGTATCGATGTGTGAAGAGCCTCCCTGTGTGGCCAGACAGGGACCAATCCTTCTGCCTCTCCTCTGCCCTCTGCCATCCTGGCTGTTCTGTAGATAACTCCGCCTCTTCTCTACATATTGTGAATAGTTTTCTGTGGGCTCTTCTTAGGTTATCATTTAAATCCACCTTCTGTAGGCATCTGTTGGGTTTATAATTTAAATCCTACCTACTCCCATAAAGCAGTGGTCCCCAACCTTTTTGGCACCAGAAACCAGTTTCATGGAAGACAGTTTTTCCTCAGATTGGGTGGGGTGGAGTAGGGTGTCGTGGGTGGGGGGAGGGTGGTATGGAGCTCAGGCGGTGATGCAAGGCCCATTGCCTAATAGGCCATGGACGGATACCAGGTCGCAGCCCTGGGGATGGGGACCATAACCGTAAAGGATTTGAAGCTGTCTACATAACAGGCACAGCTTTGTGCCAATTGGGAGTGAAATGGTTCTCTCTGTGACTGCCCCAGTGTAACTAAACCCCCTCTGTTTCAGTTTGCTAGGGCTGCCATAAACAAACTCGGCAGCTCAAACAACAGACTCTTGTTGTCCTACCGTTCTGAAGACTAGAAGTCCGAGATGAAGGTGATGGTAGCCTTCTGAGGGCTGTGAGGGGGAATCTATTCCAGACCTCTCTTCTGGCTTCTGGTGGTTTGCTGGTGATCTTTGGCATTCCTTGGCTTGTAGAGGCTTCACCCCAATCTCTGCCATCGTGTTCAGATGGTGTCTCCCTCCCCGTGACTCTTCACATCGTCTCCCTCCATGCGTGCCTGTCTCTGTGTCCAAATTCACCCCCTTCTGTAAGGACACCGGCCATATTTGATTAGAGCCCACCCTAATAAGCTCACCTTAGCTCGACCACATTTGCAAAGACCCTATATTCAAATAAGGTCACGTTCTGAGGTACTGGAGGTTAGTTCTTCAACATATCTTTTTTGGGGGATAAAATTTAACACGTAACACCTCCTTGAAGCGAGCCAGTTTTGTTACTTAAACACAGAGATTTGAGGGTGAATAAAACAAATCTCACCAGTGTACTAAGTGTTCAGAGTTATGACACTGTTTGGTACTTTGGTTATCACCTTGTATATGACTTTGTAACAACCCACATTCAACTTAAAAAAAAAAAATCCTATGTTACTGATTTGTGGCTCAGAATAATGTCATGGGTTAATATTTTAAGCACCCTGAGCTCCATAGAAAACCATTTCTCACTAAGAGAAGTTTAGAGATTTATCTCAAAAAGTTAGTGGTAGTTCAAAATCCATTTCCATAATTGACCTTTGCAATATACTCAAGGTGAAGATATCATTATTATTATTATTATATACCTCCTAAAAGTATTTTACCACTGACTTCTTATTTTATCTCCTCATTCCAGTTTCTCATTTTATAAATAGATTACCTGAGTATTTTTATGTAGCAAATTAATTAGGGAGTAGTAGATATAATAGCCAGGATTCCTGGCTCCAGGTCAGTTACTTTGAGCCCAGTATTTGTTGAGTATCTTGTTGGGCAGGCACTAAGCTGAGACTTTGGACTAGGCAAAGTGAACAGGGAATCGCCCTCTTGCCCTCAGGAAACTTATAATCTGTAGAAGACATAAAGGAATATGCAAATAACTTGAATATAAGGCTGAATATGGTTATTGCTTCAGGGGCACTGACTGGCCAGGGATCTGGGAAAGTATCATGGAAGACACAGCTTTTGAAGTGGCCCTGAAGGAAGGCTAGTAACCAGTTACTTGAGAAGGGGACGAAGCCTTCCGTACTTAGGGGCAGCATTAGTACTGACTAGAAACAGGCAAGGAAGAGCAAGCGGACTGGTTTTTGCTGGCCTGTTGTGTACCTAAGTGGGAAAAGGAAGGTAAGGTCTAAGAATTTGGGGTGCAGACCTTGGGGTGTTACCAAGTAAAGCTCGGCATTAGGGAGTGGTTGGAGATGTCTGAGCAAGGAGAATGTGTAAGAGCTTTGCTGGAGAAAAGTCGCTCCGTATTTAGGATGTAGAAACCCTTGAAGAACCAGTTAGGAGGGGACTGGCTGCTTCCAAGAACCATATGTAACCTCAAAGAAACCAAATTTCCAGGACCTCAGGTCAGAAAAAAATGCAGCTGACTTCTCCCCTCTGATAAACTGTTTTCCCAGATGTGTGGCTGCATAAAGCAAGAAACAGCATCTCCCCTAATGTGAGGATTATCTCAAAAGAAAGATTCTGGTACATTAGAGACTATGGCATCTAAAGAAAGATCTATAAGATCTTTACTATCCATGAAGGGCAAATATATCCTTCCTTTTAAAGTCACTTCTAAAAGAGATGGGGGCTGGAATTATCATTGCTTCTTAAACAAAAACATCGAAGCCTAGAAATCAGTGTATTCGAGAGCTGGCGTGTGGGATATGATCCCTCACCCTTCCATTTTTGATGTTAGAGACTAGGCTAATGTCATAATTTAATATCAAACTTCATTCCCAGAAGTCTTTCTGATTGTTTTATTTTACAAGTAATGTGCATGGCTTGGAGATAAAGAACAAATCAGTATCTTTCTCATAAATCAAAAATACAAATATACCCCACTACTATCCTGGACACTAGAAACAATCCTAGGGTAGGTCTATGAAATTTGTGGATACAGTGGAGTGGGAGACCCTTGCTATTTGTAGATTTTACAATTCAGTGAGAAATCTCAGAATTGCAGTGAAACATGTTTACACTGTAGAAATGATTACACCACTGAATTTGACATTCTCTTAGTTTACCAAAACATCTATTTTCTACCTAAGACTCTTAGTTTCCTAGACTTATACTTTTATGGCCAATATTAGCATTGAGGGACTTGGGAAATCATTTTCTAGCAGGAAACGATTACAGGGAGTTGTGCACCTGAGTAAAGGGCAGGACAGCCACATGGAAATGTGAGTGCTGGGTGGGGAGCCATGCTGAGTGACAGCCTCCCCAGCCTAGGAGCACCCCAGTCACACCTCTGCTTTATCAAAAGTTAAACTACTGTATAGCACAGCTTTCTGGGTGGCATATAAGTAAGCATGACCTCCCCTAGCCTCAGAGAATATATAAAACATATCAAGGTGACTTTAGATGTGAAACTCAGACAAGCCAAAGTCCTTTTGTGCTTAAAAAGTTTCATTCAGCTTTTGTCTGGCACCTTCTCTGCTTCTTCTCTCGGCTTAGTACATTAAGACTGATGGGTCTGGTGACACTGAGTCCTGACAGTTTGGGACCACACTTGTTACTTATGTTTAAATGAGGATAATCGCTACACCCTTAGTCCCTGAATCAAACTTTGCCCGTATAAATTCATTAAAGATATGGACTCTGGAAATCTAATTTATAGAGTGAAAATTTGCATATTTCTCACCATATTCTATTTGAAAAGTTATGTGAATTTCACAATCTCAGCCATTGTGGTTCAGTTTTTGACTGGAAATTCCCATGGTCTCTTGGGTTCCAAGTTTCAGTGGGCGTAGTCCTGAGGCTTGTGGGTTTGTCTTCATGTGCTCTCCCATCCGGCTAGCTCGAGAGTGCCATCTTTGCAATGAAGAACCAGCATCGAATTCAGTGACAAAGTCAGTGAAGCTTATCTTTGAGACCTGCCTTATTTCCCTTGCTATCCCTCTGCTTACCTACCTACAAAATAGCTTCAAAGCTTCGCGACCAGCCTGAGCAACTGTGAGACCCCATCTCTACCAAAAGCAACAAAAATTAGCCAGGCATGGTGGCATGCACCTGTAGTCCCAGCTACTCGGGAGGCTGAGGCAGAAGGATCACTTGAACGCAGGAGTTTGAGGTTGCAGTGAGCTATGATGATGCCAATGTACTCTATAGCCAGGGTGACAGAGAGACTCTGTTTCAAAAAAAAAAATAGCTTCAAAGATAGGACAGTCACCATTTTAATCTCCTGATGGCTTTTGTTTTCCTCCAGTTGCTGCTCACGGCCTTTATCTTGTCTATTTTTGTTGCTTTTTTTCCCTTCGCCAATTCTCTGCTCTTACTATCTCCTTTTTCTATCACCCTCTCATCCTTCATTGCTCCTTCTGGAAATAAGAGATAAAGGAAAAATATATTAAAAAAATAATCTTCGTATATAAGTAGACAAAGAAATGATCATGTCCTAATTCTGCATATATGGTACTGCCTATGTGTAACTCTTTAATTATATATGTTTTTAATTTTTTTGCAGCTAAGGTACCTAGTGCCATTCATACAAGGATGTCTCTTTTTAAAATATTATATTTTTTGTCCATTGTCCCCAGAAATTAACTTTTTATCTCAAGCTCTGTCAACATCATTGTTTTTATATGAAGTGCTTCTATGTACAGTAAAATCATACCCCAAACCAACGTATAAGAACCAATGGCCAAGAACAAGTAAATCTACATTCTTGCTTTCCTAAAGATTGCTACAAGAACCTAATTTTTCTTTCTGCTTTTTTTCCTCCCCTCCAGATTCTGTTTTAAATGACTTCGTTATGATGCACTGTGTTTTTATGCCAAATACCCAGCTTTGCCCAGCCCTGATGGCCCAATATCCTTTTGTTGTGATAAGTCTCTATTCCCTTAAAGACACCCTACCTGTCTTCTGAAGGTAAGTCATGGCCCAGGTGGAGTTGTGCTTTCTGCTCTTGTCAAACTTGGAAATGCTAGCAGTTTCTCCCTGTATAGACTCTGGTTTTCCCTGGCATCGGTTTAAGGATTTCCTACTTATTACCCGTGTAGAGAAGTGTGAACCAGGTTACCCCAGGAAGGTGATACTGGCAAGAAATACACATTCCTGGGAAGTAGGCTAGCAAAGGTTATGTAGAGGAATCTGGGAGTGTTACTGGGGATAGTTCCCATACCTGGGAGACAGACTATGTACCTGTGTCATACTACCTGGCAGGATGGAATGTTGTAGGCTTGTGTTCTTCTTCTGAGCTGTGGTATTAATCAGGTTGCTATCCTGCCAAAATAAATACAAATTATCATTGCTAGGGAGCTTTCCTTTCACATTCATCTTAGTCCATCTTTTCCTCTAGATACCGAAATTTCTTTCTCTGTTGCTATTTTGTATCATTACCACATTGACTTAAAGGTACAAAACTTGAAATTCTAACGACAGTTCCTCTAGACAGGTTGAAGGCTGAGTTTGTTTTACACAGCTTTTCAGCGGTATATTGATTAAACGGACCCGCCGATGTTGGTCTCTGGCACAGCGTGAGCATTCAGAAAATGTGAGTTGAATAAAAGAAGTGAATATTATAAATGGATTTCACCCTCAGCTTTGGGGAGCATAGGAAAGTATATTTTTAAATTCTGCTTTATTTTTAAGGCAACAAAAATTTTGACCCCAAAACACTTTGACCCTTTTGAGTCTCTAAATATATTGAAGGAGAATGCCCCCATCCCCGCTTTCTTTTTTGAGCAATTCAATTTTGGCATGTTGTCTTTTTTCAGGATTATAATTACCATCCCTGATTCTCATTTTCTTGTGCACCCATAATTCTCTTTGAAGTCAACAGAATGTGTGAGGATGGGAGATTGAGTTGAATGTGTTACTCAGAGGGAGCTGCAAGAGTGAGATTTGGGTGTTTATTTGCCTGGAAACTATCTTTCCAAGTAATGACAGCTTAATGAGACTTACATATGTTATATATTCTTCCTGGCTCATATTCAGTTATTCTCCAGTAAAATTAACTCATTCAGAATCTCTCTGTGCTCTTTTAACTCCATAAATGGTAATCATTATTACACTTTGAAATTCATCAGAAGGAAACAATGAAAACCACCCTTGAGTTTAGACTTACTTTTTTCAGCAGTTAGCACATTGATGAGCCTAAGGCAAACCAAATGCCAACAAGAGTGAGAGTACAGTCGGCCAAGTCTTAGCATCTTTACCACTCAAAGCCCCAAACACTAAGCTTGTACTTTTTGCAAATTCTGATTTCTTCATTGATTAGCATATTCTCCTTGAAGAGTTGGTTGAGAACATTCAAATCACTAACTTCTTTTTTCAAAATAGTCGCTCCTGGAGAAAAGGTGCATGCCATGCCCAGGTGGGGACAAATGGGGATGCTGACATTGAGGAGGAGGAGGGAAAGGTGGGAAAGTGGACAATAGAATCATGGGAGACCTGTGATATCAAATCTTAATTATTTTTTCCTGTAGCCTGAAGAATCCAAGATGGCTGAGTATAATTTACACCATCTGGTGCCCTCAGTCCACCCCTTCACATCTGGCCTTGTAAGAACTTAGATTCTCTTCATTTTTTTATTTCAAATCAACTCTCTGGGCGTCAGACACCATGCTAAGAGCATTGACCGATATTATTTCACTTTATCCGTGCAGGATTCCATTGGGTTAGTATTAGCTTTATTTTATAAATGAGGATCCTGAGGCTCCCACACACATGCAGTGGCATGCCACAGGCAAGTGGCCAAGTCATCCAGGTCTTAGGATTTCAAGCCTAGAGTTTGTCATTTTTCTCTTTACAACTTCTTTCAGAGCTTCTTTAAGTTTTTAATGATTCTATCACTTTTAAAGTTTAAGAACATTTCTTGACAATATATTGCACCATGCACGTTTAGCTATGCTTCAGGTGGGTAAAACCAAAGTACGCCTAATTCATCGAAACCAAATAAAGTGCTTCGTAGGACTTCTATCTATCCTAAAAATTCTCCATGATTTTCTGCATGCATTCCTTTAAAATGTGCTTTGTCGGTTTTAAGAGTTTTCCCAATGTGCCAAGGCTCTCAGGGGGACCTATTTTGCATATTCACTTGGAGAACTCAGGGATGCCACAACAGGCCAGTGAAGGGTTCTACTTGCGGGTCAGTTGTGTGGGGAGAATCAAGAAGGGGGCTTTGGGCCTATGGGCTAGTCCAGCACTGTCCAAAAAAACTTTGTGCAGTGATGAAAATGTTCTATATCTATGCTAGTTCAGTGGCCACCAGGCTTGATATTGGCTACTGTAAAAAATTAGATTTTTAATTATATTGAGTTTTCATTAATTTAAATTTAAATAGCCACATGTGGTAGTGGCTACCACATTAGACAGCACAGTCCTTAGATATTGGAAGTAGGAGCCTAAGACAAGAAGTGCTATTCTGTAATGCCTAGGGACGGTGTCCCAGGAGGCCAGGAGCTCATCCAGCTGTGCTTAAGCAGAAGGAAAGGGTTCTATCCCTGAAGGTCATATATGCATGAGCGCTTCTTTATTAAGTGAATGACCCAATGTTTAGTGTTCCTTTCCACTCAGGGAGATGTTATATAGGCTCCTTATAAAAGCTATGTTTTCCTGGTCATAAGTAACATAACCAGCTGTGATTGACAAAAGAAATAAAGGAATTCATCAGAAGGATATGGTAACTCAGAGAAACGAAGGGATCCTTGAGGAGTCCAGGCCTTAGGAAACTAAAGGAACTAAAGGCTGAGCAGTTGGGGTAAACCTACTCCAAACATGCTGGGTCCTCTCCTCATTCCCACATCCTTGGGAACCGGGGTCTGCTTGGCCTCCATTGGGTCACTGCTGACATCCTGGTCAAGCAAAGGCAAAGTACTTTACTGGACAGTTTCACGGAGACTGTCTGCAAAGCAAAACAGAGAAAGTGTCGAAACTGATGCTAAGCAGGCAGACGTAGCAAATGTACACAAACTGGTCAGCAGCACACCCACAAGCAACGGGAATGTATAATGTCAATTGAACAAGTGGCTGCACTCCCATGTTTTTAACACGGAATACAGGCATAATAAAATCCTTAACCACGTTTCATTAGTCAGTTGCTTTGGCTGAGTATTTTTAAAGTACTTAACATCTGTGGCTTTTTATAGCAGCCCTATCAAGAAGTCAGTATTTTCACTGTTCTTTTTCCAAATCAATAAACTAGGATAATGAAAAATTATGATTTACTCAGAGAAAGGTAATTACTAGTACAGAACAGATTCGAGCCCTGAGCCGCTGACACTTATTTCTGTTCTTAGTCCACAAAGTATGTCTCTTCCAGTTTTGCTTTTAGCAGGAAGAAAGATGGTAGAACTCAGTTTAACCTTAATGTATCAGGCCTTTTATGTGCTAATGAGAGAGACTCTCTATTCATTAGATACACTTTGGACATGATTTGACCTGATGAATACAAGTGCTTTATAATGAGTTTTAAAGTCATATTTATTCAATTTCTATACTTTTCATCTCCAGCTTCTTTAATCTTTTTAAAATCTGCATTTAAAATTCAGTTCAATTTTCCTTTAGTCTTAAAAAGAAAATTAAAAGTACACATATATGTATATATAACCCTATCATCTCTCAGGTATAACTATAGTTATTATTTTGGTATGTAACCTTCTAGTCTTTTTTCTATACATGTAGATATACTTTTAAATACAAGAATAGGATCACAGTGTAAATAATTTTGTATGCTATGTCATGAAACAATATTTGTGAATATCTTTCTATGCCATTAAATATTTTTCTATACCATTTTTCTAAATATAGATAGCATTGTCATCCTTAAAAATAAAACATTCTCATTATAAAAAATTTCAATTACCACAATAAGAGAGCAGAGCAAAATTCATCTGGTATCTCACCACTGTTAATAATTTTATGAAAAACATTTCAGAATATGTATATATATGTACATAAAACTTTATATAAATTAAATCATATTACATGTGCTTTTTAGCAATATGCTCTTTTTTACTTTATTGTATATTGTGAATATCTTTTCAAACTAACATATATAAATAAAACTACATCATCTTTTTTTTTTATTGAGTACTGACAGTGTGTCACAGAGTGACACATGGGCGGGGGGCTGGGGGAGGAAACCAAAGAAAGATACATTATCATTTTTAATGACCACATAATATTATATGGCATATATGTTTAGCCTCTTCCTATTGGATATTTAGATTATTTCCACATTTTATTTTTGCAATAACAAACACAATAGGATGAATCAACATTCTTCCAGCAGAATCTTTAATCTTTGCCCATGTATATGATAATTTACTTATTTTAAATTTCTAAAAGTAGACAAAGAATATGTAATATTTTCATGCTCTTGATGTTTATTCCCAAATTGCTCTCCAATTGTCTTAATTCTGTGCTTTATGATTAAATTCTGTCATATTCTTGTTTGTCTAAATAGAGGCTGGCCTTCAATTAATTAAGTGATCACAACTGAGTTAATATTATTTTGAATTTTAATAGCTATCTCCTTGGTTCAGAGTATTTTCACATCATTTACTTTACCTTTCAACACCCATTCCCTAAATGTGAAGCAAAAAGGTCTAGTATCACCCATTCCCTAAATGTGAGGCAAAAAGATCTGGTATATTTTTTATTTCATTTGACATATAAGAGAAATCAAGGCACAGAGAGGCCAAATAACTATCCAAGAATTTGCATGTACTGAAGGTGTTTGGAGGAAGTCCATGTACCACTAATTGTAATGATGGTTGATTCCCCAACATTCATGCCATCTTGGTCATCACTCTAGCCACTTGTAGTAATTGGCAGGCCCAAGCTAGACTGGGCCAGTGAAATTCAAAGAGAGGCTTCCTGGGCTTCTGGGTAAAATCTTTTCAACATTTAAGAGAAAGAATGGGAGCCTGTGACCCCAATTGCCAGTAGCAGCTATCCTGCAACCGGGAGGGGAATGAACCCTAGGATAAAGCTGAAGTGAGTGGACAGTGAGGAAAAATCCAAAGCACTGGGATTACAGGCTTGAGCCCCCACACCTGGCCAAGACACAGGTCTTAAACACAGGTCTTCTGACTTCAGAGCTTCCGCTTTTCCTCCTATAATCTGGGGCTTCTTGCCTTTGTGGAGCAGCCCAACATTCTGGCTACCAGGTCTGCTCCTTCCTTGATGCATTATGTTCATGAGAATACAAGTAATCCCAGTGCTTTGGGAGGCCAAGACAGGAGGATCACTTGAGGCCAGGAGTTTGAGACCAGCC
>VBSM01001562.1:19344315-19390241 GCA_008086735.1 Cheirogaleus medius
AAAAAAAAAAAAAAAAATACAGAAAAATTACAGGTGCCTGTGGTGAGTAAGATAATAACTAGGTAAAAATATATGAAATAATTACAGTGTTTGAACGGCAGAGCCGGCATGAGGAAAATGACTCAATGGAATATTAAGCCTGCTGTTGGCAGGGTAGAAAGACTGTAGCCTACACTGTGGCCTTTACCTCTTCTGATTTTCAGCCTAAATACCTCACTGCAAACAGATCCAATCTGTCCTCAGATGCCAAAGGAGATGGTTCAATTCAATGAAGATTTAGTCACTCAGAAAGTTTGTCATCGTGTATATTAAATACTCAACAACTGAAAGATTTTGCCTAAAAGATGTACCAGATGTTTTGGAATTTGTATAGATTTAGTGTACCTAGTGACATTGAATTCTTTATGAATTTATTTAGAATGTATCTTTCATCTATATTTGACATCTTGACAAAATGGGATTTCAGGTAATTTAGATAAAGGGTGTTAAAGAGTTGTGACTTTTTTGAAGATTTTTTTTTAGAAAAGTGCATAATATATAGCATTCTAAACAATGTGAGTAATTGTTTAAGGTGACAAGTCAATCAACAAACTTCAAAGTTTTTGTGTTTTTGCATGCCCACCACTTAGCTAGAAAGTGTAGAAATGCACGATGAGTTTAAGACATGGTTTGAGGATTCTTCTTTAAGGCTCCCCAGTGGTCAGAAATCTTTATTACATGTTAAGTATCCCTAATCTGAAAATCCAAAATCCAAAATACTCCAAAATATGAAACTTTTTGAAATCCAACATGACACTCAAAGGAAATGCTCAATGGAGCATTTCAGATTCTGGATTTTCAGATTAGGCACACTAAACTGGTCAATATAATGCAAATATTTCAAAGTCTAAAAAAAACTGAAATCTAAAACACTTCTGGTCCCAAACATTTTGGATAGGAAATACTTAACCTCAAGAGTATCAACCTTGAGAGAAACTTCAAGTTAGAATTTGGACGTTCAGTAGATTTAACAATGTCTTGTTAGTAGTAGCCACTGCTTTCCTAGTTGACAGGTGTAAGTCAAGAGAGTGGTTGAAGCTATAGCAGACGGGATCTCATTCAGATATTAGCAACTCTGTTCCTCCCTGATGGTCAGATTATCAAGGTTGTAACAGTTAACTCTTGATTTTCTGCATGTGCTTTGTCTGTTTTGGGGGGGGATCAATTTCTACATTCTCAGATGGATTTCCCTGTTTCCCAGCAAACTTCTAAATCACCTGACTCTGCTATATAATATATGTTAGAATAAAGAAATTAATGTTAATATCAGAAAGAACACAACACCATAGAAAGGTATAAAGAGTGCTGGGGAGGGAAATAAGAGAACTGAGTTCTAGTCCCAAGAATTCCATTGATAAATTTGGAAAAATAACCTAGTTCTGCTTCAGTTTGCTTACCACTAAGATGATGCAATTGAAGGACATGCAATCAAAAGGCTCTTGAAACTCACAGATTTTGATTCTGTGGCTCATCTGAAATCAATTTAGTGTATCAGTGATGAGTTTGGCCACTTAAATTATTATGGTCTTTTCTTAATTGTGTTTAAAACACTGATTCAATAAATAATTCTGGATTCTCTTACAGACTTTTAAGAAACTAACACTTATGAGATACCAGAAACCATGTGGTCTTTCTGTGTCTCTCTCCCTCAGGAATTCAGGCAGCCATATTGCCTCTTGCCTGAACCCAGCTGTTGTGATATCATGACATGGCCTTACTCAATACAAGTATTTCCTGATCATTTGACAAAATCATTGGATTATGTATTTTATTTTCTATCTGCTCTTAACATATCATATGTGCATGGTACTCATTGATAATCCTTTCTAAATTGTTCTTTGTCCTGGAGAAGAATTAGATTTTATTTCACATAGGACTTTCTCCATCAAATGGTTAATGCATTATTCCAATTTTAGCCAAAGAATGTTTCTCCAACCTTCTTGATGTGTTTCAATTTATGAACATGCTATACACGAAATGTTACTCTTTTTAGGTTATACTTTTGACATGGTATTGAGACAAAGAAACTGGGGGATATTCTTTATTCTTTGGCTGCTCCCTGAAAGGAATATAGTTTTTACCCCTTCTAAAAGCCTAGGGAGATTGTTATGGGACTAAATAGAAACCCCAGCTCCATACCTAGAACCCTTTGAGGTGTAATAAATTACTTATAAAGTCTTCTCTGTGTTGCTTAAGAATCTGATTCAACAGCCAGTTCACGTTGCCTATGGAAAGGCAGAATCCTTGAGCATATCCCTGGATTCAGCTTTAAAAATAATATCCCCGCCCCCAGTTTAATAAATAAATATCTATCTATGAGGGAAAAGGCAAGGATAAATAAATAAATAAATCGGTGCTTCCTTTTGTTTTTCCAGAGGAAAAAATTCTTAATTTCCATGAGAAAAGAGAGAAAGCCCCTCTGTGTCTCTCTGGATATGGTCAGTTCTAACTCCCAGGAGGCTGCAGGGTTATTCATTAAGGACAGGGAGCTCAGCCCTGGTTTAGCTGCTTAACACCCTGAGTCAGCTGGAGGAAACTGGGAACTTCAGAAGAAAAAAAGGGCGGGCGGGGATCTTTTTCCCTTTAGAATTTTTGCTCCCCAGATGAAATTATTCTTAATAATTTCATGAATCCAGGCACTGATGTCCACTTACTATAGCCACTGGTTAGGACAGTGGGGGTGGCAGCAGAGAAAGCCTTGCCACTTACTCACTGAGCACCCGTGGGCAGATCTCTTTCTCTCGGAACCTCAGTTTCTTTACTTGTAAATATTTCCTCTTCGGATTTGCAGAAAGCATTATATGATCACATGAGCATATTTTATAAACTGGAATGCTCTGTAGATATTTGAAGTGTTATCACATTAATCTTTCCCATCATGTATTCTATCTTTTATTGTGGACAAAAGACAGATTTCCCCATCAGGAAAGAGGACAAGAAAAATCTTTGTCCTGACCCGTAGAGACAATACAGATTTAATTACCCTATCCTATGGCTTTATGGATTAGCTGCAGGTGTACTGCTGGTATCACTGTATCAGACACACAAGAGTCTGCATTGCTACCTTGAGTCCGAGTCAAGATAACCTGGAAAGTTAGAATTATATCCACTAGATACCAACTTGATATTTCAAACCATTGCAGCCTCATACAAGTAGGAAAGAATCTTCTTTCTTTTTCTTTTTCTCTCTTACACACACAAATACTTCCTTTTCAGCATATTTTCCAATCTAATATTTCAAGTGAGTAGGGACTGTGTCCATTCTATCACCAGCACCTAGCATGGTGCCTTACTCAAAGGAGTCTCTTAATAAATAATTGGTGAATGAATGTGAATAGTTTCTTTGCCTAAGTACCTGTAAAGCACTTTGATGTATTTTATTTGAAAAGTATATTAATTCATTTGAAAATACATTGACCTCTTAAAAACCACATTAGCACATTAATTGTCCTGTCTTTGGATTATTTTCTTAAATTTAGGCTAAGAGCTCACCACTCTATATACCAGCTCAATAAAAGCTTTCATCTCCTCTCTATGCTGTTACCATCTTTGAGTGATTCACAATGTACTCACGCCACATGGATAGTGTAATATTTTTAAGATCCTAGTTTATATAGTAACTTAGGGCACAGTGTGATTTTTTTTTTAATTGATAGAACATGATCAAAAATTAACTTTGCTCATTTTTCATAGTACAGGGTTATTGAAAAGATTGTCTTTTACTTAGATCTAGAAGAGAGGAGAGAAGGGAGAAGCCTACACTGAAGTGTCAGGGTGAGGAACATGACATGAGCACAGTGGCATCAGGGTATTCAGGGCAGCTGCTTTAGGGCGTGAGCTCAGCCTAGCAGAGGCTTTAAAACATATTCTATTTGGACTTCGGAATTTTCACTGCCTCTGTGGAGTGCCTTACTCCTCTTTATGGAGGCTGGCCTTCCCCAGCCCACACCCTAACCCCCCATCTTAGCCATTCTTACTTTCTCCAATTGGCTCCTATGCCATGGACATGAAAAAGATAGTACCTGCCAAAGCCTGATCTATTCCAAAGTTTCTACACAAGCACAAGTTACCATAAAATCAAACAAAAGAGAGCATCATGGAAAAGCAGCATTGGACTTTCATTATGTTAGTGGTACCTGCTTCTCTTTAGGTCCACTTTGCTTTAGTGTTATCAAATGTGATGGTTGAAAGAGAATTTGGAAATTATTTCATCTCACCTCATTTCACAGGTGAGTAAATAGAGTTCTACAGCAGCTAAGTGACTTGCCCAGAATAGTATCGCTAGATGGCGGCAGCAAAAGGACTTGAACCCAGATCCTCCCACTCTTGGGTGAACCAGTACGTATTTTTCAATCAGTCAAGAATTACTTTTTTGGGACCCACAGTGTGCCTGACAACGCTCCTACATGCCATAAAAAGTGGTCATAAAATGTAGTGCCCAACATTGTAATTCTTTGGAAAGAAAAACTGAGTTATGAATATATACAAGCAAGAGACCAAAGGGTTAATCAGAAAAGAAATAATTTTCACATAAAGTGATCTTTCTTCCTTTTTTTTATTGTAAGCTCAGAGAGAATTGTAGCAATACAGGTTGAGCAATTTTCTTTTTTATGAATCTTGTGCTCAATTTATGAAAGCCATTTTGCAACCCATTTATATGCAGTAAACCTTTGCTTTAAGGTTCTGTCATTTACCTTGATCATGATTATTTATAGTGCTTTTAGAAAAGGCCCTTTACTGGTTTAGTTCTCAAGCACAGCACTGCCACAAGGCAGTTTCCACAGGGTCTTTTAAGGCAGGGTAGGAAGCTAAGACATGGCCAGTCTTGTAGCTAGCTGTGAGGCACAGGGGTGTTGTGTAATAGGAAAACTAGTTGGAATCAGGAGTCTTAGATTCAAAACCAACTCTGCACTCTCACTATGTAATCCTGGCCATTTCTGCTCCTTTAGGGCCAGTTTGTTCACTTGTAGAAATGGAACACTTTCATCACAAGGCTACAAAGTAGAGTTTAACTGAGATATTTAATGCTTTTGTGCAAGTTACGTTGTAAGTTATAAAGAGTAACTTGTCTTAGGATATAATTATCTATCATATGAACTATAAGTCACTGAGAAAGGAATGGTATGTCTAATCTAAAGTATTTCTTGATCACCTATTATGTTCTCCCTCCTGTAATCCATACAAGAATATCAACTGAGAGCAGGGACATTTACTCTTGGCATAGAGGAGACACTCCATTAAGTATTAGTTGTATTAATGAGAAAATAAAATTTCTAGATGAACACCACTATGCTAGGCATGGTTAGAATACAAGACAAATATTCACCATCCCAAGCCTCAAGGGGCTTATAATGAAGGTGTCTAGCCATAAATGCGTGAAGAGCTGATGAGGTAAGCTGTGGTTCTAGGCAAGAGGAAAAGGCGTGGTGTAAAAAGTGTGTCTGCAGCCCTCATCAGGGGATCGATTCCACAGGAACGGTTCCTCTCCTGAGCACTGGGTGAGTTTATCTACCTCCAGCCTCGCTTGCCCACCCACACACCCTTTGTATCAGCCATGACCCGGGCAGGACTAGATCCCCACTTGGAAGGGCTCAATTGAAATGCAGACAGTGATGGGGGTTATAGAGATGTGGGCAGAATTATGGGAAGCAGCAAGAGGTGGCAAGGCCCCCAGAGACAAGCCACAGCGGGAAACATTACCACCCAGAGAGGCAAAGTTCAGGGTGGAGGCGGGCAGGGAATGAGAACCGGAGCTAGGCACAAAAGTCCTTGTCAAAAAAAAAGTCCTTGTTAACACCACCTCAAAGTGGAGCCGGTGAAAGTCTAATTCCTTGGTCAAAGTCAGCAGGAGTTAACGAGTGTTTGTATGCATTTGGTAGAGACACTATGTGGGGGTTTTCTGGAGGGCTAAGGGAGGAATTCCATTAACCTAAAAGGCTGGCTTTCTGAATTGAGATCTATCACTCTCTGCCTTTGCAAGAAGCACGTGAACTGAGTATGAACTGGCTAACTCTTCCTTGACTCCTTGGCACTTACCACGCACAGCCTTCACAAGGTACTGAACAGGAGAAAATGGATTATGCCCTCAACAATAAGAGGCGAGTCATCCGCCTGGTTCTGCAGTGGGCTGCCATGTATGGAGACCTCCTACAAGAGGATGATGTGGCTATGGCCTTCCTCGAGGTACTGGGCGGGGTTGGGGGGGTCATCCCTTCCAAGAATATACTTTCGTCTTACAATACCAGGACCTACCCATAGGCACAGTAGCTTTCCGAGACAGACTGTAATTGCAAATTCTATACTTTGTTAACTTGTCTATTCATCCGAAAGGTACTATAGAAAAAGTAAAACAAAACATCATTCATTATCCTGCCATTTTAATTCAATAGCTGGTAGCACTTCAATGTATTTTCATCTAGTCTCTTTTTCTTTGTATGTTTTATGTAGTTGTAATCACATAGTACCCATCATTTTACAGGGTGTTTTTTCCATTTAACTTTATATAAGGCTTTTTCCATGTCAGTACACTCTTTATAATAAAAGTTTCTAATGACCATTGAGTAGCTATGCCACAGATAGATTTATATGTTCCCACATTGTTGAATAAATTTACATCATTTTCAGTTTTCACCTTCCTAGAATAATAGTGCAGTGAACATTTTTGTGCAAGTAGGTCTGTCCTGGATTACATTCCTAAAAGTGGGATTACTAGATAAGGTGTTAGGTATTTTTGAGCAGAGCGAAGCAAATTGTGTTGAGGAATTACTAAAACAGGAAGTGCTAGAAGGTGACATTAGTTCGTAACCACTGCTTTAACCTGAACTTCCCTGTTCTTTCCCATAGCTCTAGCCCCATATCATAGCTTTGATCGTGGCATTTAACCCTTAATTACTCACTCTGTCCTCCAAAACTTAGATGAGGAAGGCAAAAGGCAATGTTACTTCCATTTCCAACTTTTTCAGTCTGTGGGTTCTAAAATGAATTATAAGAAACACTGACGCTCTCTGCTTTTTAACTGTATCATTTCACAGGCAGCGGGGTGAGGCAGGGAGGAAAGATGGATCAGGAGACCCTCTCAAGGCTGTAGAATGAAGTATTTTAAAAATGTGTGGAATAGTAGTGTCTTGGGGTCATGTGTTGACTCATGGCCTCTACTCATGGAGTGCAAGACCATTTTGCAAATGAACCAAAGTGGTGGTTAAGCTGGCACTGCCATAGTTCTTACCTTCTGCTGGGGAGGCAACTGCTCCCAAGCCAGGCGGGCACACCTGCTGCTGCTGGGGGTCAGGACAGTTCCAGGAAGTCAGCGAAGAGTCCTGAGTTGGTAGCACAAACTCAGCGTAAATTCAGAATAGTGCTGAAGACCACGCCTCCATTTTACCACCACCAATTAACCAGAATGAGTGTTACATATTAAATAACCACCAAAGACTAAAATCATGTTAAAATGAATATTAAAATTTCCCTGAAAAAAAATTGAGGTTAAAAAAAGTGCTCTTAAAGTGTAGACTGTAAAATGACCCATTCCAAAACATTGCATCACATTGCCTTTCATATAAACATCATATAAACAATTCATTTGCAATTTCTTTTATTAATAAATTGAATCTTTATTGAATCTTTATTAAACATATCTAACATAAAATTTGCCACTTTAACCATTTTAAGTGTACAATTCAGTGGCATTCATTTCATTTCCAATGTTGTGCAGTCATTACCACAAACTATTTCCAAAACTTTTTCTCATATACAATTTTGAATTTAGACATATTATAACATTTTCTTTTTTCCCCTCTAGTCCATGAAACCATGGTCTGGAGATGCTGGGAAAGCAGATGACATAAGGACATGTCTCTATTGCTCTTTACAGAAGCGTGCGCCTTTTGCAGTTCTTGTTAAAAGCCTGTGACCTTTGCCAATTACAGGAGTTTTATGTGTCTGTATCAGATGATGCCCGGATGATTGCTGCCCTCAAGGAGCAACTGCCTGAGCTGGAGAAGATTGTCAAACAAATGTAAGGAAGGGCTTAGCTTTGGGGGTGTGCTTTCATCAAGCAAGTGCCTGCCTCACAATCAAAACCTCTTCCAAAAATCCTCTGCCCTCAAGAAAGGTTAAAGCTGGTCATGCAGGGTTGTGATTTGAGCAGACTGTGCCCAGGGCACAGGTGGTGCAGTAAGACTGGAAGAACAGAAGGACCGAGATTCTGTTCGGCTGCATTCTGTGCTGGAGGGCTGCCAGGAGAAAGCCTGGGAAGGAAAAGATCATGTGGGAGTCCTGCTCAATAAACTTGGGTCCCTTAAGTTCAAAGCCGTGAATCCAGCAATAAAATGGTCAATGGTGTTTGAAGGAAGTTTGAAGGCAATTGCTTGTATGGAAAATTCACTTTTGGCTGCCAAAGCTGTTGATAATGAATATTTGTGTCCTCACAGTGAAAACAGAAGGTTTCACACGCTGTTACTATAGGTTAAATACAGTACTAGAGAGTGAGTATGCTGCTAGACAGACTTTGAAAGCTAGAAATCCTGGCTTTGAACTTCAGTTCTGCCAGAGATCTTCCTATGACAAGAGCTGATGTGTTTGCTGTCTCCCCTGTGTTTTCATCTCTTAATATTAAAATGAGGAGGCTCATATTGCCTCTTGAAGGGATTCAGTGGTTTCATTTTCTAATGTAAATTAAAGTTATATACAAATTAAGTCATTTAAAGTAATAGTAGCAATGGTATTAAATAATGTGCTTTCTCTCCTTTTCGTAGCTCAGAAGATGCAAAGGCTCCACAAAAGAAGGTAGATGTCATGGAGAATTATAATTCTCCAGAATATTATATTGCAATGTATATATAAAACTGATTTCTTTTTTAT
This sequence comes from Cheirogaleus medius, assembly GCA_008086735.1. NCBI lineage: Eukaryota > Metazoa > Chordata > Mammalia > Primates > Cheirogaleidae > Cheirogaleus > Cheirogaleus medius. Next base: position 19,353,214 of record VBSM01001562.1, read on the forward strand.
ATTGTCTTCATTTCTTGACTCTACCTGCTTCTCAGATGTGTTTGCTCTGAGTCGCTGGCGTGTGTCAGCGAGTCTCCCTAATGGCACTTGCTGTGGTTATTGTTTTTACAGCACAAAGTTCTTTTGCAACAGTTCAACACCAGCGATGAAAGAACCCAGAAGCGCCAGCCTATCCGTGGCTCTGATGAGGGTAAAAATTCTCTTCTAACCCATGGCTGTGTAGATTATTTAGAACCAGAATAAAATCTTCTCCCTTGGAAATCATCACCTGGGACCCACAGAATAGCTTCCCTTGGAGGTGCCCTGTTGCACCCCACATGGTTTGCCTGGAGGTGCCCTGTTGCCATACCATTATTTATGTTCTTATTTCTACCTGGAGCCGAGGTGCTTGTCCACCATTCCCTGATTCTGCTTCTCCCCAACAAACACCTTTCCTTGAAGGAAATGAAGATTATCTCAGGGCCTGGTTGTCCAGGTGCCCCACCCCTGGGAAGAGCGGGTGAGAAGGTATCTGGCACTTTGTGATGCCTAGGGGAAGGTGGAACACCAGCGTACCTGCCCAGGGACAGTGCTCTGGCCCTGACCACAGCCCTGTTAGCAGCCACCAGGGAGGTGAAAATGCTGGCTTTTATTGTTTGGTTGTTTAAGATTTCTCCAAAGAATCATAACCAAAAATAGTCACAATTATAATGAGAAAATTTTCATTTTAAGCCCCAAATGAATCTTGTCATTTAGACATGCCTCTAAACCCAAGAATTACAGTAGCTGGAATGGCTTTCAGGATTTTTGCATTTAGAGGTGAGCCTGTGGGTGCTGCGTACAGGTCTGCTGAGCTCAATCTGGTGAGCTAAATCCGCTGAGCTAAATCCCTTCCGAGCTCTGTGGCCCCAAGCACACAAACCGGGGAAGCAAATGAGCAGGAATGCCAGCATGTGGCAGAAGCACTCCCGTTTGCAGAGGTGTTGGTGTTCCTCCCCACGGCCACACAGGGTAGCAGGTATCCAGTAATCAGCCCACAGTACAGCACTTCCCCTTGCGTAAAAGAGAAAAGCTCGCAGAGAAGGGCAGACCCAGAACATTGGCCTAAAGATACTTTCCATTTTCTCCCATGACCTATTTGTGGGTTTTTCATCAATATCTGTTGTTTTTTAAACTGGGGTTGGCAGCCACACGTGTACCCATTCTCAGACCAACGCTGAAGGTGAGCAGTTTTAGAAGGGGGCAGGCACTGGGGTAGACGAGTATGAAGAAATAAAATAGTAAGGATGGCAAGAGGATGCAAATTTGGGGGATGTCTAAATATTTGGTATAGCTCGTGATATTTGTAAGAACTCCCGAGACTAACTTACCCCATTGTCACTGCCTTTGCGCAGTTCTGTTTAAGGTCTACTGCATAGACCACACCTACACAACCATCCGGGTGCCGGTGTCCGCCTCGGTGAAGGAAGTCATTAGCGCAGTTGCCGACAAGCTGGGCTCCGGGGAAGGCCTCATCATAGTCAAGATGAGTTCCGGAGGAGGTAACAGCCCTAATCCTAATTAGCTTTTTTAGTTGCAGCAAAATGGGACATCCTGTCCAATCAGAAACCACACAAGGAGTTAGCATGGCCATTTCAGGCCAACCCGGAAGGTTGAATTGGTGCTTATGAGTGCTCCCACAAATAACAGGACTGGTATGATTAAGGGTGGGCTGGGTGTCCAATATCCACTATCTTTTAGGCACTCACGCTAAAGCAGAAGGAGGTGAGGTGATTTACCTGAGGCAGCTGAAATTGAGGACTCTGATGTGGATGTCCACCTAGAGTTCTTTCAGTATAAATCCTAATAAAAAAAGCTTAAGGCCTTGGAGCCCTGAGCAACCTGGACCCCAAGAGGGAACCTAGCTCAACAAGCTCAGCACAGGTCTCTCCAAGGCTGGTGTTGGAGGCTAGTTCTTTTCAGCTGATGGTGGCTCCTCTGCTTACCGAGAAGAGAGGGCAGGAGTCCAGCTCATCAAACGAAAGGAGGAATATTTACCCCCATGGGATTACAATTCCTTTCATTGTCCCTAACTCTATGCTTTCCTGAAATGTCATTCTTTTGTTCGTCATACGTTTACTGGCCACTTAGTGTGGCCGTGACAAGAGAAGATGAGTTAGACACAGCCCGTGTCCCCAGGTCTCTCCCAGGTGAGGTAGGAGGTAGGCAGTTAGGTAAACAGTTACGACCCATTTTAAAATGCATGTTGGATTCCCAAGATCTCCTTTTCATTTCTGTCCCAGCTGCACAGGGCCCGGCGTGCCTGCCCTCGCTGACCCCCTCTGCATGTTCTAGGTGACACCCGCACTTCCCTTACGTCTTTACCCAACACCAGTGTCTCCCTGAGGCCTCCTCCTTCCTTTCCTTGATTCCCTGTCTAAAATGTTAACCTCTGTCCCTTATCCCGGCTTCCTTGCCCCCTCCCCTGCTGCATTTTCCTCCTCATCTTCTCTCACTCTCTAATACATTGATCTTGTTCTTTGTCTGCATCTCCCACTATGGTGTAAGCTCTTTTTGGAATGGGATTTTTCTGTCTTTTTTTCTTTGGGTTTTTTTTGTTATTTTTTTTTTAATATGATTCCATTCTGTCTCCCCAGTGCCTGGAGCAGTGTCTAGCATGCAGTAAATACCAAATAAATACTTATGAATGAACTAACTTTTTAAATGTAGGAGAAGGCTTAATCTAGTTAATAGTGTTGCCCTCCAAATTAAGAAATAAGTGCAAAAATAATAATAAATATTGCATCTAATATTGCACATGGGATCTCAGAATTCTTGTAAGTTTTTAAAAAGTGATCATTTCATCTCCAAAGTACTGGCTGTAATTACCATCTAGAAACATAACTTGTTATGTTAATAGCAAGTGTGGTTTTTGTATATATAGTAATTATGGCTGCAGCGCAGAACTGGGCGAATTGACTCTCTGGTATTTCCATTCCTGTTTTGTGGTCATTTCTGATGGCATCCTGAGTGTCGTGGGGCTGCTGAGAGCTGTGTCTTTTTTATTCAGTGGGTCCCTTCAGTACTATATTTTATGCAGTCACTCTGTGTGTTCTGGTAATTCAGCAAGCTGGCAATTTGTTGGTGTGATTAGGGCAGTGCAGCAAATCTCAGATGTATTTAATAGGCAATCTCATGCTCTTTATGTTCACAGAAAAGGTGGTGCTCAAACCTAATGATGTTTCGGTATTTACGACGCTCACCATTAACGGACGCCTGTTTGCTTGTCCACGAGAGCAATTCGATGCACTGGTAGGTGTGGATCGCCTCCTCTGAGCAGCGTCTGCAATCAGGGAAACTTGTCTGGAACTTCATTTGCAGTCAGTCACATTGAACCTAGTGGCTAAAAATTCTCAAATGCTACTTAGCTTTTTCTTTTTCTGCGGCCTGTTAGGTAAGCCTCAGGTGTTCATTTGAGATGCTCTGAGCTTTAGATTTTCTTTTGTGGAAATTGGCCAAATAGCACCACTGTGGGGCATAATTCAGCTTTCTTTGTTGTAATTTGCCTCATTGATATGTCCCCAACTTAAATATTAATATTAAAAATCTGAATACTTACACCAGGATGGAAATTATCTTTTTTTTTTTTTTTAACCAAGATGACACTATTTAGCAAATTCCTTTGCGTTATGGCAAAGTCACCTTCTGGTCTCAGAAAAAGCCTGTTCCCTGAAAGTTCTCTCTCTACCTTGTATAGGAAATGCCAGAGGCCAGAACCCTTCCCCAAGTCTCCAGAACACTTGTTTGCAGCCACACGGAGCTTTCTGTGAATAAAGGACTAATCAGCCCACGCTAATAATTGAGTAGCCTGCTCTCTTTTATGCAGGTGGTAGCCTTCATTTCTATTGATCCTACAAAAATTAGGCATGTAGATGAGTAGCTGTTAAAGTATCTTAGGAAGCCCATGGGGCCAGTTCCGAGGGTAGAGAAACTAGTTTTTTCCATCTTTGGACACACAGGACTTCTAAGAAAAGTGGCAACACAAGAGCTAGAGGTAAACTGCATGGAATTTTGGGGAAAGAGTTTAACTACATAAGTGATGCATGAATAGGTTTCAAGCTTAATCAAATCAGCTCTTATAGGTAAATCAAGATTCTCCTCCTTGGACTTTTTAGAGCTTGTTTTAGCCTCATCATAATCCTGATTTTCTCTTTTGGGGAGAGCCATTTTGTGTACCTAGTGAAGTAAGTGGATTTTCACAATATCTTGCATTCACTTGGAGAGAAACTTAGCAAATGTGGCATTAGTTCCCTTGCTAATCCCTCATCCGCTGCAGGTCAAAGCACCCTCGCCTTTCCTCAACCAGCAGTGCCATAAGATCTGAATCTGCTCGCAGTCCTTTTTGGACATTATTAATATTTAAGTCACCCACACTCATTCCTTTCTAAATAGATATTTCCAACATTGAGGGGTTGGGAAAATAAATGTCATAAATGGGTCGTGCTGCCCTCTCCTGGAAAGGAAAGCCATCAGAAGCCAGCATAGCTGTCGCCCTGCGGAAGGTGCTGTGTGATGTGTTTATCACACGGGCGCTCCGGCCTCCCTTGCCAGCTGCTGCTTGGCCGCAGTGCAAATGACATGGGGTATAGACAGGGAGAGGGGACCGTCTTCAGCTCCCTGTGGGGCAGATACTACGTTTTAAGCTCTGTTTATTTGCACACAATCCTGCGGCCTTCCAGGTTCTTAGCCCTTGCTTATATTCCATTTTAAGGCCTCTGTAGTTGAAAGACATTTACTCTGCAACCAGTACCCAGGACGTGAACTGCCTGCCTGTCACTGCTCTGCCGTGCACTGTGCCGCGAGTGGCTGAACCTTGCCTGCCTCACATAGCTGTAGCCATGGAGCTTTTCTCTGGCTTTCTAAAGATTTCCTTTGAGGACAGTCCTTCTAGGAAGAGTCGTACAGAGGATGACTGTGCAGTGCAGGATGTTGGCCAAACCCTTTGATCTATCCACACATGCTTATGAAGTGTCCGCTTTGCACTCGGTGCTGTGCTCACTCCTGTGTGACACGAGACCAGATGCCCCAGAGCCTTTGTCCTTACAACTGTGGTCGAGTTAGCGAGAGGAGACTAACACGAGCAGTCTGGAAGAGAACGAGTTTTAGGGTCACATTGCGTTGTCTAGAATTAGTTGAGTGCCAGCAATTTAGCCCAGTGGCTAAAGGCTTAGATTCCAAGGCTTTACTGTCTTGACATTTTATTTAAGCATAAATGTTAGTACAGAGCAAATTATAACTAAATTCCACTGTGCTGTAGTATGGTTCTACTTTTATGCATTCATTGGTTCCTTCAACTTTTATTTAGTGCCTACTACATCGTTCCAGGCATCGTGGATGGTTCTGGCTCTGGGATGGTCTCGTACCATCCATCGTGGTCCTTGTACCTCAAGGAGCTCGCAGTGTAGTGAGGGACACCAGCATGTAATCAGTGGGAATCCAGTGTGACCAGTGCCACTGTGGAGCCAGGCACAGAGGACATGGGAGCAGGAGGAAAGAAGGATACTAGGGTCATCTCCTGTCACTGACCATGAGCACATCCTTCTTATGTCTTAGTTTTCTCAACTTGACAATGCTATTTTCCCAATCACCACTCTCCAGTCTTAGCAACGAAATCACCTCTCAAAAAGAGTGGGGAGAAAATCCAGGGGTGTTTTATGTCTGTGTGCAGGCAGCTTTCAGATCTGTCTGTGCAACGCAGGCCCTTCGTAAGCTCTGCTGGGCCCCATCTCTAGGAAATTTCCACAGGGATATCTGCGAGAAAATGGCCCGAGGAGATTCTTCCTAAGGGGCCCGGGGTCAGCAGTAAACTCCCCACTTCGGATGGAGGAGCACCTTTTGCTGCTTGGATGCCGCGTTAGGGGGCTCCTGGAGGAAGCATGCAGGCCGCCCCTTGCCAGGAAGGAGGGAGGCTTAGTGAGCCCTGCCCACTCAAATAAAAGTGGAGATTCAACAGAGCTTTCTGTCATTCTTTCAAAAGTGACGCAGGAAGGATAGACCAGTATCTATGGCTAAAAGAACTTTGCGTATTTCTTAATATTGGAATCTTCTCTGTAGTTGGTTGGCAATTTATCTCCTTTATGAAAAGTTATAAAGCCTCGAGGAAAAGAGATAAGAGTGAGGTAGCCTGAGTCTCTCCAGACCCGAGGAACAGCATACGAGGGGCAGTGCTATGGCGGAGCAGAGAGGCTGAGGGACCGTAGCAGCCACAAGAGGGAGGGGAAAATGTAGAAAGCCAGTGTGACCCTGAGACGTGGTCCTGAGACCTAGAATTTAAAAGCCTCCCCAGTTTTTCTACCTAGGACTTACCCTGGTTGAAACCATCTCCTCATTGGCTTCCAGAAGCTACTTACTCATCAGCTTCAGGTCGTTCCCTAAGTTTTAAAACTGTGGAATCATTGGGTTTTTTTCCCCCATTCTCTGTCCGCTGCATAGAATAAACCAGGAGCAATAGTATTTAGCTCTTACACCCAGGTGTCGTATTGACCACACTTTCCTGCACGTGGCATTGCTACAGCACTTCTAGAAAAGTGAACTGATTTGGAGGAGGGGAGCTCCTCTGTGCCAGGCTCTGAGTGACACGCCTCCCTGAAGTTACTCCCAGCCAGCGCTCTTAGCAAGCTAATGGACAGGTATTATGACCCCAGTTGACCAGAGCTGGAAACAGACATTCAACAGATCAGGGAGTCAGTTCACATCTCCAAGTTAACATGGGGTTTATACGCAGAGTTTTTGCTCTCTAAAACTGGCACCAGCCTGGTCTATCATCTGGTCTATTATAAACCCGAACTCCTAATCCAGTACACAAAGACTTGCTAAAAACTGTCCGAGCCATCCATTTGGTGCCCTAGTGCTTTCTGCTCCTGCCAAGCAGGTGTCATGGCGGCCTCCCCACCTTCAAGCCTTCCTCAGCATTCTCCAACCGCAGCACAGCATCCTGGATCCACAGGGGAGACCTCGCTGTTCTGCCCAGCCGGGCTTGTCTGTGGCATCTTTTAAAGCTCAGCTTCTTTCTCTGAGATCCTCTTCAGCCACATATTCTTTCCTAGTACCCAGTAACTTTCAAAGAGCCCATTCATGTTCCTCTCCTGTTCATCTCTGTACCTCGGAGTCACGTGTGTTGATGCTTCTGTCTCTTTATACACGCAAATGAGGGCCACCAGCCGACTGTGTCCATGTGGAGTGCTGTCCTCGCTGGTCAGGGCTGCCTCGCCCACTCTGTAGACTTTCCCATGCAGGGACCACCTACATCCTGGACATATAATTTCTCTAATGCCCAGAATGCAGTAAGCATTTATAGAATATGGTGGTTATTGTGATGATGATGAAGGTGAAGATGAAACTTGTATAATATTAGTTCTCCTGGCATGAATAGTGAATATCCAAATATGGTTAGCATCATATTGGAGAAATAGTCTCTTCACTTTTGTGACTTTTATATCTGGTAATATATAGTGCCCATTTTATATATAGATGTTAATATACATATATTGCCTATGTATGCATATCATTTATCTTACTAAGTAAGAGCACTTTAGATAATTTCTCATAAAATAAAAAATGAGATAAGTAAGTCAGATGGAAACTTTTGATGAGGGGTCTTCCAGAAAGCAGCACACTTTGATCTTCTAATGTCTGACGCAAACACCATGACCATGTGAATATTCTCAGCTCAACGTCTGCCAGAGCGTAGAGGAGTCGAACGTCATACATAAGTGCAGGCCCCAGAGTTCTCATCACCTAGCGCCCCCAGGCAGTGCGTTATAAGAGAGGGAGAGGCAGCAGCTTCACCATAGTCACCAGCAGTAGGAAGTAGCACTGTGGATGAACGTCCCAAACTGCCATCCCAGTACCTGCTTTGGAACAGCGTCAGTGAGAAATAGGAGGGAAAAAGTCTCCTAGAACTTCTTCCCTTATTACTGAGAAAAAGAAGAGTTTCCAGGGAGCTCTCAGGCCTGAGTGAAGGGGAACCGCCGCAAGGCAGGCTTCACTGAATCCTGTTCGCCATGGTCCACATTTTTCAATCAGTAGAGCTGATTATAATGATGATGATGGTTATAAAAAAGAGGACACGAAAATGAGTAGCGTTTAGAGCAAAGGCATCTTTCTCCTCTGAGTAAAATCAAAATTTCAGGATATTCTTGAAAGCATCTATCTCTAGAATCCTTTCCCCTCAGAAGCTCCCCAAAGCATTCAGCCCTGAGTACTTGTCTGTGTGTGATTCTGATATATTTTTTGCATTATTATTCATAGACTCCCTTGCCAGAACAGGAAGGCCCAACTGTTGGAACAGTGGGAACTTTTGAACTGATGAGCTCCAAAGATTTAGCATACCAGATGACAATTTATGATTGGGAACTCTTCAACTGCGTGCATGAGGTAAGGTGCCCAGTTGGGTGCATTAGATACGATAGCAATTCACGATGAAAACTGCTGGTGTTGCTCAACTGTAAGTGTTAATAAGTGCTGCAATATGGAAACCACATGAATAAAATTTTTCTGCACATTGAGTTTATAAATAAAGCCTGTTATAAAGCCTTTGAGTATTAAAGAGAAATCTTTATGATTTACAGTATGCCATGTCTTCCTGAGCATATTAAACCAATAGCACCTAGTTTATGTTTTTATATTTCACAAGCCCTATGGAAGCCCTTCAAATATACAGGACCAGTTGCATCCCAGGCAGTGACTGAATGCAAATTTGCTGACAGATAAAGCACTATCTTGACAAATAAGAGAAACCGAGCTGGTGTTTTGAGTTAAAAACAAACAAATAAGTGATATTGTTTTCCTTTCTTTTCTAGCTGGAGCTAATCTATCACACATTTGGAAGGCATAATTTTAAAAAGACCACAGCAAACTTGGATTTGTTCCTGAGGCGATTTAATGAAATTCAGTTTTGGGTTGTCACTGAGATTTGCCTTTGTTCCCAGCTCAGCAAGCGTGTTCAGCTATTAAAAAAATTTATTAAGATAGCAGCCCAGTAAGTATCTTTAGCTTGAGAAGCGAAAAAATAAAAAAACAACTTTGGAGCTGTGTTTTCACTGTATTTCCTTAGACTACACCTTTAAAAAGAAAAGCAGGCTATATAGGAACCACTTATGCATAAGGACCAACCACAAGGGCTCAAGAATAACTCTTATAAAAGATGGATTTCTTCTAGCTTTGGTAATATTTGACATCAATATATAAATTAACTTCTTACAGCACTGTATTGGAGTCAAAATTGTGACCTCATTTTTTTTCTCTGAACTACTCAGACTTGTTTGCCTCCTTCGATTTAAAGATTCCTTCAGTAAACAAAGTTCTGTTGTGGAAAGTTCTGTTTAAAAGGCTCGAGTCCATGTACAGCATGACACATTCTCACCAGTAGAGGGCAGTGCAACATGCGTGTACAACAGCACATCCAGCTCAGCCGGAATAAAATCAGTAAAATGCATAAAGGCGAGCTAACCTGGTACATGAAAATCATCTCCATAAACATCAGAAAAAGCAAGCATCTTATAAATATTCTATTTAAGAGCACTTCATGGGAAACAATTTCTTTACTGCAGGGGCCAGTTAGGTTTCTCCCTGACATGAATTTAATCTTCTCCTGCTATTTAGATATGCCTGACAACCTCCTGTTTACTTCCATGTTTTTGGTATCACCACAGTGCTAAAAATAAAATGCTAAATGTGGCCTGTGGCTGTGAGACTTCTTTCCTTTCTAAACGCAGGGAGCTCTAGCAGAGGAAGGTTGAGAGCACAAGTGACCCCAGCTAGGCAATTTTCTTGAGCCAAACAGTTTAGATCCCTCATGAATTTTGATTTCCTGGGCTCCACAAAGATGTAAAGGCTCCTTGACATTTTATAGATATTGGTTTGCCAAATGCCTTGAGTTATTTTGCCAAAAATTTGAGGGTTCAGCAGAATACCAAATCCCTTAGATTTCAAAAGCTGCTATCTCTTAATATAGAAAAGCCGGCTGTTAAAGAAAGATTTGGTAAAATGTTGCTTATGGATTTCTGGTTCAGAGGGTAGCCACTTTTCCTAGTAGCTTGCACGGCCTCATTGCAAGGGACAAATGCCTTCACGTATTTGGATGAGTTGATTATGGAAACCATGACAATGTGTACTTTGCCGTGTTAAGGAGCAGATTCTCTCTTCACCTTAGCCTGGCAGTGCCCAATGCAAGAAGGAGAAGAGACGGGCAATCTGCCTTCTATGGGAAGTCAGAAAACATTCTGCAGCCTAATCCTGTTATTTTACAGAGGCAGCATAGGACGGCCTTTCAAAAAACCCATGCATTTTTTTTTTTTTTGATGTTTTTGCTTTTCTCATCCCTCTTCCTTCTGCTTATGTGAAGGATTAGGTGGACTTGGGCTTCAGGATAAATTGGTTTGTTATTTAACCATTATTAAGCCCTATACTGGGCTTGCTGTCTTATAGTGGAGCTGTTTACACAGCACAGCTGGAGAAGATTGTAGACTTTCATAAATCTGAGATCTACAAGAATGAGATCTAAACCTAGTGGCAGTTGCATCTGTTTTACTTGATATTTTTAGAGAACTAAAGCATATTCTGTTCAAACTCTTTGCCCTGCCCAGAACTTTGTGAAGTTTAGGGGGAAGGAGGGCAGATGTTATATCCTTTTGTTTCCATAGGAGGAGACTGAGGCATAGAGACATTTTGTGACTTACTTAGGGTGATAAAGTTAGTTGGCAACAGAGCAATGACCAGAAAGGCAGGTCTACAGTCCTGCATTTATTCTTTCAAGATCACATAAACAAGACAAAGGCCAGCACATGTACATGATCGTACTCGCTGCCTTCAGCCCTGGGTGTCTGCTAAATAACTTCCAGCTCCTGACCTGAGACCACTGTCCCAGTACACTGCAGGCCTCTCTTGCTTTCTCACCCGTGGGACCACACAGACTATAGCTTCTCTGAAATATATTTTCCCATTTTTATACAGACAGCTTAAGAATTACTCATTGCTGTCTTTGCAAACAGAACATGGGTAGCAAATGCAACAACTTAATTAGCCTTTTTCAAAAATGTTAATCCAAAAAGGATTTAATTATGATGTAGTCAACTTAGATAACCGTGTGATTTGGGTGAAGGGTTTACGCTTATTGCAGAATGAGTTCTTTCCCTTTTCAGGGACCTGGTATGAAGAAGTTGATGGGTTCTCTTTTTTTATTTTTTAAATTAAACCAATACCCAGATTAAACATCACCATTCTAATAAAAATTCCTGATCTTGTTCCACATATCTCATCCCCAAATAATGTATTCATGAAAGCTAATATTGGCACAAGTGCAGATTTTAAATGATCAGCTTCATCAACATCAGTAAAAAGAAAAAATAAAATTATTTTTTCGTTAATTGTTCAGGTTATTTCTCAGCTTTAAAATTCCTTGAGATTAAGTGACCAGCCTATAGGGATCATGCCTTGTAAATTGATATTTTTCAACAAATTATTATAGAAGCATTTGCATGGCAGGTAGAGCCATGGTGGCTGCAGCAGTTCCCTCTCAAGTTGCCAGGGGAGGGTGCCCACCTGCAGCTTAAAGGTCTGGAAGTCTCCAACAACACTTTGCTTTCTCTCTTCCTGTCCCATGAGATGTTTCCTTCCAGGTCCGATAAAGCTTTTTGCAAGTTTGGGATTATAATATTAATAACAATCCCTAGTGTAAGTGTCTTTAAATTCCTTCTCAAAACCCAAACTTCAAAACCGATGCCAAAACCATCGACTTTGTTTTGGTTTTTTGTTTGTTTTTTTAAAGATAGGGTCTTTTTCTGTTGCCCAAGCTAGAGTGTAGTGATGTCATCATAGCTCACTGCAACCTTGAACTCCTGGGCTCCTCCCACCACAGCCTCCCAAGTAGCTGGGACTACAGGTGTGTGCCACCATGCCCAGCTAATTTTTTATTTTTTTGTAGAGATGGGGTCTGGCAGTGTTGCCCAGGCTGGTCTTGAACTCCTGGCCTGAAGCAATCCTCCCGCTTCAGCCTCCCAAAGTGCTGGGATTACAGATGTGCGCCACCACACTGGTCCCAAAACCATCAACTTTCTAAAATTACAGTGAGAAATCAAACAGCAGAATGTGGTTACCCAAGTGGAACTTATACAGTGCATTAAATCTATCATTGCCTGTTCTCATAAAAGGAGTCCTGACGAATATTAATGACTATCAGAAAATAGAACTCTGATTTTTTTTATCTCACTAAAAGTGGCACTTTGCTCAAACATGTGCCTCTTGTGTTTCAGCTGTAAGGAGTACAAAAATCTGAATTCCTTTTTTGCCATCGTCATGGGACTAAGTAACGTTGCTGTGAGCCGCTTGGCACTAACGTGGGAGGTAAGCTTCAGCTGAGATCCAGCTGTGACTTTTGCCTTAAGAATAAAAACACAGGCTCACCAGTGAGCTTTTTTATAGAAATATCACTCACACTAGTATAACAATGGAAAAGGTGGGACACTTGGAGGGAGGTGACCTACCTCCTTTTACTAGTTGCCTCAGAGTGAGAATTTTAAAAGATATTGTCCTTTTTTGTATAGGGTGGGGGGCAGGGAGGATGAAGAGATTTCAGCTTCTCCATATATACAATGTATAATAATAAGTCCAGCCTCGGAGGAACAACATTGCTTGGATAACTTCAGAAGTGTTTTTTGCTCATAGATTCTATTGTTCTCCAAAATGTCTGCTTACTGCTTTTGCGATAAGCCTTATCTCTGATTGAGAGAGGGCAGAAGATCTGTTTTTATCCAAGTAGTCATTTTGCTCCTGGGAGAAATAGCCAGGGGGCCAACCGTGGGGAGCGGCCGAGCACCCAGTGTCTCTTAACCACCGTGCAGACCTCTCTCCGTGCAGAAGAACAGCAGTTGGCTAGTATTCAGTCTGGGGCAAAAGTGATGCAGGTGTGTTGGGAATTTCTGTAGCAAATATGATGAGTGGTTTGTTGATAGTTGGCTATTTAAGCTAGAAAACATTTTCATTTATTATTAGCTTAGTACTCAAAATGTGCTTGACCTCTTACATGTGGCATACAGTTGAAGAAATACTAATCTCTAATAGCACATACACACAGAAATAGACTCTTACTAAAAATAAAAAAGTGTGTGTAAGTGGGACACAAAAGGAGGACAAGGAGTATATATTAGAGACCCAATTTGCAACGGTGCTGAAAGGCAGCTGTTTGCATCTCGAAATGTTTTCCTTGAAATTATTTTCTTCCCCATTTCCCTCTCGAAACTATTTTCTTTTTCTGTCCCTCTTAAATGTTTCCATTGTTTATAGGGCAGGTCCTTACAGGTCTTTCTGTCTTGGGTTTCTCTTAAAATTCCAGGCAGATGCAGCACACAGCAGCTCATCCCCTGAATATAGGAATGAGGGAACTGGTGAGGCCTGCGTGCCACGCAGCTGTATCATCTTCCAGCTAGTGAAAGGCCAGAGTTAGTGCTGCCAGTGACTCTCAGCAGTGAAGCCATCATGCACCGCCCCCCAAGCCCTGTCTTATAGCCCAAGGCTCTTGAGATCTCTGGAGACCTAGGGTTCTCCCTCAGGTCATCTGCTTTCCCCAATCTGCTTCCAGCTTCGAATCCCCCCCATGTTGTCCTAATGAATTGGTTGGGAAAATTTTAAAAAGGCATAAATCCTCATATAGGTCCAGGGAGCCAGGTATAGGTACCACACAACAGCAGCCAGACAATAAGACCACAGCACGTGGGAAACATTATCAGAACCCCCTTTCTTGGTCTAAAGAGCAAAACAGGAGGCTGCCGAGGAGGATGCAGTCAGCAAAAGGGGACTGCTATTTGATAACTGGCCAGTTGGTCCGGCCTTCAGTTTCACCGGGGTTAGGAGTACTAGGAGTCTAGGCGCTTCTGTTTTCAGCATTGTGTGTTGCTGAAAAGAGATTAACCTTGCATCATTTACAAGCCTTTGTTTTTTAAAGTGAAATGTAATCATATAATCCTGTAGGAGAGCTTTGCTACATAAGCATCTTTGATTCTGGTTTATGTGCCTGTGTTTGCTCAGAACGTCCCAAGGGCCTCCCATACAACTCCAGTTGTCCCATGGAGTAGTACCACGTGAGCAGTGTGAGAAACGGTGCCTGAACGCAAGGAACTTGGGAACAGGTGTGAAACAGTCGATGCGCAAAACAGAGAATAAAGCCAAACCGCACAGTAAAGGGGAGCATTTGAAGTAGAGGGAAAAGGCCAATCTAAGAGGAAGCAAATGAGTAATTACCTGGAACAGAGTCTCAGCCTCGTCACTACTGACACCAGGGGCAGGACAAGCCTTTGCTATGGAGCTGTCCTCTGCATTGTAGGATGCTCAGCAGCATCCCTGGCCTCTACCTGCCAGATGCAGGTGGCATCTCTTACCATACTCCATCCCAGCTGTGATAACAAAACCTGTCTGCAGATGTTACCAAATGTCTCCCGGGTTTGCAGAGTGGCCCCTACTGCAAACACTGCTCTGGAAGCATGGGGTGTGGCTAGGTGACAGTACTGAGAACGAAACATTTTCTATTCCCATGTGCCCTCCTGCCTTTGACCTAAAAGCCAGCTAAGTAAAGAAAGAGAACTAGAATGTCACAGGGCTAACCAAAAATATAATTCACTCTTAATTTTATAAATGGACCGTGGTCACTGAGTCCGTGTTATTGCCTAACTTGGTGATGTGGATACTCTCTGTGGGGAAGAAGTTCCCTGCATCCCTTCATGCCCATCCCAGCTTTCAGCTCCTTGAATATTCCTTGTAAGTATGGATATCAGGTTGCCTTGAAACCTAACTGGAAAATAGGTATTAGGAAAATGAGTTTGGAGGATATGTAGGAGACTAGTTTTTTAGAAACAAAGTAAGACTTTTTACAGATATTTAAATGGGAATATGACAAACTGATTCAGATATGATAGAGAAAGAAGGTGAGAGAAGCTTTTCTGTAGATTGCGGGGCCTGACTGATACATCAGCTGTTGAGGGTGGGCTTCATTGTGCAAAGCAGAGTTGAGTTGGGAATCTCTGAGGCCCAAGACTTGGTCTATGCCTTCCCAGTCTGGGGATGGGAAACATATCACACTGCTCTATCTTAGTTTGAAGAGAAAAGTAAAATGTTCAGCTTTACTAAGAACTCAAGGCCAGGCATAATGGTGCATGCTTGTAGCACTAGCTACTCAGGAGGCTGAGGCAGGAGGATCACTTGAGCCCAGATGGTCGAGGCTACAGTGAGCTATGATCATGCCACTGAACTCCAGCCTGAGTGACAGAGCAAGACCCTGTCTCAAAAACAAAACAAAACTCAGGAACGAAGCAAAGTGGGAAGCAATAAGTAACTGAAAGTTGATTCAGTATTGACCTATTGGTGTACACATGTAGGTGCTTTAAGTGGCGTTGAATCACTTGCCAAAATATAAACATGAGAAATCAGTAAATTGGTAGAACTGTCAAAGTTTGTATTATAGCAAGGCAGAGAAATCATGCGGGAGAAACGCTCGTGTCGAAAGCGCAGAGCATACAAGAGAGGCAATAGGAAAGGAGGCAGTGGATGTGTATGACAGAGGCCGTGGTGATAATTAGCTGTGTGACTTTGTGCCCGTCATCCAAACTGTGAGGCTTAATTTCTCCCATCCGTAAAACACAGGCTAATCCATTGGAACGAATGCTTGTTGAGCACCTGCTATGTCCCCAGCAGTTTTCTGGACACTGAGGAAATAGCAGTAAATAAAACTAATAGAGATCCCTGCTCCCATGCAGCTTACCTCGTAAGGGAGGAGGAGAGTTGAAATTAATAGTTTCTTAAGCTCTTTTAACTCTAATATTCTCTGGTCTAAATTCCAGATTGTGGGAATCAGAGAGTAAAAAAGGTGGGTGCAAAGGGGGGACCACTGCTAGTCTGGGGAATGCAGTCCTGTTTATGCATCATCCGGTGCAGAAAACATGGTAAAAGCAGAAAGACCAAAGCATTCACAGTTACTTTTGGTTCAGTTCGGTTAAAGACTTTTAAAAGGCGAGTTGTCTATATTCCAGAAGATCATTCTCGAATGACAGGACAGATTACAGTCCAGCCTGTCTCAGAGATGTTTGATTAAGAGCCAACAGAAATACATTTCCCCTAGAAATGGGAACACATGATACATATCTAGATATTGAATCTGACATATGCGTGTGGCATTTTCATTTCATTAACAGAAACTGCCAAGCAAGTTCAAGAAGTTCTATGCAGAGTTTGAAAGTTTAATGGTAAGTGACAGTGGCTCCTTTATTCTGTTCATTGTCTGCATTAATCCAGTTTCTGATTAGCTGAATTGAAGTTCTCATTTCGGAAATTTTATCTGTCCTTGTCTGACTTTAAGAAGTTTATGATCCCTTTTAGTGCTGCTAAAACAAGCATGTCTGACTAATGAATGGCACCCGCAGGAACTAACTTAAAGAGGACTTACGTCCCACATAAGGTCAATTTGTGTAACTAAGAAAAGCAGTGTAATAGGGTCCTCTCCGTCTGGCTCAGGTCTGCTATGGGTTGGCAGCTGTATTTTCCTTGGCTTGCCAAAATTATTTTTCCCCATTGGCTGGGAGGCGTTAACAGACAGAAAAGGAGTGAGTGAGACCTGCCAGGAGTGATGGCTGGTTGCAGAGGGCAAGCTGGGACCGGGAGGGCTGTGCAGGGCAGAGGGGAGGGTGAGCCAAACGCCAGGAATGGAGGCAGGGCTTCAGGAGAAGGGGACTCCTGTGGTTGAGGTTTCACATGTTTCCTATTTGCTTTCCAAGGTAATCTCTCCCCTTGGCCCCGTAGACAAATCTTATCAAACAAGAAAAAAAGCAAAATATTTTCATGCCATATGTGAAGTTGTTGTAAAGCAAATCGATTTGTTTAACTAAGTCTACTTTTCTTTTGTATCTACACTTAATTCAAATACACAGTTGAGCCTTGAACAATTTGAGGGTTAGGGGCACTGACTCCTCTCCCCGATGCTTGCAGTCAAAAATTCACGTGCAACTTTTTGACTAGTAGTTACTAGTAGCTTACTGTTGACTGGAGCCTTACCAACAACATAAACAATTGACCCGTATTTTGTATTTTATATGTGTTCTTACAATAAAGTAAGCTAGGGAAAAGAAAATTAAGGAAATCATAAGGAAGAGAAAATGTATTTACTATTAATCAAATGGAATCGGATCATCATAAAGGTCTTTATCCTTGTCGTCTTCACATTGAACAGCGGAGGAGAAGGAAGAGGAGGGGTTGGTCTTGCAGTCTCAGGGGTGGCAGAGGCAGAAGAAAATCCACGTTTAAGTAGGCCCATGCAGTTCAAACCCGTGTTGTTCAAGAGTCAAGTGTACCTGCTTGTGGGGTGACGAGACTGGGTGTATTAGGAGGTAACAAAGGGTGGTGTAAGTGTCACTAGTCATTGACCAGCATCTCTTTGTCTCTCCTAAGGATCCTTCAAGAAACCACAGGGCCTACAGGCTGACAGTGGCTAAGCTGGAGCCTCCTCTCATCCCCTTCATGCCTTTGCTCATTAAAGGTAATCCCAAGAAAATGCACGGGCCAAGCAGGCGATGAGTATTGGGGAGGAAAGTGAACAACACCCTGATCAGATTGATCTCTTTGGGAAGAATGATCGATCTCATCCTTCCGTCGTCTTTGTCGTCCCCTCTCAGCCATGACCTTTCTGAAAGGGTTGGAAGATAAACTGGAGGATCAGGGATCTATGGTTTGGAAGACTTGCTAGGGAAACAGAAGATTAGTTTAGAAATTTTACTAATCTCAGGTAAAGTGATTTAGAAAGTTAAACACCTAGCATAAAAGGAACTATTATCAGCTTTTTTCAACTGCAGTGTTATGCAAATCCCCCAGCATAATCTAATGGTGCTATTGTGCTTTCTTAGTATGACATATTTCGGTTAGTGATTAGAATGTGGCTTTTATTTCTTTACAGATATGACATTTACTCATGAGGGGAACAAGACGTTCATTGACAATCTAGTAAACTTTGAAAAAATGGTATGTGCGGTATTATAACTTTAACCACAATGTTTTTTTAAAATAAAATTTGCATTTGTACTAATAAAGGAAATAATTTCCATATACGCTGCCATGTTGAAAAGGTAGTTACACATAAAGGAGTTTTGAAATATTTGGTTCAAATTGGCTACCTTTTCTATTCTGTCAGTTTTCTTTTGTGAAATTGAATAGTATTTGTGCTGTGGCTCACAGCGGCAGCTAGCTTTTATGCTGTATGTTTCGTCCTTGGCTGCCTGTTGCTAAAATGCACGAATGTTCCAGAGTGACTTACGTGTTGTTGTTCTGTTGTAAGGTTTGTGGAGCTGGACTGCCCCAGGATGCCTTTGAAATGTTTATCTGCCAAGCCTGACTTTAGTGCATGTAGGCAAAAGGCAGCTCTATAGATCTTTATTATGGAGGATTAATCTAAATGTCTATTGCATATCTCAATAAAATTCACTCAAGTCCAGAGAGGGAATTTGAAAATCTTCATAACCAAAAAAAAAATTTTTTTTAAATAACAGATGTGGAAATGGCAGATATCCAGTATTTTCTAGCCGTTCTCCTACCCCCTACCCGCACCCCACCAAAAAAACCAACAGTATTATCTGGCATTAGTTACTTTTCTTATCTTCTGTGAAGCAATAAAGCAGGTCATGCCAAAACCTTTCTTTAGTTACATAGTGCATGTTAATGGAATGATCCATTATCTTCTGAATCCTTTGGCTGCATCCTGGATGGATGGAGTGTTAGAGTGTTTTATCTCAGCGTGGGTAAGCGTCTGCCCGGATTATGATTTGCAGCGTGACTGTGGCGCTGTGGAAAAGCCCGAGACTGGGAGTTCAGGAGACATGAGGTTCATTACTCATTTGCATCACTTTGTAGCTGTCCCTTCACTTCTCTGTGGGTCAGTTTCCCCAACAGAAAAGGTAGATCATGCCTGATCCATCAATTGCTCAATTATTGGTAGGTCCATGCTACATAAGTCTCCCTATAAGCCATAAATTCTTATAGAATTCTTATCATAAAACTGTTATGTGAATTTTTCTTAAAATCAACCTAGCGTGTGTGACTCCAGGAGAATTTGAAACACCTGCAGTATTCCTACAAGAATCAGCACCACTCGGCTTCAGGAATGAGTTTACTGTGAAGCCCTGCCTGGTAAAAAGCAGTGATGGCTGGGCACTGGGTTCCCATGTCTTAAGCTTCTTAGGAAATGGCACATGAGTACGCACTCCTCAAAGACACTCCATCCTAGAGGGCAGATATGTCCTCAGCAGGCTTCCTCTTCACCCCTCACACCAGAGGTAGGGTATGAACATCTCTATCCCTGTGTCAGTTTAATAATAACTTTTTGATCAAAGCAAAAAACTTTCTTTGCTCACTTATTAGTGCAGAGAATTAAACAATTTCCCTGGTATCTCAAAAGAAAACGTGTTCTCCAGAAATGAAAGATTTAGCAAGTGGGTAAAGAACCTTCTGGATCACTTACGCAGAAATGCAGACTGCAGCATGGCTAAGCCAACCGTTTAACTATAAAATATATATGTGCACAGAGACATAGAGGTCAAGATTTCCTGAAGAGCTGACCAAGATTTACAACTTGTGATTGTTAAAATTAACTAAACAGAACAAACAAGAACAGCAAAGTATGCAAAGCCAGCCATCTGTCAGGTTGGATAAAAGGTGTTTCATCTGGGTTTTTAGATCTTGGTGTTCCATCCATAGCCTGCAAGGGAAAGTCAAGATCGCATTCAGTAGGTGCTAGGAGAGTGCCATTCTCTCACCATGTCTGCACTCCATAGCCGCTGCAGTGGGTCTTTCCACTCCTAGCAGTGCGGAAAGGAATCCTTCACGTCTTGCTCTCAGAGAGTCCACTTGTGCTGAAAAGCAACTGAATATCTAAGATAGCAAGCAGTTCACCTGCAGTCATGGAAACCTACATTAATGATGGCACGAGCAAGATCAGTGTGTTTCTTTCTCACTTAAAAGTCCAAGCAAGAGGCTGGGCACAGTGGCTCATGCCTGTAATCCTAGCACTCTGGAAGGCCGAGGCAGGAGGATTGCTTGAGCTCAGGAATTCAAGGCCAGCCTGAGCAAGAATGAGTACCCGGTCTCTACAAAAAAAAAAAAAAAAAAGTCCAAGCAGGGATGGCAGCCCTGCTCCAGGAAATAGTCAATATTCCAGGCTTCTCTCTTGACATTTTACCTTCCACATAGTTCAAAATGGCAACCACCACGTCCCTATTCCAGCCACAGGAAAGGGTGAAGGTGAAGGCATGCTTCTTCCCTTTAAAAGTGGGAATGAAGTTGCTCTCACCACTTGCCTCATATTTTATTGTCCAGAAACTTAGTCCCATGAAAGGAAGACTAGAAAATGTAGCCCTTATTTTGGGTATCCGTGTGCCTTCCTAAAAATTGGGGGGTTCTGTTACTATGAAAGAGAAAGTCAAAAAGGATATTGAAAGCGTACTGTTAGATCTTTGCTCCAGCAACTTTATTTCATCTGACAAATCATACCATGAGAAAGTTGGACTTTAGGATTGCCCTTCCATCAGTTAGATGTTCCTGGAAAAGGAAATAGAATTTCAAAAAGATTTGATTTTCTTCTCTAAACCTGGTGCTTGTTGCCAACTTTCCAAAAATTTTTCCCCATAAATTCAGCCACCCCTGCCCCCATGACATCACCACTACCACTAGTGGCTGCTGTTACTACTGTGTGTCTTGGAGAAGGATGCATCTTCCTTTTCAGGTTGATGTCAGTGCTATTTCCCAGTCATCCATCAGCAAGGCCCAGGTGGTGAGCAGAGCTGGAAGCCTCTGTGGAGCTGGTGGGCTATGTCCCCAGAGGGAGTTCCTGCCAAGGGCAGAAGTCACCAGGGTAGCCAGGAACACAGATGCCATTTCTAGGTGGCAACATTGTACAATCCCAGCAAACCACTGTGCCAACCCTAAGTACTTTTATTTTGAACCTCTTCACCCTTGAGGTATGAAATGAGGATTAGAGAATTTTTTGCATATTGGTTTTCAGGATTTATGGGTATGAACAAAAGAGAATTCACACTCTGATCCTTATGCAAAAAAAAAAAAAAAAAGCAGACATTCTTTCATTTGGAGGAAACATAAAGGAGTATTCAAAAAAATGTTTGAATAAAGCCCTTCGTAGCTTTCTATGGCATACATGAATATTTATAACATTTAGGAGGTAGACTAGCAATGGATTAGAGGATAATGTGCTGGCCGGCTGCCACTATCCCAGGCTGCATAAAGCATGCTGATAGGCACAGTTGCTACTGTATTAGGAGGTTGGTTCTATTTCAGACATACCCATATTTAGGTGTATTTATTTATAAATGTGATTTTTAAGGTAGTCATTTTATTTGGAATGAAAAGCATGGGGCAAACTTCTATACTTCCGGAAACAGTACAGAAGCTAATTCATTAAGGAAAAAAAATGTTTTGAATTCTTTTATTTTTATATCACTAAGCATGTCATTAAATAATTAGAAAACAATATGTTTTCTATCACCAATAGTATTATTATAAGATTCATGGAGAGAGAACCGGACTTGTTACCTCAAGCTATGGAAAAAAGAATCCCTAAGTAAAAATCCACACGTTCAAATTCACCCTATTCCCAGGCTGCTCCAACACAAAGGAAATCTATGGGAGTACTTTGAAAGTTTACTTCTTTACACAGACTTCACAGGCCAGGCTAAATGCAGATTTTCCAAAGGCTTGCTTCAAAGCAACGCAACATGTGTAGAGTGTCCAGGCAGAGGATTTTACTAAGAAATATAAAATATCCAGAAAGTAGCCCTTGGCCTTCAGGAGATTCGATGTAGTTGGGAAGATAAAACATATCCACGTGAAATATGAAAAATTAACAAAAGGATATAAAAACTAGGTCACGGTAGTAATAAAAGAGATGTCAAAAAGCAAAATATAGGAAAGAGAACTTCATGCACATGTATCAATGGAAAAATAAAACCATGTTATATAAAATAACATAATAAAATCTAGACTTGTTGCCCTAAGCACCTGTCCAGCCTTATCTCACACTTTGTCTCCTCTGTCTTCAGTCCAGGTTGGCAAGAGTGGCCTTTTTTCTTCTCCTTCCAGCCCCAGGGCCTTTGCACTAGCTGTTCCCTTTGCCTGAAATTGTCTTCCCCCTAGTCTTCAGCTGTCTGGCTCTTTTTCATCATTCAGGCCTCAGCTCATGTGTCCCATCCTCTAAGTGGTCTTCCCTGACCACCCTTGTAACACGGCTCCTCCACACCCATCCTCTCCAGTGGATAACCTCGCCTTGATAGCTGGTTTCACAAGCTGGGATGATCTTCTTTACTTGCCCCTTCATTGTCTGTCTTCCACACTAGAATGTAAGTGCCCTGGATCAGGTGTCTTATCTGTTTTGTCCACCGATATTTCTCTCGCACCCATAAAGATGTCTGGTACATTGTAGGGATGCAAGAAACATTTGTCGAATAAAAGAATAACGCAGTTATATTCCGGTGTTGGACTTAGTGAGGCAAGGCAGGGCACTAAAGCATTTTTAAAAGATTTTATGTAGCAAAATCTAATCCAAGAGTGTTTTCTATTTTACTAGAAAATTTGATTAAGCAGAACGTCCCCAAAGTATTTTGCATAATGGAGATGTTATGAAAGATGACCTTCCCTTAGCCTTCTGTTCCTAACTGGACATTATTCCGTCTCCCCTTCCACTCTGCAGTTCTGTGTCTGTCCTCACTGTCCTTCTCTGGATACAAAGATGGACACATACTCTACATGTGCCTGGACAGGGACCTGAACTACCGTGTCTCATGGCCATGATATGTACAATGTACTGTGAGCATCACACATGTGTTACGCATATGTATCTATGTGTCACACACAAAGATCTATGGCCAGGAAGCAGGGCACAAGGCTCCTCAGTGATGCACACCGTGAAGGCTGGTTCTGCTCCTGGGTCCCTTTCACCTCAGGCTCCCTGTGAGCTTCCTTTGGGTTGCCATCATGGGCACAATCTTTCTTAGATGAGAGACTGTATATTTCTGGATCTTGTCGTGCAAAAAAAATTCTTGTCCCAAACATGTGGAAGTCTGAATGAAATAACCAGATGGTGCAAATGTAGTTTTACCCATGCTAAGCAAGGAATAATTGTCAGAGATCCTATGTCTGATAGGCGTGCGGACGGAGACAGAGTCACATCCGTAGACGCAGAAATATAAGAAACAGCAATCTGGCCACACTAAGAACAAGGGCGGTAAGGCCAGGAGCAGCAGAAGCAAAGATAAAAAGCTGTTCAGGACAGGCATGTAGAGCAGGCCTGGGGCCAAGGAGCTCTGCGCGGGCCCCAAGCAGAGAGGCAGAGTAGCCTAAGACGAGGGGGGCTGTCTGCCGGCTGTCTGGGAGTGGGAGGTCCGAGAGTGGCACCACGTGAGGCGGCATTGCCTGGAGGGCCGCCAGTCTGAACTTGAAAAATAGACATGAAGTCCATTCCTCTTCAGCGACGGGAGAGCTAAGGGGGAGCTTGGGCGGGGGCCACAAGAAAAGCTGGAGGCAGCTGTACAGGCCTGGTAGGCTGTGGACACATCTGGATAGCAGCGAGGGCGTGGCTTGGCTGCCTGCTCCTGAGGGAAGAATGCCACCGGAGGGTGAGCGGTGGGGCCCAGGCTGCAAAGGGGCCGTCTGAGAACAGGGCACCCCTGACACCGCATTGCATTCAAGGAGTTACCTGCTTCCGAGCTTGAGGGAAATTCGTGTCTGGGACTGTAGTCTCAGGGCCTCCTGCTTGTGCCAGACTGGAGTGCAGACAGCGTCACCCCTTCCTCTGGGTGGTGGCTTGGTACTCAGGCCCCAGGAAGGACATCTGCTTCTGAGCTGCTCTGTTTCAGCTCCAAAGACAAATACATGCATGAGGCTAGTCACAGAGTCCTTCACTCACCACCTCATTTTTCCTTCCCGGGCCGGCTTCCCGCTGTAACTGTGTGTCCTGAGGGGACTTCATCAGCTTTATCTCAGCCCAGTAGGTCAGGAACTGTAGGAACATACTCACTTTTTCAAACAAGCTTTGAATTTAGAATTAGTCCCCCCCCAAAAATCAGTTAAAGTGTGGCGAGTGGGGTTCAAGTTGCCACCTACACTGATGTGGAGCACCTTCTAAAGGAATGCGGTCACCTCACGGTTACCCCTAATTGCCAGACGCTATCTTAATGAACCAGTTGCTAATGGGAGTATGTCCTAAACCTCAGTTTTGCTAGGACAGAAAAAAATTAAAAAAGATGAGAATCTTTTTTGGAGTAATCAGGTCTCCCCGCCTCCCCTAGCCGGGCATTGTAGAAAGTCGCCTGATCTGCTCCAGGCAGGCCGACCTGCTCCGGCAGGACCGTGAAGCATAGGGTGTAATTTTGGGCTGCATCCCTGCTGTGCCAGTTGGATAATTAAGCCTATGTCTCTTCAACCTTAGTTTCTGCCAGCGTTGACTGAGAACACCAATGAATAAACAGCTGTCTGCCGTCAAAAATAACACGCGAGGCTTAAGTCAGTGGAAAGCTAGAAAGACTCTAACTAGCTGGATTTTGGTAAACTAGCTGGATTTTGCAATAAATGCAAAACCCTCCCCTTTGGTGTGGAAATCAACTGCACATCTACAAAGCAGGAAGCTGCGTCCACACAGCGGCTCGATGAACTAGGCCGAGAGGTTTAATACACTATTAGTTCAACAGATGTCAGTAGCATGACTTCTTCAAAATTGTGGACTTAGTTGTATGGCATCGTCTGGATCAAGAAAGGAAGGAAGATAATAATTTCTCTGCACTGTACAATTTGTTTAGTCTAGGGCACCGTACTAGAGACTGTTGAGAAGGGAACCAAAATTTCCTTATGAAGAATTGTTGAAGAAATTGAAACTATTTAGGCTGGACAAGAAAAGACCTAGGAGTGGCGAGATGTCCTTGTAAATTGTATTCAAGTATCTGAAGACTTGTCCTGTTAAAGAGAAACTAAACATGTTTGTTGTGGCTCCAGAGCTCAGAACTAGGATCAATAAGTGAAAAGTAGAGAGAGAAACACTTTGACTCAGAATGATAAATTTCTAATAGAGATGTCTAAAAATGAATGGGGTTGTCCTTGAAGGTAATGAGTTCCTCATTGCTAGCTACATTCAAACAATGGGAAAGCCACCATTTATAGGCACGCTGTAGAAAGCATTATGCACTCTGGATATAGTTCAAGTAGGTGACTTCCAAAGACTCTTTCAACAACCCAGGAGAGCACCTTGAAGTTGGGTATAGTTGTTGATAGCATACTATTAATAAATATTGCATGTGGCAATGGGTGCAAAAGAGGGTGGAGTTAAAATACCAAGTTAACCCTTGTTTGGCCTTGTGAAAGCACTCTACCTCTGCATTGACTAGCAATGCTAACTGGGTTCACACACGGTAACTGTGGGTTCATGTCACTAAACATCATTGTCTGGACCTCACAAAGGAAATGAATGGACCTCGTTGTAAAGCCAGATTTGGATTTTAAAGTTAAACTGAAGTTATCTTTGAGTACAATTAAAAAGAATATGTCAAAATTAAAACCATTGTTAAAATTAATCAAAGATTTCAAAAGGTAGAATGAACCTCAGAGCTGGAAATTACTGATTTAAACAATTGTTCTCACATTTTAAACTACATAATGAGCTAAAAATTATGAAGCCTCAGAGTATAGCTGCAAAGAGTAGTATAAAACTAAAGTCAGAATGAAATGTTTTAGCTTTCAAAACTAAAAAGCAGAACAATTACTCCCTACAAAATGGTATAGGAAGAGGTTTCTGACCCCTGCTAATTGTTTTATTATTCTTCAGAGGGGCATATTGGCAGCATTTCCCAAGGTTTTCGGTAATTACACTCCATTCAATATCTGAAGAATTACAATAATTCTACACGGAATATACTTGTGCCCTTCTGATGCAAAGCCTTTAGAGAAGTGAAAAAACAACTTAAAAGTAAATTAGCAGGAAAATTATCATAGTTACTGTTTATTTCAGGGCACTATATATCAGAGGCTAATTATACATTGTATATTACATTTTCTTGGAGGTATTTGTAATATATTTCTAATACTGATCAGCAAACATGCTAGTTTTTAGAATCCTTTATAAAAATGAAGCTCAAACTTTTCTGATTGCCTCTTTGTGTATGAGAAGTTATCCAATGCAGGCACATGTCACTTCATGCTTGCCAGAGTCCTCAAAGCAGTAGTATTCAAGGAGGTATTATGATGCTCACATATATATATATATATATATATACACATATTTGTAAGGCCTTGACTCTTCCATGATTTTTTTTTACACTACATACGCTTTCTCAAAGTCATTTTATTATACTTTGGCAAGCCAAGGATCCATGAAAGAAAGCAAGGACTGGAATGACATAGCTGCTCAGAGACTGGGGAGTGTCTTTACCTGGGTGGAACCTTATCACCTTTCTGCTACTATTAAAATTAATCTGTTATCCCCATGGGAAACCCCCACCCCCACTTTAGAGTCTAAGCAGCAAAGACGTCCTGGAACATAAGCAATGACTCGGGTACCAGCCACTGTTAAAATGCCATGAGCAAGAAATATATATTCTGGCTAAAAAATGGAGCTTAGGTCTCATCAATGTTTTCCCTCAGGAGTTAGGGATCTCTGTTTCTGTCCTTCATTTTTTTTTCCTCTCATTTATTCTTCTGTTTTTAATGGAGCTCAGCACAAAAGATTCCCTTTTAAGTCTTTATTGCAAACAAAAATTTACAAAGAAATTTAAGAAGATCTTTTAATGACAAAATTAACAAAGGTCAAATCAATGATTATCTATCCATTTGATTGAATACATGCTCATTTTAAAAATGTTTTAAAATACAAATGCAAATGGTATGGCATGCAATGTGGAAAAAAGTTCAAATTACAATGAAATATATATACACAGTATGACGTCAAAGTTTTTGAAAAAATATGGTTTTATATATGTTTATTTTTTCATCCCAGAAGGAAATATACCAAAATATTAATGAGGTTACTCTGTGATGTTCTAAGTGATTTTTAATTTGCTCATAACACTTTCTGTATTTTCTGATTTTCTAAAATGTGCATGTGTTACTGTTATAATCAGAAAGGAAGAGGGAGTAAGGGAAGGAAAGAGAGGTAGTCAGATAATTAGGATTAACATTAAAACACATACCTTTGCTGGAAGCCTAGAGAGGTCAGTAATGCATGGTGTGTAGCAAAAATTTATAGGTAGAATATTTTGACTTACTTTTCAGTCACTATAATCCAATACCTCATCACCGAGTCCTGTGTACTCTGAGGAACTTGACAAGCTAATCCTTCAAATCTGGGGTAGTTATAAATTCTCTTACAAATTCACAGTGACCTCAGGAAAGGACAGTGAAAACTATTCCTGAACTTTAAGGTACAGCCTCAGGCATGATAGGTGCGTTTTACGTCATGGGGAACAAGCAAGCAATGAGACTAGAGTTATGCCATTAATATTCCTTAGTGGAAAATGCCTTTTATGTCTGAGTGTGGCTGCCTCTTTAAAGTAATTAAACAGGTTACACATCAACCTGTTGCCTTCAGAGAGTCAACATCTCAGAACATGCTGTTTCTCGTGGTACCATTGCTGAAATAAAGAATGATTTGTTTTCCTTTTTATATTACACACTAAGTTTACTTGCGTTTTTGTCTTTCTTTTTTCTTTATTCCTTCTAGCGTATGATTACAAATACTGCCAGAACGGTGAGATACTACAGGAGCCAACCCTTCAGTAAGTTAAATGCTGCTACATCCCTCGATGTATTGAATCTTTTTTAATGAGGCCACTGCGACACTCTAGAAGCCGGGACAGTATGTGATTGTGTCAGGGACACTTTGGACCATGAATTCCATGGGACAGAGGGCTTGAGTTTAAGGATTTTCTTGCTATTATAAAACTAGAAAATATCTACATTGTTATAAAACTAGAAAATAACCATAGGAATACTATTTTATGAATGAATTTAAAGAGAATTAGTTTGCTTTTTCCAGTGTGGTGAGAGACAACTTAGGCACGATTGCCAACAAATCCTGCCTCAAACCAACTCTCTTTATGACTCATCGCTTGATGTTGAGAAACTCACATCAACCCCTGATGACTCAGTTCTGTCGTTTATAAACTGGGAAAGATAATATTTGTTGTCTCTCGATGTGTTGCAAGAATGCATTGATGTTTATAGCAGATTTGTAAAAGGCCCCATAGTAGGATCCCATTATATTTCTAGTATTCCCAAGTAAATTCGAGGTGTTCTTTTTAAATCTGTACATGTGTCACAAGAACTGGCATTATATACTTTAATATAAAAATATTACTAATAATAAATAACAATTTTAATCCGTTCAGAGTTAAATTGCATATAGTACCAAATGGTAATGCTATGACACATTGGTGCTACTGTCTCCTCTGGGCTGGGACTTCGGGCAGGGGAGTGGAGCTTTGGCTCCTTCAATCTGGCCTGCGAGTGAGGAGGTGGGCCCTATAAAGTTTTTGGCTAACTTCACTGAATGAGTCAGTTGAAGAAATTTATCTCATTAACCCAACATGATAATATGACATGGACGTGACTCTGAGGCTCCCAGTATCATCCCCTCCGGTAAACCCAGTGCTAAGAGACCAAAAGGTTCTTGTTTTATTAATCAGAGCTGTTTGCACTTCCTAGCACAGGATTGGCCGAAAGCCAGGGTTTGCTGACATGGGATACCAGAACTATTACATGTTCATTTTTTAATGTACAAGGGGAAAAAAGTCTGGGAAAAATAATCTTGACTTGGGGAGCAAGTAGACCTTCAAAAAGTTAATTCAAATGATTGTGCCTTCTCTGACTTCCAAAATGAGAATAGTCTTCGTATATCACCAACTATTCCTATGTGGATTCTGTCAGAATTAAAGTATCTCATACCTTTTTGTGTGATAATTTACAGTACGTTTAAAAACATTATCGTAAAGCAGTTGTACAAGTGAAAACGAGAATAGATAAGAGACATCAGCTACAACAAGAGTTTGTAATCCAGAGTCCATGGCCCTTGGGGGGGGCCAGGAATTCCTGAAATTATATATAAAAGTTTGTGTGCCTGAGAGGGTTTATAGCCTTAAGAAGATTTTCAGTGAACTTCAAGTACCAAAAAAGAACCATAATAGAATATATAATACTTTGTTCCATGAGCCTCTTTGGAAGTAAATTCTACATTTTCCTACATCTTCTCTGAGGGAAGTGAAGGGGAAATTATTTTTTTTAAAACTCCACTGCATTTGTTGAAGTTATCAGTAACTGCTGGTAAACAACAGCTGCTCAGCTCTGAAGTCAACAATCTATAGATAAAGCTATAGGAATAGACTCATAAACACTGTGGGATTATGTACAATGTAATTACAGTATATTGTACGTGTAGAGCACGCTGCCAGGGAGAAGTGGAAGAAATTGAACACAATGTGTTCTGCAGTGCACTGTGGTATTATTTATATGTGATAATTATACTGAAGAGTTTCTTCTTACAGGAAGTAGGGGCCTTTGTGTCTCTCTCTGCCTTTCTGTGTTCAGAACTGCAATGCTCCCCTTCGCCCCTTGTGCAGATGGCACTCTACTTGTCGTTAGGAGCGGGGTGTGGATCTAACAGGAGCCGCTGGGCTGCAGGAGGCAGTGTGCTATGGCAGACAGAACCCGAGTCGGGAGCCAGACTGACTCGGCCACTCACGGTGTCCTGTTAGACCAGAGACCCCACCCAGTGATCCATGGGACATAGGTGACCCACAGAGGTGTTGGGTCTCAATAGAGCACTTTTTCCCTTTTATTTTGAAATAATGTCACCATTTAAAACTTGGAAGAATTCACAGGGAGGAAGTCCAGATTTCCCATTTCTCAAGAAAAAAAAAAAGAAGAATCTGGCCAACTCCGGGCACAGACTTCCATAGCAGCAACATGCAGGAGCTAAGCAGTCGCTTCCAAAGGGACCTGTGTTGCCAGTTCACCATCAAATTTGGCCTGCATCATTCTTGATATGCCCTGTGTAGGGCTGTGGCCATCAAATTCCTCTTTCAGACCCAATTTTAGTGAAATCAGTTAACCTCTTTGATAGCTCAGTTCCTCACGTGCTTGGGGTTTGGATCAGACTAGAATGGTAACTTAATTTTGAGAACAAATAGCATCAGAGAATCAAAGGTCTAGCATAAGTCATAATTTTAGCCCATGAGCTGGGTTTGGTTTTTGTTTTGTTTTTGTTTTTTTCCTGACTATGGACAATCTCTGAAAACACACAGTCTATGTAGTAATGCTGTATATTGTATGCAAGTAGAGAGGATCAGGACTTTACAGTCTCAATGGCTCGCTTCCGTCTGGCCCAGGTGTTAAGTGCTTTTGCCAGGCGCTGGTGAAAACTGTCTCTTAACGTTAGTCTTCATCTGGTTCAAAGGATGCAGAGACACAGAGGTGCATTGATAAGGGGAAACAATTTTCATCTATAACCAGGGGCTATCAGACAGATGCTTTCCTTTTTATTTTTTTATTTGGTGCCATTTTTTAATTTTCTGTGCAATGTGCAATACAAAGGAAAATGATCAAAGGAGGTGATTCCAGGGAGGAAATGAAAATGGAGGATAGGAAGGAGGAGATGGAACAACCAAGCGGAAACTTCAATGAATTTGGTGTGTTGAAAGGTCTTGATGGAACCCAGGAATCTATGACAAATGTAATAAGTAATTGGGGAAATAAGGCTGTATATTAGGTGCATATATTATACAATGCCAATGCTGCCCTTTCCTCTTTCAACAGACCCTGATGCAGCTCAAGCTAATAAGAATCATCAGGATGTCCGGAGTTATGTACGGCAATTAAATGTGATTGACAACCAGAGAACTTTATCACAGATGTCACACAGATTAGAGCCTCGTAGACCATAGACATTTAAAGCGCCCAGAGCAATGGTTTGTCTCCAGTCCATAATCTTTCAAAAATGTCATTTATGCTACTACTGACTGTATTGCCACCAGAGAATTCTACAAAACAAGCAAAAACACATCCTGAGACACCTCAGGGCTGCATCCAGCTTACCAGCTACATGACAAGAGAAAGAATTATTTGACTTGCATAAAGCTTACACACTCTAGCTTAGGAATCCCCAGTCTGTAGTTACCCTATTTCATTTCCAATTGTGCCATCTTTTTTGCTGAAACATTAAATAAGGCCTACATGAAGAGTTTGGTAGAAAGACCATTGTCAAGAGAACCATCAAGCCCCTGACCATTTTTTCTAAAAATGTTTACAGGGTATGTTCTACAAATGGGATTGATTTGGATACATTGGTGGTGATATAGTTTCATAGTTTTTAACTCAACATCTTGATTTGGAGCACGAGGTTTGGGGAAGGTGTTGAGTAATCTATGTAAGTCCAAATTATAGGTTGTATTCTTCTATCTTCATAGTCTTACCTCTGAAGGAATAGAACCTGACCACATTACTATAAAACATTATGGCTATTTATGTGATTTAGGGAGGACTGGTCTGTAATTTCTGAATGATATATACAATTATATTTATGTTTACAATGTAACTTTTAAAAATTTACAAATCAGGATTACATACATAAGAATTCCACTAAGAAACACCAAGGTTCTTAAAATTGCCAGTGCTAAAATAGAAAATAACATTTCAGAAGAGCACAATATACACAAAACATTTTTCAAAATTGAATTATTTTCCTGGGCATTAAAAACCTTTCCTATTGGCTACAAATTTATTGTTACTGATAAAAAGAAAACCATATTTTCTTGACTTAAATGTTACTACAAATTTCTTAATTTGTAAGCAATTGTTTTGCACTTTCAAATAGATTGTAAATAGTTCATTCAATCGATAGTACAGAGTTATTTATTTGCTACATAATAGATATTGTGCCAAAAATTACTTTTTATTTATTTTATTTAGTATGTAATTTTGGAGTACATTTTTTTCCTGTTTTCACAATTAGACTACATTTAATGTGTAGGAATTGTATGTATGTATATCTTCTGTAAATAACATCTATTATCTTCATTAAATATAATTGTTGACAAGAAATGGTTGTGTTGTTCTCAATTACTATTTTTTGAGAGTGATAACCATTTGGTATTGTGGGGTACTGGACTTTTTTTAATGAAATAGAATCCACATACTATAAAATTCATCCTTTTAAAGTATATAATCCAGTGGTTTTTAGTATATCCACAAGGTTGCCTAACCATCATCACTATTTAACTCCAGAACATTCTCTTCATTCCTAAAAGAAACATTAGCAGTCACTTCTCATTCTCCTCTCCCTACAACCCCTGGCAGCCCCTAACCTGCTTTCTTTCTCTATGGATTTACTCTGGGTGTTTCATATAAATGGAATCATACACTATGAGTCCTTTTGTGTGGTTTCTTTCACTCAGCATAATGTTTTCAAGGTTCATCCACGTTATAGCTTGTATTAGAACGTCACTTCTTTTTATGGCTGAGTAATATTCCATTCCTTTAATGTACCACATTTTGTTTATCCATTCATCAGTTAATGGACATTTGGTTGTTGTTTCCACTTTTTGTCTATTAGGAATATTGCTGCTGTAAAGGGGAATTGGATGTTAGAGCTGCCTGATGTGGGGCCTCATGCCATCCTTCAGTGATTTAAGCACTTTGTAAATATTTGATGGAGAGATTTCCAAAATTCTTTAATTTCCGGACATGACTGTATTTTTCAATAAGTCAGCATTTTCCTCCAAAAACACAAATACAAAGCCCAAAAGAAAACCAAGATGCTAACTTTTAATAAATTTGGGGACCCTAGCATAGTATACCCTCTTCTTAGAAATGATTCCCAGTATCATTAACATATTAAAGACTCTGAGAAGTCCTATTTTAATGCCTCTTAACATTCCACAGTTAAAGCTCACTTTGAGAAATGCTAAAGCAGGCAACACAGAATGCCTTTCTGTGTTCATTTATATAAAATTTCAAGGTCCTCAGGAGCAAGGTCTTGTTTTATACAGTATTATTATGCCTTCTACCCAGAGGCAAGTACAATGCCTGGGGTTTACTAGACAATAAAAAAAGTCACGGAATAAATTTTCTTGAAGTCATTATTGTTAAGCATTTCATTATCTCATAGACCTCAGTATCGACTACAAAATTTTCACCATTATATATTTTTCTTTATCTAGATAATTTGCAAAGATTATAAATGAAGCTGATAGCCCATTTCTTGGGCATCTTTGCTCATGTTTTACTTTCTTTATTTCTACATTACTTAAAAGCTGGAATCCTGTGTACAGCAACACTTTTACCCAATTCCATGGTGACTGACAACTTATGACCTTATTTTAATTTGGTTTCAACATTATTCAAAATTAATACATATTCTCCTATGTATATTCCCCTTGGTCATCCAAATGAGAATAACTATTACTGTACTTAATAAAGATTAGAGATTTTAATTATGTCTGGCTTCTGTGAAATGCATTAAACTCATTATTCAAGGTAGGTAAAAGAATTGACACTCTAAAGATGTAGAGTAGTAGCCAAGCAACCCTTCCTGAGGCAGGAGATGCAGTTAATATTTTAAAACTTGCAAACAAGCCAAAAGAAAATGAGATGCCTACAGGGTCACAAGAAGGATAATGAGGTTTGCTGGAAGACATGAAAAAGAAGAAAGAATGTTTTTATCAAAAGCGCCTGTAGAAAATTATACATTTAAGTGTTTAACATACCTACTTAGCAAGGTCACTGGCATAGTGTACAGGAGCTAAGCTTTTCCAGCAATTTTTGAATACCATGCAGGTTAAATATACTTCTCCTGAATTCAATGCCATTTCCTCTGAAGATATGAATGCAGATCAATGACTACCAGAGTGAGAAAATTAAAAGAAGTGTCATTCTAGTTTCAAATTGTGCTAATAATAATTTTAAAAAATCAGCCTGGAATATGCACTATGGTAAAATGAACCCCTACCTTGAATAGCTTTCCTTTTGCTGTCAATCTAGAACATATTACATCTCTTGCTTTAGAGTAATCTTAATCTGTCCTACATGGAAGACTGTGGTATGAGATGAGCAGGTCTCAGCATCCCTTACATCTAGCCTGGAGAAGAACCCTTAACTTAAGTATTGTTAGTCATTTTTCTATTCACTCATTCATTCATTCATCCATTCATAAGCAAATAATAATTGAAGTGCTTGCTGAGTGCCAGGCCCTGTAGGGACTCAGAATTCAGTGCTGAGAACAGCTATAGAAGGTCCCTGATCTCCTGGAGTTTATCATCCAGTGGGAGACACAAGATTAATCAAGTAATCATGCAAACAAATACATATAAAAAGACTTCCACGAAAGGATATGGTGTTGCAAGAGCCTGTAACAAGGGGATTTAACCTGAGCTGAGGCGAGGAAGGGTTTCCTGTGGAAGTGACGGTGGGCTGAATTCTGAAGGATGTGAGGTGAGCACTAGCTAAACAGAGAGAGTAAGTGCTCTCCGCAGGAAGTGACATTGGCACTGAGGGCTTGCAAGCCCACTGTGGCCAATAGAGAACACAAGTGACAGCACGTCAACATGTGCTGGAGAGCTAAGGGGCTCAGAGCCTGCAAGGCCTTACAGACCTTTGTAATGAGCAACATCTTTTTTTTTTTTTCAACCAAGAGCAGTGGGAAGCCATTGAAGAGCTTGAGGCAAGGAGTTGTATTTCTTGATTTTTATTTATTTTTTATTTTTTTCAGAGACAGAGTCTTGCTCTGTCACCCAAGCTGGAATACAGTGACACAATCACAGATTACTGCAGCCTCCAACTCCTGGCCTCAAGCAATCCTCCTGCATTAGCCTCCCGAAAAGCTGGGACTACAAGCATGCACCACTATGCCCAGCTAAGTTTTTTATTTTTCTGTAGAGACAAGTTCTTGCTATGTTGCCCAGGCTGGTCTTGAAATCCCAGGCTCAAGCAATCGTCTCGCCTCAGCCTCCCAAAGTGCTGGGATTACAGGTGTGAGCCACCACGCCCAGCCTGGGGTTACATTTTTAATGGTGAGAACTTGGAGGGCAGGGCCACTGCTTTATATGTACCTCACTGCTCAGAACACATGGTAAGGGTCATGCCTAGTTCATTAATTATTATACAGGCTTAAAGGTAAGGCAGGGGGAGCTGTGCACAAGGACAAACATTAAAAGTCAGTGGTGGGCCCAGTCAAACACCAGCCCTCCTCTTGACAAGGTCCACACACTGGGCCACTTTTAAGTATTTTATTGTTATAAAATATGCACAACATAAAATTTACCTTTTAACCCCTTTTGAGTGAACAGTTCAGTGGCATTTGGTACATTCACCTTGTTGCACAACCATCACCATTGCCCATCTCTAAAACTTTTTCAAAATTCCGAACTGAAATTTTGTACCCATTAAACAGTAACTTCCCACTTTTCCCTCCCTCCAGCCCCTAGTAACCACTATTCTATTTTTCTCTCTATCAATCTGCCTATTTTAGGCACCTCATAATAGTGGAGTCATACAATATTTGCCCTTTCGTGTCTGGGTTGTTTCACTTAGCATAGTGTTTTCAAGGTTCATCCAAGTTGTAGCATGTATCAGAATTTCCTTCCTTTGTAAGGCTGAATGGTATTCCATTTTATGTATATACTACATTTTGTTTCTCCATTCATCTGTTGATGGCTATTTGGTTTGTTTGCACCTTTTGACTATTGTGAGTAATGCTGCTTTATGAACATGGGTGTACAAATATCTGTTCAATTCCCAGCTTTTCGATCGTTTCAGTATATACCTAGAGGTAAGATTGCTGAATCACATAGCAGTTCTAATTGTTTGAGGAACTGCCATACTGTCTGCCACAGTGGCTGCACCATTTTATGGGCTACATTTGATTTGATACAGCTCATGATTAGCTGCATCATCTCCTTGGAGACTGAAGCTGCCAAGTATGGCATGGCTGCTGGGAGAAGGAGTGGCTAGGGGACCCAGGGCTCAGTATGTGGGTGTCTAAGCTTGGAGCAGGAAGGCTTCATTTGCCAGTATGCCCTCTGTCAAGCACAACTGCCCACAAGACAATCACAGCCCCAGAGCTTTGGTCTGTCCTTGCCGCCCTATTGGTTGCTGTATCAGACTCCTGTTGCCTGTAGTCTGACAGTGCAGGATGGGGGGAGCGGAGGGAATGTTACTAACCCCAATAGAATAAGGGCGTGGGAATGGGAACAGTGCCTGCTTTGCTCCCTTGCATGTGCTTGTCAGGCAGCTAGGGAAGGTCAAGGATGCTGCTACAGGAAGCCAGGATCTTTGTTCCTGGGGCGATTCAAATTTGGAAAGACTAGGGCCCAACCCCTGCTATAAAGGGAAGTAAGCCCAAGGCGCTGTGAGCTCATGGGCTCTGGCATTTCCCTCCAGATTTGAGAAAGGGTCAGGGCCTGTGAGAGCTGCCTGATTCCATCCTAGTCTCCTCCCCTCAGCCCACTCTGGGAGAATTCAGGCTCTTCCCAGCCAGGGAAGACTCAGGAAGAGTGGAATTCTACAATAGGAGGACCAACACTAGAGAAAAATGAGAGCAAAAGCTGGCATAAAATTCTTCAGAACAGGTTTTTGCAGCACTTGAGACTAAAAGGGGACTGAAAGATCCTTATCAGGTCTTCATCCATTTCCTTAGCTTGAGGCAGGTTGCAAGAGTGATAACACTGGGGACTCAGAGGGAAGGCAGGAATGGAGGAGAACTGATGGTTCCAGGCAAGAGTCCTGATGTTTTAGAGCAGAGGCACAGACTGATGCTTCAGTCTCCTTAGCAGAAGAGAAGGGCTTGAGGCAAGGAGACACAGAAGCTCTAGGGAGACAAGTTCTGCACTAGCCAAGATGCAGTAACTTTAGAAGGATAAATGAAAGAGGTAGGTGGCTGGGCGCAGTAGCGTATGCCTGTAATCCTAGCACTCTGGGAGGCCAAGGCGGGTGGATTGCTCAAGGTC
>VBSM01001562.1:19397498-19413149 GCA_008086735.1 Cheirogaleus medius
AAAAAAAAAAAAAGGAAGAAAGTAAGCTTGAGAGAGAAAGGAAAGAAAATATTTCCTGGAAATATTACATAGGAACATGAAGACTGATCTCATGTATAATGATTTAATACTGCAATATGTGAAATAAGTATTGCAGTAAGTGGGATGTAGGAAGCCTCATCTTGTTAAAAATATTAACTGGCGCCATAGAAAGCCTAATAAGGAGGATGATGTGTGATGAAAATGAAGCAAAGGCTTAATAAATCTCATTCTCTGATTTGAAGGCGACATGTCTATTATATAAACCCAAATTACCCAGATTCTCTAGGAGTCAGGGAGTCAGTGAGCAGATCTGTTTAGAATAGTACACACACTCCTATTTTAATATATATAAAATATTAAATATATTTTATATAAGTATATAAAACATATTTATACCTACTATATATATTGCACTTGCTTGTATAAAAGACTTAGAATCTATTTCCTTTTAGAACTTTGATATATGCATAAGAAAATCAAATATTATGGTTATAAAATAAATTTCTTAATGTGTAACATTTTTTAAATCAGTGGAAGAACATCCACTGAGAAAAAAGTCTTAATTTCCTTTTATAAATAGCTGTGGATTAGAGTAGGATGACAATAGTTCTAACTCTGCTATTGCTGTGCATTTAAAGCCATGATGATGACTGTATTGAAAAAGAGGGAAGAGAAAATCAATAGATTATGGCTTCAATGGAGCTCACAACAGTGCTGATTAGAGAACACAAACGGATTGCATAATAGTAAAATAACTATAAACTGGGTATGGATTTAAGCCTATGTTAAGTCCATTCTTAACTGCATTGTGTCTTTAGAAAACATGCATTGGAATTACAACAGCAAATTAAATCTATTCAACCACAAAATTTAATACATAAGAAATAGCATTTATTAATGATCTGGAAGAAGGAGTAAATAGCATGGTAATGAAATTTGCAGATGCTACTAAGTTGGAAGGTGTTACAAACAACAATGTGGACAGGGCCTCAATATAAATGGACCTTACAAACTTAGGGAAAAGCCAACGGTGGCAAAAAAAAAAAAGACAAGTAGAAATTTTAAAGATATTAGTTGGAAAAATTTTAACTTGAGAAAGAATAATACAAAAGCAGTGTGGATAGAAAAGTGACTTTCAAATCTGATCAGGACTTTCTGATTATAATAAGTTGATAAATGCACATTTGATAGGTCCTGGGAAGCATTCTTTCCTCTACTCCCTGTTCCCTCTCTAGGCAAACCAGAGGAACTATATTGCTTAGTTGTATACTTTTTGGTGGCAAGCAGAATGAATAAAACACAGAGATTTGGCATATCAGTAAAACAAAATGCATATAGAAAAGAAAGGAATTACTATTAAATACAGATGATTATGTAATGGTATCATCTGATGTTTATAATGGAAAAGACCATGAAAAATCTACAGATACCTGAAAATTTTGTGTAAAAGATGGTTGATGTCACTTGGTTACTTATGAGCAATTATTAAATGGAATTAATAATTACCTTATGGATTATAATTATTGTTTTGCCAGATAGCAACAGATGGAAGAATTTTCCTTCTCTAACACATGTGCCTAAATTCAAGAAATTGATGCTATAACTGAATGTCATATGGGATTATATCATTGGCTTTCTTAGAATGTCTGGAAGTTTGAGTCTGAGAATTTGGTTTATCCAGAAAAAACAGCAAGATGTGTGTCTGGAAAGCTCTGGAGACTATAGGAAAATAACAATGTGTCTATAAAGTTTTACCAGCTTACCTGAGCCTAAGATATAGTTATCCAGGACAGAAAGCTCATCTCTAAGTATTGGATCTGTCAAAGCAGAAGCCTCAATTGCAGAAACTTGACTATTTTCATAACATTCTATGTTTACATAATTATATTATGTTTGCTTTCCTTTAGATTTCAGTAATATTCTTTCGGAATAGAGGCTGCCACCACCACACCTGTGATGGAGGCAGAGTATTCTTGGTTGCCAGGCGCAGCGATGAGAGCGGGAACTAATGTAAGCAAAGCCCCAGGAGGAGGTGAGGAAGCTAGAGGGGCAGTGGAAGAACTGAGCGTGGGCCTACCTACACACGGACATCCCTTCCTACCTGCGGATGCTCTTTCTTGAATACTTCAGTAGTGTTTGCGGATTTGTGTAGGGAAGACATTCTTTACAGAGGTCTGAGACTAATTTCAAATCGTTAATTATGGGAAAGTAGTGAGAAATATATTTAAAGTCTTAAAACTCTTGTACCAGTCTTTCAGAGTTATGCTATTTGGTTAGTGAATTTTATTTTAATAAATAAGTTTAAAATCACACAGAAAAATGCTACCTGAAGGCATGTGCTAAGACACGGAATGAATGGAATTTTCCCTGATTTGTACACAGGTCTTAAAGTACATATTATAAAATATGTCAATTTTTTTTTTAGTTTTTAGCAATGGCTACACCTTTTGTTTGAGAAAGAATTATAGAGACT
This sequence comes from Cheirogaleus medius, assembly GCA_008086735.1. NCBI lineage: Eukaryota > Metazoa > Chordata > Mammalia > Primates > Cheirogaleidae > Cheirogaleus > Cheirogaleus medius. The sequence continues at coordinate 19,399,993 of VBSM01001562.1, forward strand.
GATAGGTGCTTCTTTAGCCCGCTTCTTTATCAAAAACTCCTAAAAGTACATTTCCCCCCATGTACAGTACAATAAAAGGAATACGGGCTATAGAGTGAGACAGATCAGGGTTTATTTATCCTGACTTCACAGCATATTAGCAATGTGATATCGAGCCAGTTATTAATACTTAGCATCTCTGAATCTTCAGTTCCTCTTTTATAGATTAAATTAATCAAATGATTAAATAATATATTTTCAAGGCTTCTAATAAAACGCCTAACACAGAATCAGTGCTGACACAGTGTTAGTTTCCATCCTTCTTCTCCACACATAAATTCTCTGAGATAGTTAAATCATAATCCAATTAGGAATTCACTTTCTTTCATTCATTTCTTCATGAATGAATATTTACTGAGCGCTTGCAAGAAATGTCCCGTGTCAGTGGAAGTGGGTCTACACAGACATAATAATATATGTGGATCTTGTCCTTAAAGCTCATGAAGAGTAGGAAATAACAGGCATAATAATCATAATATAGGGCAAAACCAAAACAGTAAGCAAAAGTATTATCAGATTCCAAAGGGGAAAATCCTCTTGCCAGAGGATTGGAAAAGGCTTTGGGGAAAGGGAGCATTTCAGCTGGGCCTTAAAAGCAGCAGAGAAGCTGGAAGAAGGTAATGAGAAGGAAAGCATGCAGATCGGAAAGCATGTGGTCCCATCTGGCAGGAAGATGAGAGATAATGTTGGGCAGGAAATGTTGGGCCCATGAAGATAGAAGATAATGTTGGGCAGGAGAACATAATTGTGGCTCTTTCATGAGCCCTAAGGAGCTTGGACTTAACATAGTAGGCAGTGAGGTGTCAATAAAAGTTTTTGAGCAAAGGTTTTTGAGTTTTGATGATTCTTCTACCCAATTTGTTAGATATTTCTTCTAAATTCATGTTAGTCCTTAGTTAGATATGCATGCCACCCAGGTCTTCATCCACGTTGATGAAATGTAGAAGAGGGCAGGATAAAGGACAGAGCCCTGCAATATGCCGTTAGAAACCTTTCTCCATGGGAACACGGATCCATTCACGAGCACTTGTGGCTCAGTTTTCAATCTAATAGCAATTCACTGTGTTGTGTTGTCATCAGTTAAAATCTCCTTCTGATTTCTAAAGCTACTCTGAGAAACTTTGTCAAATGTTTCACTGAAATCAGATCCACACTGTCCTTCCTGATTCCAGTAGTAAAAACTGGGCATATCTTTATTTCAGTGAACCCATGCTGGTTCCTAGTGTTTACATTCAAAGTCATTACCAGCCCTTCACTTAATAATACCATTTAATAATAAATAACTCTAGGATTCTGCCAGAAAATCATATCAACTGTCAAATCTTTTGGGAAAGAGCATGAGTTTCTTGTAATAAAGTAGGGCTAAGAGTGAACAGAAAGGATAGCAAGGCTCAATGTTGAAAGGGTGTGACAAACTGAGTTATGATGCAGTCAAATTTTAGATCTAAGATTTTAAAGAAGAGTAACATGGCAAACAATAGTAAAGAGTGAGCAGTTAATAGGACTTAAGACTCTTGATAAGTAGGCCTTTATCATCCCACATGACCCTCAGGAAGTGTGGTCCCAAGTAAGGGACAGTTGCTTAGGGACAGGGCTGGCACCACATTCCGGGTTTTCTGACCTTTAGCAAGGTGCTCTCTTCCCTCCGCAATGCAGCTGCCGTGTTATACTGTGTCTTGAGGCAGAGCACAAGGCAACCGACTCCCTCCAACGCAAGGAGCTTCTCTAGGTTCCACCTTTTGGGGGAATCCCCTCTGCAAGGTCAAAACTCTTTTCATAAAAATACCAAGACATTATTTTCATTGTATTTTCTCACGAGTATATGGTGGGATTTCCCAGAGGAAACATGCAGTATGATATTGGAATAGAGGAAATAACGGAAGCAGTTATGAGAACCCAGCTGTCGTCTATTCAGCCAGACATTAAAGAGATTTGCAAAAACGTAAAACAAGGACATTCTTTTAAATTTTTAAAAATTTTGGACAATAGCTATTTTTCACTAAAATATGTTACTTATGTTAACATTAAGTAGGCTTATTGTTACTTTTAAATGAATTAAGTAAATTATTTCAGTTCTATTTTCTAATATGCTAAATACTGGTAGATATAACGCACACAAACAAAAGCTATTTGGCATCTTTATTGACTTTTTTTTTTTTTAGAGTGTAAAGGAGTCCTAAGATCAAAAAGTTGGAAAACTGCATGATGTAAAAGACAAAGCCCTAAAATCTACCTTTTGCTCCCTGAGGGAAGGCAAGCTGCCTAAGCTTTCCAAGACTTTTTCTTGCCCTATAGCATGGGATGATGATTTCAACTACCTGGTAGGGTTATTGTGAAAACTAGTTGGAGGGAGTCTGTGTAAAACTCTTAGCTCGGTGCATGGCACATGAGTACTCATTAAATATTAGCCATCTCTATTATTATTGGTACTGCTACTACTATTAATACCCCCATAAAGACTATTACTCCCTCCTGGCAATATCTTTACTCAGATATCTAAAGAATTTATTCCTTGAACTTGCTAAATTCTCTTGGGTCTTTGTACTTGCTGTTCCTTTTGAATGGAATACCTTACCCTTTAGCAAATCCTCTTCATTCTTCTGTATCAACTTAGAGGTTCTTTGACTTGAAAGCCTTCGTTGACGCACCCCAAAACTGTGCTAAGTGCCTGCTATAAGCCGCCATCTTTGCTCCCTTAAGAGTACATTACCATGTAATTGCTTGTGTCTTTGCTGGCTCTTCCATTATACCCTGCAAACTCTGTGAGAGAAGGGACTACTCTTGTTCACTGTTATAATCACAAAGCTCAGCATAGTGCCTGACAGTGAATGCTCGTTGAACAAATTTTGCAAAGGTCCCCAATATCTCTTCTTATCCCACTGTTCCTTTCATGTCCCAGGGTACCTAAAGGAATTTGATATTAAATATTCTTGTGACTGACTCTCTTTGATCCTCAAGTTAAATGTGAAAACTAAGCTCAAATAATGACCTAAACTTTATTTATGATTTTAAGGTAACTTTATTTCCCAGGGACTCAGAGTCGTCCAGAAGGTAAAGCTCCGACCTTTGTATAAAAGGTGGTTAATTCTTAGCTATGAGTCAGACATAGACCATTCGCAATCTCAGATGGAGAGCTGAGATGGCTAGAGAAAATGTGCCTGGGTGCCTGCTTGCACCATAGCTCTTATCACCAAAAGAGGGAAGGATAAAGACTACTTTCTTCTTTTAAATTACCTTTCCTTCTGCCATTAGTAGAATTTATGTCTGCATTTCCCTGATCCACTGATAGCTGGTGGCAGTTCCAGAATTTCTATTTAAAGGGGGTTAAGGGCATCAATCCCATTGAATGAGGGTGAAGGTGGGGGCCAGGAAACTTTTTCCTTACATTGCAAATGAACTCTCTTTTGCTTAGATTGCATGTTTATTTTGGAGGGTGTTCTTAGATATAAGAGGGTGCTAAGAACTTCCAAGCCATCCCACTGCTGAGAGTACATCTATTTTTAGTGTGGAAACATTTGAAGTAAAGGAATAGGGAGGTTTGATAAGAGAGGGTTGAGTAGGTCTCTTTTATTATTGCTATTTACATTAGTGAACCTAGACCCTGCCTGGTGAGAATAAATTTTCAAAGAGATTTGAAAGTGCAAAAAAGCAGAGCCAGTGATGCGAATACTCACTAGACTATTAGGTCTGGGGCCTAAAGAGATCAATATAGTCATAAGGAAACAGGCAGTTTGATGAAAGAAAAATCAGAATTGAGGCAATCAGTTTATTGCACAATTATTATGTGTTTATTTTAGCCACGGACAATACACACACAGATACAACAGAACATAAGATATGACCACAAGGAGCTTGCAACCTAATTGGAAAGACAAGAGAATTCCTACCAGATTATCATTTAAGTATATTTGTAAGACTAATCTTTAGTATTCATTGTTCCTGCTGGTTATTCTCTTAGCCTAATTATATGAGGAAAATAGAATGAAGTAAAAATGGATGGGACGGGAGGGTAATGTGGCTAAAAATATTAAAGCTCTTAAGCCATGTACTCCAAATTTAAAGCAATATATTCATAGTTTGAAAGCTGGAACCAGGTCCAAAGGTAGTGAGTTATCTCACTTGGTTGTTCACAGTCAGTTATGGATTGAACTCTTGTTCTACTATGTTTCCCCCTTCTCATTACTGCACTTGACTAATCTAAATGTAAATAAATAAATAAATAAGGCTGGAACCTATAACTAACATCTACTTAGGGCCTCTTATTTTGCAGAGGAGGAAACTGAGGGCCTATGCAGCAAAATGCCCCCACTGATAACTGGTATGTTCTATGACTTCAGGTCTAGTGTCCTTTCCATCACAATCAATTGCCTTTGAAGGAAAGGCAAAATCACCAGAGTCTCCTCATGTCTGGGTCTATGCTAAAGAGCCTTAGTTTTTCCTTTAATGGTCCGATAGTTTTTAGAATTGTTTGATTACCTACATTATGAATTTTTTTAGCATGACAGTTTTCATCAATTCTAACTTCTCAGTTACCAAAATAGAGTTTATTAACACTAAAATCCCTAGTCTTTATCAAAAGGAAAATTAAATAATCTGAATAACAGACTAGAAAGTTGTTTTTTAACCTATATTCACCCACTCCTCCACTTTCATATCTTTATTAACCTATTGAATGATTTACAAATTTTCTATTTCCCTCTTGACCTCTTTTCTGAATTTCAGTTTCATATTTCAACTGCTGCATCTCTACCTGTTTTTCCTCCCATGACCTCATACTCAACATGAAGCCAGCTTCCCCTCTACATATTTCTATTTCTGTCAATGACACCAGCATTCTTCTAGTCACTCAGGTCTGAAATCTTGGTGTCATCTCTCTTTCTTCTTCTCTTCCAAATCTAGTGGGTCACCAATTTCTGTGGCCTTTTCCTAAAACATGTTTCTCAATTCCATTTCTTTTCTTAAATTCTATTTTGAATGCTCTAACTCAGGTCCTCATGATTCCATAGCCAAGTAGTGACTATATCTACTACTTATTCTGATTCCATCCTAGCAACCCAACCTGCAACCACTGTGAACTGGTCTAAATTGTTACCCCTTGAGTCTAACTTTCCAGTTCCCCAGTAATGGGTAATAAAATTCAAATTCAAAACCCTGGATAATGTTGCTCATAGCCTTGGAACTTCATCTCACTTTTCTTCTACTGACCCATCTTCCCCAATCAACAATTTCTTTTCTTCCCAACACCCATTTCCACCTTTTGCTTACACCTGCAATAGATTCTAGGCTGCTCATCTGAATTTGGCTTCGTTATAGTCGCCAACCAGAGCAGCAGCCCATCACCCTTGCTCAAAATCCCAGAGGTTCTTACTGATCATTCCACTGAGGAAGCCTTTAGCCCTATCTCCTCTGAAATCTCTTTACATGGGTGTCCCCTGTGCAACTAGAGAATTAACTCCTTACTTTGTTTCCCCAGCGCCTATGTTTGTTGATGAGGACAGAGTTGAAGGAATAGACGGCGTCAACTTGTCAAAAAGATGTTAAGGTACTAGGGGGTAAGGGGGACAGCCCCCACACCTCGCAGCGTACGTGGAGGGCAGGAGCACCCAGCCCAGCGCCCCTGGCCTCCGGGGGTTCCAGGAAGCTGGGGCGATGGTCCCCCGGGGCGCAGGCCAGGAAGCCCGAGCGCCTTCCCCACGCCCTGCTCGCGGGCGCGTCCGAGCGGCGGCCGGGCAGCGGGCGAGCCGGGCGAGGGCAGGGAGGCCCGGCCGTTCCGCGCTGGGAGGTAGGTGGTGCTGTTGCCGCGACTGTCTTCCTCATTGGCGCCGCGCGGAGAGGCGGAATGTTCAACTCCTGACTCGGGCGGAAGCGTGGGAGCCGCGCCGGCCGCTGTCCTCGCGACCCCCCGCCGCCGCCGCCCTCGTCGTGCGCGGGGCCTCGGCGCCCCCGCTGCTGCTCGCGCCCGGCCCGGGAGCCAGGTAGGGCCCGGCTGGAGGCTGCGGAGGGAGGGAGGGAGGAGGCCAGGCCCGCCGCGCTCGCGACTCGTCCCGGCGTCTCGGGGTAGAGGCCCTGCGGGGGCCGGGAGTCCACCGGGCCTGGGGAGGGGGCCCTACGGGGAGACCCCCACGGACCGACCCGGGGCCCGCGCGGGCGGTGGCGGAGGCCCGGAACGAGCGTTCCCGGCGCCCGCGGAGTCCGCGCCGGACTAAGTGCGGTTCGCGAAAGTTCGGCCCGTCCCACGGAGAAGTTGGAGCTCGGAGGCGCGGGGCGCAGGCCGGAGCGCCTCGGGCTTTGGCTGCTCTGGGCGTGCGGCGTGGGCCGGGGGCCTCGCGGTGGGGGACTGGGGCACTCTCGGGAGGCGGGACGCCGGTCTCCCAAATCAGGGCAGGGTGCAGGCCGCTTTCCGGCAGAGATCTGTGCGTGCGAGGAGAGCCACTGACTTCTGCTTTTCCGCGGCTTCGCCCGCCGGAGCGATGCTCCCTGCCCTTCCTGCCGCGCGCCGGGGCTGCGGGGAGCGCCGGCTCGCCGGCTTTCCCCGTCCTGCCGCGGGCTCCGAGACCCGCGCCGGGCCCAGAGGTGCCTGCCCAGGCCGCCGCCTCGCCGGCTTGCTCGTGACAGCTTTCAGAAAAACTTTAACTCAGAATTGGCAAAATGACATCAAATTGCTGGGAAGAAAAGAGGGGCATCATTGTTAGATTGCCAAAAATGTATGTTTGAGATGCGCCTTGAGATCGCGCCTAAGCACTGTTTATGGGGAACTTAATTACTATTTTTGTTAGCTTTAATAATGAAAGCAACACCATTTGGGGACCCATTTCAACGTTATTACAGTAAGCAGCTCTCATTAATAATGGTGTATGAGAATCATTTTACGGAATAAATTTGAGGATATTTGAGTTGAGATTGTTGTTAAAGTGTATATATATATATATTGCTGATTATTATATCTTATCGTTTGTAAATATTCTTTTAAAATTTCAAAATATTAAGGAGGTACAAATGTTTTAGGTTACATGGATCACTTTTGTAATGTTTGAGTCCTGGTTAAAGGTGTTCGTAGTTAGGTAGGATTTTGGCCCTCCCCTGCTCCCCTGGTTGATTTCCACTGAAATTTACTTCACTCTGCACGCATGTGTGCTCATCGGTTAGTTCCAAAGTATATTCTTATTTTAATCCTGAAGCTGTTTTAGGAAAGCCTTCTTGCGTCCCTGACCTTTGTTGAAATGAAAAGCCAGGATTTAGTGGATCCAAACCTGCAAACATGTTTAAAGACAAAAATAAACAAGTGATTCAAGGCCAGTTCATGTCTTCTTTGTAGTAGGCCCCTCTCGACAGTGAGATTGCATACGTTTTTTTTTTGATTTTTCAAAAAAGTATGTGATGGCTGCATTTTCATGATGGTTTTGGTCATTTGTAGAGTCTTTGTTTTAAATTCCTGCTACAATAGTGAGAGATTTGGGAGATTGTAAATGAATAGGAATTTAGTTTGTTTGGAAAGAGAGAATTAAGATAAAAAAAGTGGTCTTTTGGAGCAGTGTGCACTGTTTATTTTAATCTTTCACAATTTAATTCCTACTATAACTTTTTGTGATTATTTGAGCATTTTTTAAAACTGCAAGATATTGTTGTTTAAATCAAAAGTTTTAGTGGTAATAATTCCAGAGTAAATGACCTAATGCAATTGCAGGAACACTTTTTTCTTGTCTAGGAAAGCAAATAGAAATGATTGGTCCCTTTTTCTTATTCTTTTAGGGAATACATAAGGACACATTAAGGGGGAGGGGAGAGAAAGACAGAAAAATCCAAATATTAAGCACGAGGATTTGGATCTAAAAATGGATGGTCAAAGATCTTGGGAACTAAGGGGCCTTCTTGCCAAATAAGGAAACTTGGCAAGTTGCATTGTGTATTTTAAGTTAGCTCAAGAGTGAGTGGTATTGGCAATATATTGGCTCAGTGCCTATCTGGAATGAGCAGTGAAACTGACTTTGATAGGGCTACAAAGTTATAAACAGGAGTTATGAGGGGCATGGAGGGAATAATCGAATCATCAGAGAAAACACAGGAGAAATTACAATGATGATGTTTTATGAAAAGAGGTCAGACATAAAGTGAAGCTATTAGTGTGGAGTGAAAGAGCAAAATGGATGGTTGATTTTAGAAATTGATAGATTCAGAGGAGAGAATCAATTTTTTTTTTTTAAACTGGGAAAAGGTGTCGGTGGTGATACAAAATTTCTTGGAATAAGATAGCCTTATATCTGTATCCTGAGATGCTGGAAATAAGAAATCAATTTGGATCATTTGTTTTCCATTTTATTCTACCCAGGACAGATTGACAGGGTAGATGTCTGTCTAAATGTAATAGGAATAGCCAAGACACCTTTTTTGGTCTTGCTGCAGGGAAGATTTAGGCTACTTCTTTTGTGGCTATTAACCTTGCCCCACTACACACAAATAAGCAGAGTTCCAGCTGTGACCAGAAAACTGTACCTGTTAAGGGAAGAGAGCTGTGAATGCTAGAGCTTAGATTGATTTGACTGACACATGGGTGCTTTTATGTTAGACCTTCCTATGGACAGCAGAACATTGATTATGCCCTAATAGCAGTTAAATAATCCCAACACAGTAGAAGATTCTAAGCAAAGCAGCCACACATCTGACACCTTAACCCCAGTGTCACAATTGCTAATAGGAAATTAAAGCCTCAAATTATAAACTTTAGGAGGATGGTAAGCAATCTAGTAATTACTGTAATAAAAAAATAGTCAATTTGAAGGGGGAAAAAAGGCAAATTAGAAGGAGACAGAATGATAACAGTAGAAAAAAGTCATGATATGGTAGAAAATGCTAAGACTTTGGAGTCAGACCTGAATTTGAATCCCAGTTGTTACTTATGTTGGCTTGGGCTACTTTTATACCCTTGATCCTCACTTTTCTCACATATAAATAGGGGACAGTAATATCTGCTTCCTAAGTGTAAGTACAGTCATGTGTCACTTGATGACAGGTATAGTTCTGAGATAACTGCACTGTTAAGTGATTTTGTCCTTGTGCGAACATCATAGAATATGCTTACACAAGGCCAGGTGCACTGTGGCTTACACCTTAATACTAGTACTTTGGGAGGACAAGGTGGGAGGATCACTTGAGCCCAGGAGTTTGAGACCAGCTTGGGCAACATTGCGAGACCCCATCTCTACAATTTTTTTTTTTTTTTAATTCACTGGGCATGGTGGTGCGTGCCTGTAATCCCAGCTGCTCGGGAGGCTGAGGAAGGAGGATCGCTTGAGCCCAGGAGTTCAAGGCTGCAGTGAGCTATGATCAGTCCACTGTACCTCCAGCCTGGATGACAAAAAAAACAAAAAGTTTATTTACACGAACCTAGGTGATTATAGCCTACTTAGGCTATAAGATGGCTATAACCTATTTAGGCTATATGGCATAGCCTATTGCTCCTAGGCTACAAACCGAGATAGGGCGTGACTGTACTGAATACTGGAAGCAGGTTGTAGCACACTGATAATTATTTGTATATCTAAACATGTCTAAATAGAAAAGATACAGTAAAAATACAGTATGCAGGATAAATGGTATACTTGTATAGGGCACTGACCATGAATGGAGCTTGCAGGATTAGAAGTTGCTCTAGGTGAGTCAGTGAGTGAATGTGAAAGCCCTTAAGATATTACACTATTGTGGAGTTTATAAACACTGTATGCTTAGGCTACAGTAAACTTATAAAAATGTTTTTCTTTCTTCAATAATAAACTAATCTTAGCTTACTGTAACTTTTTTAACTTTATAAACTTTGAAATTTTTTTAACTTTTTGACTCCTTGTAGTAACACTTAAAACACGAACACTTTGTATAGCTGTACAACAATATTTTCTTTCTTTATATCCTTATTCTATAAGATTTATTCTTAAATTTTTTTTCTTTTTACTCTTTAAACTTTTTGTTAAAAACTAAGACACAAACACACACATTAGCCCAGGCCTACACAGGGTCAGGATCATCAATGTCTGTGGTCCCCAACCCCCAACCATGGCCTGTTAAGAATAGGGCTGCACAGCAGGAGGTGAGCTGTGGGCAAGTGAGTGAAGCTTAATCTGTATTTACAGCAGCTCCCCATCACTTGCATCACTGCATAAGCTCCATCTCCTGTCAGATCAGCGGCAGCATTAGATCCTTGCAGGAGCCTGAACCCTACTGTAAACTGTGCATGTGAGGGATCTAGGTTGTGGGCTCCTTATTTCTCATCTCATCTAATGCCTGATGATCTGAGGTGGAGCTGAGGCAGTGATGCTAGCGCTGGGGAGCAGCTGCAAATACAGATTATCATTAGAGAGGTTTGACTACACAATAAATGTAATGTGTTTAAATAATCCTGAATGCCTCCCTCTGCCCTGGGGCCGTGGAAAAACTGTCTTCCATGAAACTGGTCCCTGATGCCAAAAAGGTTGGGGACCTCTGATCAATATCACTGTCTTCCACCTCCACATTTTGTCCCACTGGAAGGTCCTTAGGAGCAAAACCATGCATAAAACTATCATATCCTGTGTTAAAATGCCTTTTTCTGGAATACTTCCTGAATGAGCTGCCTGAGGCTTTCAGTTAACTTTTTTTTTTTTTCAGTAGAAGCACTACATTAAAATAAAGATAAAAAGTATAGTGTAGTATATACATAAACTAGTAACATGGTTGTTTTGTATATATATAATTTCATATGCTATACTTTTATACACCTGGCAGCACAGTAGGTTTGTTTACATCACCACAAAGACACGAGTAATGTGTTACACTGTGATGTTAGGATGACTACAGTGTCACTAGGCAACAAGAATTTTCAGCTCCATTATAATCTTACTGGACCACCATTGTGTATGCAGTCCATCGTTGACGGAAACGTCGTTACGGGATAAATGACTGTATATGAGACAGCACATAGAAATGTTTCAACCAGTGCCTGAAACTTCAGCCACTACGACTAAGTGGTAAAGAAGAGTGTTTTACCGTGTCTTTCAATTTATACACAGAGCTGCTTGTCTCATTGTCCTTCAGTGTTCTGCTGCTATAACAAAATACCACAGCCTGGGTAATTTAGAAGGAATAGATGTTTATTTGGCTTACGATTCTGGAGCCTGGGAATTCCAAGAGCATGGCACTGGCATCTGGTAAGGATTGTCCCATGGTGGAAGGGTAGAAAGCAGAAGCAGGTGCACAAGACAGACAGAAGAAGGAGGCTGAACTCGTGAGATAATGAACCCACTTCTGCGATAACAGCACTCATCTGTTTAGGACCTAATCACCTCTTAAAAAGGACCCACCTCCCAGTACCGCTACATTGGCAATTCAGTTTCAACAAGAGTTTTGGCAGGGACCATTGAAATCCTGGCACCCACCTATACCAGCTAAGGCTTGTCCTTGGTAGCCTGCCGTGTTCCCAAATCATACTTATGTGTGTATTTAGAGGGTAGGTAGGAGGTTTTCATAAATACTCTACTGCTTTGAGTATAAGAGCTTCTAAAGTGTGCTTATGTATAGCTTTATGATGTTTTTTGAGGGGAGAATCTGAAAATTAATGCATTTAAATATCTATGTGAAGAATTTGAGGAATTTGGGAGTTATGTGAACAGGAGATGGTTATGACCTAGAGCAGCAGTCCCCAGCCTTTTTGACACCAGGAACTGGTTTCATGGAAGACAGTTTTTCCATGGGTGACAGGTGGGTGGAGTGCAGGTGGTGATGTGATCAGTGGGGAGCAGCTATATAGATGAAGGTTTGCTTGCAGCAGAGCTCTGTGGCCCAGTCCCTAATAGGCCGAGGACCAGTACCAGTCCATGGACTGGAGGTTGGGAACTGTAGACCTAGAGGCCAGAACCACAATCACTTGGAACCATTCTTATAGCTGATTTTGCATACAGCTTGTCTTCAGGGCCCCAAACCCTTATTTCTGGACTCATCTCTGGACTTCCATATAGGAAAACCAAGAAGAGAAGGAAAGATTCACTGTGTGCAGGTCACGGAGTAACTCTTTGCTTATTAAACTTTTCTACCAAAGTACCCTACTGTGGGGAAGAATGAATGTATTCCTTCAAGGATCTGTAAATATGGCCATAAATACTACCATTATAAGCAAGCACTTTCTTTAAAATCATGTATTTAATCTTAAAAATTCATGTGGCTTTTGCATTCTCTTCTGTCCTACTCTGTTTTACTTACTTGAACAAACCAATGCAAACAGACACATATTTATTCTTCTGGGCTCAAGCGATCCTCCTGCCTCAGCCTGCCAAGTAGCTGGGACTATAGGCCTGCTTACTTTGTTGGGCTTATTTCCCCAAATCTTAAAGCAGAATTGATGCTGTAGGATATGTGTTTTTTTTCACAAACCTTTTGCGCAGTGCTGTCTACGTATGGGAATAAGCAGATGAAGAGCATGGGATTGGTTCTTATAAAGGGTACTGCACCATTTAGCTTTGCAGCCCCGCCCACTGCATGGGTATTGCGATTCCATTTCGCTGAGAAAAGAATAGGGGTAGATCATCACCCAAAGAGTTTTATATTCTGGGATTATACTATGGCTTTCAAAATGAAGAGAGCTCTTTGCCTTGGGAATGGGGGAGAAGGGAGAGGAGAGTATAGGATGGAAATATGGAAAGTGGCTCTTACCTTCCCAGTTTGAGAGGAGAAATTTAGGAGGATGGCCTAGTTATTTCCATTATTTCCATCACTGATGTTGATCACTGCACTCCTCTATATCAGGTTCATGACTGCATCCCTTGGGAGAGGAGGGAAACCGTCCATATTTTATAGTAGGTTAATTAGTCATCTTTCTCATAGGGTTGGAGTGGATCTAAAAGAAACGTTCGTTCTGCTCTCCTAGCTGATGCAGGAGTCTCCTACTCTACACCCCCACCTCCCATCAAACACGCTCAGTGATGGGTCACTCATTACTAAAGAGGGTGGCATGTTTTCTTATAGGACAATTCTACTAACTGGGAATTCTTTCTGTAACTTTTGTCCACAGATAGCGTCACCTCTCAATCAGCGAAGCATAACATAGGGTCTTGGTCTTCTCTCCTTTTAATATCCCCATTTCCTTTCTTTTTTTTTTT
>VBSM01001562.1:19413249-19452530 GCA_008086735.1 Cheirogaleus medius
ACATTCGGGTGCAGATGTCTTTATAATAGAATGACTTATGCTCTTTTGGGTAGTCATCTCACATCCAGGTTACCAAGTTTTAACCCTCGTACTTACCCTTCTCAGGCAGTGTTCATTCTAGGCCATCAGTCCAAAATTGTACCTGCTTGTCAGCAGCCAAGATAGTCGGATACTTTCTGTTTGACAGAAAATGGCTCAGGTGGAAACGAGCTGAGTGACAGCAGGACCTTGGGAGGGCTAGAGGTGGGCAGACTGCAGTGAGCCTTGTGTACTCCTGGGCTGCTGCTTTCTCCACGCCCACCAACCTGTACACCTGTGCACTCCTCTTCTAGCCAACCCCTAGAAATCTGCCCTCTCCGTGCTCCCTCACTTTATTCGGGCTCTAGCCCCATTCTCTTCCTCACGCCACCGGAAGCCCTTGTAGTGGCCCATGATGGGAATTGTACCCACTTCACGTTTCCTAGTTGGGCTCCCATTTGAGCACAGACATGTTTCCACGCGACATTTCTGTGGTATCAGTGCCCACACCAACCACGTTCCTGTTGCTCCCGTCTTTCACTTCTGGTAATAACAATTGTGGCAAGGAAGTGTGTCATAAAAGTTGATTTTTATTAATTGAAAAATATTGAAGTACAAATAATAATGTTTCATTTAACTAGCTTATTTTTATTTTAACCATTGCTTTTAACTATTGCAAGAGAGTTACATGATTTATATGGTAAAGCACACACAGAGGGGAGAAAACACGAACCAGTAGCCATTCTGTTTTTTAGATTCTTACTTAAAATTGGATTTTCTTAGATATCCGTACCGATATCCGAAGTTCTATTCACTAATCCCATCCTATTCTATATAAGATACACTATTGTCTATGAGCAGCATTGGAGGAAGGACGGAAATATCTATGGTAGACACAGGACTAGTTACTTTTATTTGTATACCTAGTCTCTTCTAACTAGTCTTGCAGCTTTTATCTTTTTTAGTGATTTAAAAATAATAGTAGAACAGCAATCCTGTTCAGGAATAGAATCTTTGAATCTTTGACTTTGGCATTTTGGCTAAATACACCAAGCCAGAGCTTTCCCCATTTTTTTTTAAAGATTGGACTTGTAGGAAAAAGAACTAATTGCAGCACAGTGATTCCAGTGTTATTGTTTTAATACTCATCATGGTAAGGCACATTTTTTATTAATTTATTCATTGTTCTATGTTAAGGAGACTGAAATACTACTAGCATAAGTCAATATTAGAGCAGCAAGGCTGGCAAAATAAGTTATTAGAGGCTGAGAGCTGTTTTCGAAAAGTTTTTTTTTTGGGGGGGTGCCTATCCAGGTCATGATAAAACAAATAATTTTTTCTTCCTATATTGTACCAAAAATAAACTTGTAACTTTACTTTTATGAAGCAGGGGAAAAGGAAAGTATAAAGTAGGGATAGGAAAAAAGGAAGGATCTAAATTCAAAAATAATAATAAAACTAAAAGATAAAAACATCCAGAGACAGTCCAAAGACCTTTTTTCTAGTAAAGTTAATCTTTTTATCAAATACATTTAATTAAAAAAAAATTGTGACTTGCAGGTATTTGATGAGCAAGTTGCATTTCCCTGAGTTAGGTGTCCATTTGATAGGCAGTAGATGGGATCTGAAAGAAGACAGTGGCCACCAGGGAGAGTGGGGACACTCCAGGACCCTCCCAAAGTGAGTGCTGTCCCTGAATAAATAGGTTCTAGAATCTAGTATCTAAAAAATGCAAAAAGAAAAGTATTGTCTTTTTGTGACTTAAATATTTACCTTATGAAAAAAGTTTAAAAGAAGTTATAATTACTGACTAGTAAGATAGATCTTTCAAACATTATCCGAACCCAAAACAGTAAACAGAGGAGTAATAAAAAATTAAAATATACACAAAGAAAGAGGATAAGTATTTAGGGATCAGTACTATATTTATTTATGAATAATTGCTTTGCAGAATTAATAGAGATATAATTCTGAAAATGGGGAGAGGAAGACTATTGAGAAGAGCCTATCTGACCACAGAGGCTGAAGGAATAGATGGCTAAATATGATATCAAAGCTTATTAAAATAATTAGGAAACCATAGTTATTTTATCGTATACCACACACTGGGCACAGTGCTCCCAGAAGCACTGTCACTACATCTCCAACTTCCCAACAACTATGCAGAATAGATATTATTGCCCATGAGAAAACTGAGGTCAGAGAGGCATGGGGCCTTGCCCAAGGTCTAATAGGTAGTAAGTTTGGATTTGCTACTAGATTTCTCTAATAGGGGTCTTTCCCTTGGACCATGCTGCTTTCGTGTTGAAATATCTGTTATTTGGAAGCAAAACTTATCATTGAAATCAAATAATATTGTGCAAACTTGGTAACTTTTGGGCTATCAATTTTGAGACATTAAATGGAAAGGATTTGGAATTTTTAATTTATTGGTCTGGAAATGCCATAGTCGGAGAAAAAGTGATTGGTTCAAAGTTACTGAGAGGTAACTTTGGTGGAGGCAGAGTTCAAACTCATATCTGTCTAATTCTAAAACCTGCTTTTTAATGTTGGGACTTTAATGGGGTCTTTTTTGTTTTTGTTTTTAATTTGGGACAAGAGTAATGGGGGAAAAGAAAATGACTTATTTGAGATCAATACTGATCTGAAAAATCAAGAAGCAAAATAGAAGATCTATGAATAGAGAAATGAAGTCCATTTTTTTTTTTTTTTGGAGTGGAACTCAGGGAACTTTGAAAAGTAAAAAATACTCCCTTTAAGATTTTCTACCTTCATATGGTATCAATTTTGGTAATTTGCTAATGGTGCAATATGTGCTTTCAACAATTTAGTTAGTAGTTACATTGTTTTTTGAATTTTAATTTAAGGAAAAGTTTCAATTAAAAATTTTGGCATGATACTCAATACTCAAATGATTGGCTTCAACCACCAAATTAGTGATTTTCAACATTTACATAATTACGATGCCTTATTATGCTTTGATTTTTGTGATATTCCTGCTCTCACTTACCTACCCTCACTGTGGCAGACAATTAATATTTAAAACAGCTTTGAGAGTTTATGAAACAAAAATTAGAATGCTACAGAATTAGGACCGAGAATTGTTGCATGGAGTAAAATTGTTTATTTGTGTGTAAAAGTAATTCTTTTAATGTGGTGAGATGAAAACAACATATTTGATTTGATATACTAAGTAAATAAATGTATATAGGTGACTTATTAAATTTTGGTGTATTTACTAGAGAATACATTTGAAAAATTAGATTTGATCACATAGCAGTCTTCCCCAATATGCCCTAAGTATGATTAACCGGCAACTCAGATTTTTCATTCTCCTGGTCATAAGTCATCCTCTTAGAATAATGATTTTTAAATTAAAGGAGAGAAAATTCAAGGGGAAAAATATCTCTAAGTGGTCTGACATTCATATATATGGATGGGAATGGGAATCTCAACCAGTTTTTCAGCTAAGTCCGTGGTGGTTTGCCAAGCTCACTGGAGTTAAACCTGTACTCATACACCCTAGATTATCATTAATAGTTTCTTCTGCAATCAGACGAGACTTAATTTATTATGGTCTCAATAAAACATTCAAGTCATTGCATAGTTTCACTCACATATAGCCAGTTCCCAAATGGCAGGGTGTATCACAAAGGAAGTAACAGTGATTCTAGGAAGAACATGGCTAATGGCCTCATGTTCTTTCCCTCACGTCAAGGGGTGAAGATCCTTTTCAGCGGTCAGTCTTCTTCTGCCACCCTTTAGGTCACTGTTAGATGTGACTGATCCTACCTCAGTTCGTCCATATTCCCTGGGCTTGCTCTGCAACATAGGGTTTAGATTGACTCATATTGATCTCATTCTGGTCAGATCTCTATCTCAGTTTTGGAAAGAATTTCTCTACTCCTCTTCCCTCCCCGACTCTGGACCCAGAGACCCAACACTGGAGGTCCAGACATACACTCAGCCTCCCAAGATGCCTAGGGTACAGTTTCCAAATCAGGATTTGCTTCAGAATCCTCTGGGGGCACTTGCAAAAACTATAGGTCTCAGGGTTTACATAATTTGGTTGAAATATTTCCAGCTGCAAAAGGTGTAATGGAAGAATAACCAGAAACTATTTATTTATTCAACAGAGATTTTTTTAATGGAAAAGCTGCATACTCTGTGCCTGGCTGTGTGCTAGGTGCTCAGGATCCAGATGTAAATAGAAATGAGTTTTGCCTTTAGGGACTTTATTGTCTAGTGGGAAAGATGAATGGGTAAAGAGAGGTGATACAAAACCGAAGAGGGAGAATTTAACCCTGCTCATAGAGGTGGCCAGGGACAGGAGTTTGCTGGGTGGAGAAAGGCATTCAAAGCAGAGACATTAGGTTGTGCAAAGGTTTGGGGATGTGAGAGGTCTTCATGTGTGTATGGGAAATGATAAGACATGAAGTAAAAGTGGCTATAAATGGTGGAGGAATAACATAAGAAAATTTCCTGGGATTAAAAGACAAGAGTTACAGATTGAAAGAGTTCACTGAATGTCCTGCCACTGAATGAAAAAGATTTAGTTCTAAGCATGTCCTGTTAACACTCAGGATTCCAGGGATGAATGGAGGATCCTAAACGCTTTCAGAGAGGAAAAAAATAATATAAAAAGGATTAGTAATCAGAGCAGCATCAGCCTGCTTGATAGCCACATTAGAAACTAGAAGAAAATGAAGTATAATACTTTCAAAATTATGTGGAAAATTATTTTCTACCTAGAATTGCATACCCAGCCAGACTACCAATCAAGACATTTTAGGACATACAGATTTCAAAACATTATATTCTTTGTGCCATATTCAGGTAGATAATGGGAGATGTATGCTGTCAAAATGAAGGAATCAACCAAGAAAGGGAAGACAGAAAATCCAAAGACAGGGTTTTCCACAGAGGAAGAAGGTGAAGGAAATTCTTAGGATGGTGGTGAAGGGAAGTCCCAGTCCCAGTCAGGCATAGAGAGCAGCATTCCAGCCAGATTGAATCAGGATGAAGTGTGTAGAACTGTCTCCAAGAAAAAATAGAACCAACAAGAAAAACAGAGAAATTACCTAATGTTTTTACTTTATTGAGAGTTTTGCAGTTCTTGGGAGAGTTTGATGAGGTGAGTAAGAGGAGTGTAGTAGGCTAATAAGCGAACAACAAAAAACAAAACAAGGCAGCTATAATAACTCTACGAGAAACAAAAAGTTATCCAAGAAACAAAATATAATTATTGAATCCTACTTGGCACTGCTGGGAATAATACTTACTTTATCAGACTACTGTAAGCCCCGAATACTGACTTAACCAAATGTAACAATATAGTTGGAAGCAGGGAGCACTGGGTACCTGCGACATATTTGTACACATGGAGGTAAAGGTTCGTATATGAGAACTAAATCCTTATCTTCCACAGACAAAGTTAATAGATAATATTTAAAATGGAAAAATTAACAAGTAGCAATATAAACACATTATTTAGAAATATGGAGTTAAATATCAGAAGAAAATGCTAAAGGAGTTGAAATCAGTTGCCTCTGGAGAGTGAGAACTGGGTGTGGGGAATACTAGGGCAGGGACTTCTGTTTTTTATTTATAATCTTCGTAGTTCTATTTCATTTTTTATGCTTTGATAAAAATAATTAATACAAATATGTAGCTAGCATCTATAATTCTGGGAGAATTTTGCTAATGATGTTTTATATTTCGTTGAACAAACTTTTTAGCTTTCCTACTCAATGTACCTTCCTTTGGCACTATCCTAAATTTTCTCCGAACTTTTTTCTTTTCTATATTTAACTTAATATGAATTATAGCAAAAAAGTTGGTAATGTAAATTTTTGATTCAAATATTTTTATAGACTGTGTCTGGATACTGTGGTTTCCCCTACCCCATATTTTTATGTAGACTCTAAACTGTCTTCTAAACTTTAGAGGATAAACAACCCTTCCTCTTTCTTGCCTTCTCTTCAAAGTGCAGCAGAGTTTGACTTCACGTAAGAAATCAGCATTCTTCAGTGACCTGATTTTCCTAAAATGGGATGGCTGGTCAGCTGCATGTTAAGATCTCTGAGCTGACTGTGTACATCACTCAGCAAAGCCTCAAGTTGTTTATGGAGAAATTTTGCCAATTTATATAGATACAAATTGTCCTCCTCTACCTTTTTATTTGGAGGAAAAAAAAAACCTCAGAGAAAAATGGAAAGAGTAGAAAAATGCCCGTGTATCTTTCACCTAGATGTGTCAGTTAACATTTTGCCACACTTGCATGCCTTCTCTCTCTCTCTCCTCCTCTCTACACACACACACACACACACACACACACATGCATACACTTTTTTTGGTTTAGGGGTAGGCAGGGGCCAGGGCTGGACCATTTTAAAGTAAGTTGTAGACATCATACTTTAAATGTCTATTAATACATATATTTCCCAAGAATGAGGACATCTTCCTACAAAACCAAAGTACCATTATTTGCCATGAAATATTATCTAATGTATAGTTAGTATTCAGATTTCCCTAAAAATCCCAAAAATATTTTCTGTAGATTTTTTGATCCAGAATCCAATCAGTGATCATATATGGCATTTAGTCATCATGTTTCAAGTTTTCCTTATGCTAGAAGTTTCCCTGTTTTTTTTTTTTAAAAATCTGTCATTGACATTGACCATAATGAAGAGCCCAGGCCAGTTGTTTTGTGGAATGTCCTACAAATATGGATTTGTCTTTTTGCTTCCTCATTATAAGGTTCCGGTTTATGCTTTTATTATAGTAAGAATATATAAACAAATGTTTTTATCCATTATTTTTTAGCTTGTTATGCAGGTTCAAAATTTCAGTCAATATTTTCTTGTTTGTATGATTTTGGTTTTTTTTTTTTCTGCAAATCTATGGTTTGGTATAGGTTGTTAATAATGATCACTTACCTGGAGAATAATAAAACTCTTTAGATCACAAAACACATCACTGTAATAATATCTGTGAGGGGAAATCTGTTCCTCTGGAAACAAGTATAATATATATTTTTACATCCTTAGGAGTGTTCTTTGTATGACTTAATATATTATAATCAAGGGTACATTTTCTACTTTTTAATTAAGTTCTGTTACAGTAAGTACATAATCCAGGGAGCCACTTTCAGAAAATCTTGGCCAGCTTTTTTTATCATCCCCAAGCTGAAAGTTTGCTTTTGGAGTCTAAACATTGAATGTGTGTTCAGCCTTTCGGCCGTCCTTGTGCCAGAATGCTCCGCAGCTTAGGTTGTGTATATTTTGTGTGAAGTGAGTGCAGCATGCGGAGATGGCATGCCTCAGATGCCAGAGGAGCTATGCAAGCTTGCTGTGGAAAGCATGCTTCCCGCTTGTCAGGGCTTCCTGATAGGAGACCTGGTGACACAGTAGCCTTTAGGCAGAGCTCCCCCGGATGTGAAGGAAGTGCTGCTACAGGTTTTGTCGGGGGGAAATCTGAGCCATTTCTCTGTGGACAGCTGTGTTTCAAAGTCTGGACAAGTTGCCCTTGAATTTTGCATGGGCTGCCAGGGTGAGTGTTTTCATTTTGATTTGTTTATAGTCTTGCTTTTCTTCCTCCTAAGTCATCATGATCCTTTCTGGAAGTTTCGTAGGAGTCTGTCGCTTTACGTTACCTAAAGTAGGACTTAAAGGATTCATCCTGATACATTTGTAATTCAACTCTTCTTTTTCTTTCTCTCTGCAGATTTTGTGGAAGTATAATACTTTGTCATTATGAGATGTCGTCTCTCGGTGCCTCCTTTGTGCAAATCAAATTTGATGACTTGCAGTTTTTTGAAAACTGCGGTGGAGGAAGTTTTGGGAGTGTTTATCGAGCCAAATGGATATCACAGGACAAGGAGGTGGCTGTAAAGAAGCTACTCAAAATAGAGAAAGAGGTAAGGTCTTTTCCTGCTGTCAGAAATGGTCCTGGTAGCACTTATGTAAGCTTTTCCAGCCTGGATTTAGAGGGTCACAGGGCTGCAAGGGACCTAGCAAGGCTTTTGGAGCTGATCCACAAGGCCGTTTCCCAATTTCCATTCTGGGAGCCCCATAAATAGAAATTATTGCAGCGTGTGCTTTAGGGTTGAGTTCTACTAGGGGTCATCTGAAGTGAGAGGATTTCTTTCCATGGCATGGAAAGCGAAAGTTCTCTGGGCTGTCTGGGGGACAGAGGTGAGATTTCAGACCTTCCCACCCTCCCCGGATTCAGGCTTTTCTCTTCCCTAGGGCATCCAAGAGGGGTCAGTAAAGAGTAATGTGTGAAGTTTTCATCCCCTTTCCACGTTCTCTCCGTCAATTTGTAGACATCAGGAGTTGTCTTTTAAAAGTAAAAGACACTATTTTTCTACTGAAATGAGCAATACCAGCTTCTTGGATTTCACCTCTAGTTAAGGCTAACAGTGACGGGCTTCGTATAATAAAGAATTAATTGGTGCTAGACTGCTGCCCTCCTAGTACAATCAGCAAAGGGTCTTGGCTTTCAGAGTCTGGGATTTGTGCTCATCCTAGATGAGCTCAGAGCCCAGGAATGACACAGCCTGGTCCCCACGTTCAGTTTGATACCTCGAGAACAAAACTAGTTGCAGAGCTGACCTACAGTGGCTCAGCACATTGATAATTTTTAGTGACCACCCTCTGGAGCTTGTTCTGGTCATTTCTAGTTTTGTCCTATTTTGGCTAATCATTGTCCTTTTCAATACCTTTTTAAAGTGAACTTTTCCATAAATGTCCTTTAATCTCCCCGAATGATTTCATTATTTTTCATTAACTGCTGCCAGCGAACCACAGCAATGGATTAGAGAAGGAAACCCAATGGCAGCACTTTGTGGGTTTCCTCCCAGCAGTGCTGTGTAATTGTGTGATCACCAGCTGTGTTTGCAATTGATGAAACCAGGGCAGAAGGACTAAGATATCTCTGCCTTGGGGTATCTGTAGGCTTTGAAAAGCATTAAGAAGTGAGAGCTTTTAAAACCCATGCGTACATAAAACAGAAGGGTGCTAGGTAGAAGAAATTCGTTCTCTCTTCCCTCTATTTCTTTATAAAAATAATTTTTTAATAGTAGCCAAGCAATGAAATCATTTCTTACTCTGGACTGAACCTAGTCCTTTTAGCTAGTAAACTCATTAGGTCCTTTATAGGCAAGCCTTATTGTCCCCTTTTTATAGATTGGGAAGAAATGTATTAAGCTGCCCCAGGAGGGGCAAGTGAAATCTAGGAGGCCAGTCCCCTGTTCCTTAGTTTTTAACTCTGAAACCTCTAATTGATCAAGTAAGAATAGAAAATAAACCAATTTTATCCATTTAGAGTCAAGGAAGTTTCTAAATATGCTAATATTTTTAAGCTTTAAATCATGCAACTTTAGTACAGTGAACAAGTTCTTCTATGATTGTTGGAAGTGAAAAAGACTTTATAAGACATGAAACAAATTTTGATAGGAAAACATCAATCGCAACCCATTCACTCCAACTCCTTTCCCCAATCATATGTATGTGATACCTTTTCTACTATTTTTGAGAGAGCCAGGAAAATAACATAGGAAAGCACGGGGATGAAAGCAGGAATGGGAAACTGTCAAATCCTGCTCTGTGTGTAGTTCAGAAATCAAGTTGATTATTATAAACTGCAAGAGGATAACTCAAACTTGAAAGTAGACAAAACAAAAACTTCACTGCCGCATGGGGCTTGGTCAGTGACTATGAGTGATAAGGAGACATGGTAAATTATGACAAAGCACCCCCACATGTACTGAATCAGCATGAACTTAAGATGTAAAAAGTTACGATGAGGAAGTTGGCAGTTACTGGAAAGGAAATATGCGTTTCTTGTGTAAATTATTGTTGTACTTTATGAAATGTGTATTGGCTTACTGGATAGGTGTTTTCTAAGTGATAAGATGAAGATAATGAGCTCTGGATTTTTTTTCCAATTCGTAGATTCAAACCCATGTCACTTGATTGTTTTTGGCCAATGAGTTTTAGAAGCAATGGAACATTTAATAAAATGTTTGCAGTTTTTCATGTGATTCTTTAAGAATGACTTGATATCTGACTAAATATATGTTGTATAAACTTAGTGAAATGGGGAGAAAATATATACCAATCTCTTTAACTTATATGAGAAGGGAGAAGAAGAATCTTTACTTACACTGTATTTGCAGACCTTTGGTTTAGGGAGTATGTATTACTTTCCTCTGTTTCAGTGAGTATATTACTTTTCTGTTTGGGTTTTTTTTTTTTAAAGAAAAAAATGGCATTTACTTAAAATCTCAGTAGGTCTCTAAAACTTTATTTTTAAGAAACTTTTAAACCTAGAGAAAAATAACAAGAGTAGTACCATGAACCTAGTATATCTTTCCCCTAGACTCACCCTTTAGTTATAGTTTGCAAATTTGCTTTATCTCTGTATATTATTGATTTATGTGTATTCATATTATTTTTGATGAACCATGAGTATAAATTACAAATGCTATGTATCTTTTTCCCTAAATACTTCAGGGATAAAGAACACAACCACAGTACAATTAACAAAATCAGGAAATTTAACAATGATTCAACAGTATTACTTATTATATAGACTATATTCAAGTTTTGCCAGTTGTTCCCATAATAACTTTTTATGGCGACTTTTTTTCAACCCAGGATCCAATCTAGGATCTTAAATTGCATTTAGTATCTGTTTAGTCTGCTTTAATCTGGAACAGTTTCTCTGCATGTCTTCTAAGACTCTGACATTTTTGAAGAGTACAAGACAGTTGTTTTGTAGAATATCCCTCATTTTGGGTTTACCTGATTTCCCACCCCCTCTTGCCTAGTTTAAGTTTATGTAGTTTTGATGGGAATGCTGAATAGGTCATAGGTCTGGGGGCATCTTAAGGGGAGTTGCATGCTGTCAGTTTGTCCCATCATTGGTGACGTTAATTTTGAACCCTTAGTTAACCGGGGTTCACCCAATTTCTCCACAGTAAAAATGTCTATTTTCCCTTTGTAATTAATAATTAAGCTGTTGGCAGATACTTTGAGGCTATGTAACTGTCTTCTCTCAACAAACATTTACTCAAGGTTTTTTTTTGCATCCATTGATGATTCTTGTTTGAATCAAATATTATTATGATAGTTTACTGTGAAGAAAGCAAAAAATGCTAGCATAAATGCATTTTCCCTCATTTCTTCTTCTTTTATTTATTTATTCACTCATCCATTCATTTATTGATTGTAGACTTAAAGATTCTTTTTTAAATTTAAAATGTTTTAATCCATTATTCATTTTCATGTTTCAATTGTCCCAAATTTAGTAAATAAAAGCTCCTTTAAGCTGGCTCCTGTGTCCTTTTCATATATTCCCATCATTTTTTGATGATTTTCTCTCTCTCTGGCACAAAAAGATGTTCCAGGTTCATCTATTTCCTGCCCCATTCCTGGAGCCATTTCCTTAAGAAGCCCTGAGCCAGAATACCTGATTTTGGAGTATGATATTTAGGAACTGAGATTTGGGTACTTGGATTGTTTCTTTTAGATTTTTAAAAAGCCTTTGTCCTTTTGGCAGAAATAATGGTTATAGAGAAATTTTATTTATGAAAGCATTTAATTTAAAATTTAAAATCATTCCTCTGGTTAGCTAGGATATATGATATGCTGCTGTTAGAAATGCAAATTGTAAACCTTTCTGGAGAAGAGGTTAGCAAAATGTATACTTCGTTTGAGCCAGAAATCTTACTTCTGGGACTTTATCCTAAGGAATTAGTCAGAGATGTACAGAAAGATGGATATAATAGGTGTTCATCTCAAATGTGTAACAATGAAGAATTAGAAACAACAAATTATGCTACAGCTATATAATGGAATTCTGTTCCATTTGGAAGAATATTTAGAGAGCAAGGAAAATGCTCCTAATATATTGCTAAGTGGTGAAAGCAAGTTACAAAACATTATGTAAAATGGTATCTGCATGGTGCTTTATTTTTCTTGTTCTGTACTTTCTTTTGTTTTCCATATTTTTCTATCATGGTATTTCTTTTTTCTTCAAAATTTTATGAAGATTTTCAAACATAAAAGTTGAACCTTTGTGTACCTGCTGTCTGAGGTCTATCAATAATATAAATACTTGCTTTATCACATGTATATCCAGCTGTCTATCCCATCCATCAGTCCATTTTGATGCATTTCAAATAAGTTGCAGGCATCAGTACACTTCTCCTTAAATATGTCATCATGCATGTTATTACTGAAGTTCAGTATATGTTTGCATTTTTGTTTTCTTCTGAGGTAAAACTTAACCTAAAGTTTTGAGAAATGTGTATACTGTATGACCCATATATTTACTTTTATAATCAGAAAAAGTCAATTTAAAAAAGTATAAATGATAATCTATGTCACTTTCAAAGATATTCAAGTAAATTGAGTTTTGTAAACCTCTTTAGTATATCATGTGACACTAGTTTTCCAGTCTCAATATGTGCCTCTAAAATGTTTAATGTTTACTTTTATATTACTTTTCCATAACAATGCTACAGGACTTCCGTGGTAATTTAGCTTGTTTATATTATTTGCAGATTTATTTACAGTGCGCTATTTATTTCTGTTTAAGAAAATGTTTTCAATAGGAGAAAATAATATAATCTTAAGGATTATACCAAAGGTAAGAAAAGAAGCCATTATTATATCTTTTTGGGAAATTCCAGATGAGCTAGGATCACACTGAACTGCTTAGGCAGAAATATAAGCCAGGAGTGGCGGTGGCATGGAATGACATCATGACCAATGTCTAATAATTACTTGCCCAGAGGAGAGCAGTACCCACACAACAGAGAGTTCATCAGCTTTGCCACAGGAAATTTTAAAAAGATTTAATCACAGCAGCTTAATTTTACTCTTGCAGTATATTTGATGATATGTTGAACTACACATGTCTGTACAGGTTTTTTTTGGGCCTGGGAAAGATGGAAACCTGAAAGTCTTTATATTACCTTAAAATCTTTGATGTCCAACTGATACTGGGAAACCACATTTAAGTACAAGGTATGAAAGAAACATGATTCAAATAAAAAGGAAGCAGAGTCCTGAAGAGGTAAAATATAAGTCCTTTTCTTCATTTGCTTTGGCTTTTGCAAGTCACCCTTCCCTTTATTTTAAGGGAAAAAAATATCCTACCAAATTTTTTCAAATTTCAAAACTTCCACATATTAAATATTTATAGATACAGAGGGATGATCAAAATGTTGAAAGTGGTCATGACAATAGGAAATACCAATGATTTTTTTTTTAATAGAGACAGAGTCTCACTCTATCACCCAGGCTGGAGTATAATGGCATAATCACAGCTCAGCACAGCCTTGAACTCCTGGGCTCAAGCAATCTTCCTGTCTCAGCCTTCTGAGTAGCTGTCACCATGCCTGGCTAATTTTTTTTTTTTTTTTAACTTTTTGTAGAGACAGGGTCTCACTATGTTGTCCAGGCTGGTCTCAAACTGCTGGGCTCAAGAGAGCCACCTGTCTCAGCCTCCCAAAGTGCTGGGATTACAGGTGTGAGCCACCATGCCAAGCCTATCATTGATTTTTTATATGAAGGGGAAAATAGTGTGAAAGAGAAAATGTAATTTTGAAATTGATGCAAAACTCAGAGCTAAAAATAAAAGCTCTTAGTGTACATAGTTTATCAACATGACAGTATTTAGTGCTTTAAAGAAGGCTAGTTAAATTATATCACTTTATTAGCTCTTGGGAGACCCTTTTTCTTTTCTTTGCAGTGCTGTTGCTAATTTTTTGTTAATGAATTCTTTGCATTTTTTTAATTGTAGGAGTACTGTTGTAATATTTTTCCCTGCCCTTGAACACATTAAAGAAGAATAAAGCCACATTTACTTTCTTTGTAAATGCTCTCAATATTTGAATATATTTATGGTACCAATACAAATAAAAATTAAACATCTTAGATACTTGACGGCTGCCATTGAGTTCTGGCATAGTTTTTGTGATAATTTGTCCAAAATGGTGCTCAAAAATGGCCACTTGGTATTTTAAGCGTAGCAAGAGCTGCTTCAACTATACAAGAACTAACATGTTAAGCTGGTGCAGGTTGAGTATCCTTAATCCAAAACCCAAAATGCTCCAAAATCTGATACTTTTTGAGTACCAACGTGACACCATGAGTGGAAAATTCCACACCATACCTCATGTGACAGGTCACAGTCAAAACTTTGTTTCATACCCCAAATTGTTAAGAATATTGTATAAAATTACCTTTAGACTATGTGCATAAGGTATATGTGAAACATAAATGGATTTTGTGTTTAGACTTGGGTTCCATCCCCAAGATGTCTCATTATGTATATGCAAATATTCCAAAATCTGATAAAATCTGAAGTCCAAGATACTTCTGGTCCCAAGCATTTCAGATAAGGGATATTCAGCCTATACTTCAAATGCCCGCCCTCTCAGTACTTAACGTGTTTGTTATAGTATCTTTACATGCCTAGTCTCTCTCCCTTCACTCAGGAGTCCCTTCATATTTTATTATTTAAGACAACATCATGCAAAATTTTTCTCTTCCCAATCAGAATTTACCTCTGTCGGACTTCATTCTTTTAGGTCAGTGGTTCTCAAAGTGTGGTCCGTGGACCAGCAGCGTTAAGTATCACCTGGAAACTTCTTAGAAATTTGAATTCTTGGGCCTAACCCCATACCTACTGAGTCAGAAAATATGGTGGTAGGGCCCAGCAATCTGTGCTTTAATAAGCTTTCCAGTTGTTTCTGATGCCCGCTGGAGTTTGAGAACCACTGCTGAGGTTGTGCCTAGCCAATTGTATGCCAAATATAAATGGTCGGGTTAACTTCAGTTTGGAATTTTGGCTTCCTTGCCAAACTGGTAGTGAGAGGTTTTTGTGCTTAGAAGCTTTTAGACTCTTAAATTCACCCTGCGTAGATGACCACCTATGCACAGACCCTGCTTGGCAATATCATTTGAGTATAACGAAGTAAAGGCTGACTTAGGAATGGCAAACATACATGAGACCTCAGGCAAATGCCTTCAGATCCAAGCCCTTCTCCACTCTGGGGCTAACCCAACTTTCCAGATTTGTTTTTTATTTCCTGGCCAGAGCTCTCCACTCCTGTCTAATTGTTCTTTTGTCTCAATTTCCCATTCCTGTAACCTTGTTCACATTCTTTACTTCACCTGTAATAACTTTTGTCTTTGCCTGGGCAGGTCCTATTCATTCTTCAGCTTTAACTTCTTTCTTCTTTATGAAACATTCTCAGTCCCTCAAACATAATTATCTCTTTCTCTTCTGAATTTATACCACTTAACATCTATACCACTAGTGTGACAGATGATTAAAACTGCCTTGTGATTCTAGCCTTCCTGTAAGAAATTGCTACGTCACATTTCATGAAACATGCCATGCCTTGTCATCTGAAAGAGGGGGCTAATGATAGTGCCCATGTCATAGAGTTGTTGAGAGGATTAAATGAGATAATACATGTAAAATATGTAGAAGAGTGCTTGGCATATAGGAAGTCTTGGATAGCTGCTAGCTGTCAGCTGTATCTTCACAACTATACTCCAAAGTCAGAATAGCAGAGGTACTGTGTTTCCCTGAAAATAAGACCTACCCATAAAATAAGCCCTAGCAGGATTTCTAAGCATTTGTGCGATATAAGCCCTACCCCGAAAACAAGACCTAGTGATGGGCGTGGCTACACAGCGTATCTGCAAAACCCATGCATTTCGTAGCAGAGCGGTAAAGAAGATGAGCAGCCTTTCTTATTTGCCCCATCGTGACAGCTACTATCCCAGAGGTGACCAGAAAGGTGCAGGCAGCCCCACCAACAAGGTTGGCTCCCCCGTCAGGTCCCGGCCATCCTGTGCGTGCTGCAAGCTGAGGCTTTGAGGAAAAAATAACACATCCCCTGAAAATAAGCCGTAGGGTGTCATCTTGAGGAAAAATAAATATAAGACCCTGTCTTATTTTCGGGGAAACACGGTAGGTGTCATCGTCTGTGAAAATTTTACTTAGTTGATGCCTAGGGCCTTATGTGGAGAAGGGGTCAGGTGCCACAGGTACAATTAGCAGGAAAGAGAGCCACGGCAAGGCTTGGCGTGAATGTGGAAAGTCAGGCACATGCGTGGTGTATTTGACACCCCTGTCGTGAGCCCTCTGAGGGCAAGGACTGTCTTTGTAGCTGATGCTGTCACCAAACTGGTCACCATCACTGTACCAAGTACAGCTACCACTATGAGCCCAAATTTGGTTCAGGGCTCTTCTTCTTCATAGTCACTTTATAAGATTTTAATCTGCATTTGACAGATCAGGAATTAAGGCTCAAAGAGGTTAAGCAGCCTGGCTAATATAAACAGCATCCTTCTTGGGGGTCTTCCTTGCCAGCCTCAGAGCACCTGGTGCTGTGCCTTACTCCCAGAAACACTGAAGTATTTGTTCCTTGATAGTTGGTATCACATCACAGTGGACTTTCCTCTCATTTGCATTCATCCAGGAAAGGCATCTTGTATTGATGTACCTACATTTTCTTCATTTACTCTGCTTTGAGCTGTGAAGACGGTAGAACTCGTCTGTCTTTACTGTGTCATGGTAAATACAGTAATAGACTCGCGTTCAGCTCCATAGTAACAGAACGCCAAGTTACTATCATTGCTTTAGGGTACCCGATATTCGATTTATATAAATGCCCTTGCTTTTGCATCTTTTAGACTGGCATGTCATTTCTGCTTAAGCAGTTTTAAACATTTCACCATTCCATGTTTTGACTTTGTGGTACATATATAAATCATCAATTTGAATTAGAGAATAAGCAATTTCAAATAATCTTTTTATTTGATAATTAACATCATCATCCAGAAGTATGTATTGAACATCTATTCATCACTCAGCTCTTTTCTGTGAGACATTTCTGTTACTAGGAGCTTGTAATCTAAGATACTCTAAGGTGAACTGCTATAAAAGAGATAGAGAAAATTAGACACATGTTGAACAAATATATAAATTAAATGAGTAAGCATGCATTACCAATACGACTGAAGATAACTTGAACCTTAGGGGAGATGTCAGTGAGGAAAGGCTTCACCTGGGACCAAGAGGAATTTAGAAAATTACTTGAATTATAAATAATATTCTCATTGTGTTATGTGAAGTGCAATTACATTAAGACAAACATCATTCTATGGTATTTTTGAGATTATTGATGTGACCGTAAAAATATTTTATTTGCAAGTCCCATCCTTATTTTTGCTACTCTTTAAAAATTTTAAAAATCCTTTCAAAACTCTGTTAGATTATATATTTACCTATATGTGGAGGTTATTTTCAGTTTGCCATATGAGGAACATTATTGCAACTGTTATTTCAGCTTTTCATTAAAGTGTTATTGATCTTGGTATATTGAGCAATAAACATTTCAGTTAGTTAATATTTGTTCTCTAGCCATGCTCTAAATATTGTGCTGATACATTAAACCAATTACACCAATTAATGTATTTCGGTAAAAATGTTACATCCTGACTAGCTGATGTTATACAATGCTAGGCTCTTGTTGCTAGAAGAAAAATAGTATGCAGCATGAATTGAATTTCTGAGTAACTGAAAGCCTAACAACATAAAGAGAACAATTGAAAAATTGGAGGAGATAAAGAGCAGCCCATAGTATTTCAGATAGTTTCAAAATAGATATGATTGGCTCTTAGTCTTCAAAAATAGAATTATTTCACTTGAGTATTAAAAAAGTACCTAGAATTTTCTTTTCTGTTCTATAGTGAAAACAGGAAGCCACTGACATGAAATTACCCCAGAATAGAGGCCAGTTATTAATTTTTTTTACTGATGCTTGTCTCCTGTTCCTGGTTAGGACATCCAGTTTCTGTTGGAACACTGTCATCGATGACATGTGAGATGCAGGCTTAGAAAATTCTTTATAATGCAACTTCCAACCCATTGGTACTGGTCCCTGCCTCTGGGGCCACACAGAACAAATCTTAACCTTCTTTCTTATGTCATCTTCTTGAGGACAGGATCTGTGTCTTACTGATCTTTGTATTTTTAGGACTCCACCATAGTACCTGGCCCACAGTAAACAATAAATGCATAATGCATAAATGAACAAAATAATAAACATGCTCACATCTCAACTTTCTCTTCTTTTCTAAGATTTACATAAAGGTTTCACTGTTGCTGCATCTACAAGAAAGAATATAGCTTGCCGTCTCTAGTCTATTTCATAGCCTTTTCTTCTCTACGTTTGGCTGATTTTTTTGAGTTCTTAATAAATTATTTTGTCTTTAATGAAAGGTTCTGTTCTATAGCAGCTAGGAAGGATTTTCCTGGCTATGGTTCTTATCAGGGTTGTTTGTGAACATACTTCCAAAAAAGGAATCCAAGATGCTTTCTCTTAGCTCTGCTAATATCAGATGTTCACTGATTCATGACCTGAGAAAAATTAAGGTGTCCTAACTGAAATGAGACTGCCAGGATTTAATGACTTTAAAGTATGACTCCTGTCCCTGATGCTGTTCTTCAGGAAAACTGTACTTGGCAGAATTAGCTGCATTAGAGCAGCCACACTGATAAGGATGAAGATGTCTGTTAAAGAGAGAGGAAATGGCATGGTTGCCCTGCTTTCTGAGAGATTGTATTCAGCAAGTAATGCACAAAATCAGATTAGTTCACTGTGTTTTACAAACATGCAGAGCATGTATTGCTTCCATGTACTCATTTTTAATTATTCGATGGGTATTTTAAAATATAATACCAAGTTTAGTTAGCTTCTGCTGCTGACCAAATCTTTACGGTTGTGAAAGTGGAGAACTTTTTCTCCCTAAAATTTCAGAATATTTTCTTAACCACAAAGTAAGGCCTATGCCTGTAAGTGTGGCCTACATTCTTCCTTGGGAAAAACTTTATGCTCAGAGAAACCTGGAGATTGTGACTAAGGCCAGGGTACCTCTCTCAGACCAATGATGCTCTGTGGGAAATCCTAATTCTAGATTTTCTGACCTCAAGTGCTGACCAGGCCAGGAATAGATTTTAGGAAGAGATCAAAGAAATTAATATTAAATGGATTTGGGGATATGAAGTATTAAAAATTTATATTCTGCCTTGTTTCAAGAAGGGTTTATGATTATTAGCAGGTAGAATAAGTATATTTTGAGGTTCCAGGGGAGGGCCTCTATACCCCCCAAATCTCCTTTACCTAACTGTAGGGTGAGGAAATAGAAGAAAATTAACATTTCTTTAGTTCTTGTTATTTACAGCTGCTATTCTAAGCAGTTTACATACCTTTATTCAGTTCTGCTAACACTTCAAATTTTAGCTTGTAACTTCATTCTTTAAGATAGTTTCTCCTGATAAAACTGCAAATACCACTGTGAAAGGTAACTCTATATGTTAGTAATACCTCAGAGTGAATGACATACCTGATTTGTTTCCTGAGCATACACTTTTCTAGGTAGGGAGGTGCATAAATTGACATGGTAGGAGACTGTGACCTGAACAGAGTCTGAGGTAACTTCCTTTTCTGTAATTCAGTCGTCTAGCAAGTGTTGAGTATCTATTACATGCTAGGTACTGGAGCCACATCAATAAATAAAACTGAGAAAAAATTCATACCCTTTTAGAGCTTATCTTCAAATGCAAGTAATAAGAAAATAAATGGTATGTTAAAACATTATAAAATAGACCCTTACCTCCCTTGAATAGGGGCTGAATTTAGTGATTCATTTCCAAAGATTAGAGTGTAGAAAAGGAAAAGTTAGTAACTTTACAGTGGACTAATATGACAGACACTACCTTAAGCAAGCGATCATGGTAAACATCACTAGTGATTAATTCATAACATGTATCCCCTGATAGGAGAAAAGCACTTTACCTCTGTGGTTTTCTTCCCTCAAACCTATAACCCTAGTCTAATCATGCGGAAAACATCAGTCTAGTCATGAGGAAGCCCAAATTGATGGACATTCTACAAAATACCTGGCCAGTACTCAAGACTGTTAAGGTTTTGGGAATCAGGGAAAGACTGAGAAACTGTCACAGACCAGAAGAGATAAGGAGACATGATAACTACACAAAAAGTTGTATCCTGAATTGTATTCTAGAACAGAAAGGAAGGACATTGGTGAAACAAATGATGAAATCCAAGTAAAGTCTGGAGTTTACTTCATAGTAATATACCAATGTTGCTTTCTTAGTTTTGACAAACCTACCCTGGTGATGCAGTGTGTTAACGATAGGGCAAAAGGGTGAGAGGAAATATCTGTACTGTCTTTGCAACTTTTCTGTAAATCTAAAACTATTCCAGAATAAAAAGTTTATTTTAATAAAAATAAGGGAAAAACAGCAAGGGAGATCAAGAGTGCAAAAATTTAAACAGGTCAGTCAGGGTAAACCTCATTGAGAAGAGGACATTTGAAGAAAAACTTAAAGGAAGTCTCGGAGGAATCCATATGCATAAATGGGGGTAAGACATTCCAGGCAGAGAGACAGGTACGTGCTAGGTGGGAGCATGCCTGGTGTGTTGGAGAAATAGTCAGGAGGCTACTGTCACTGGTGTGGAGTATGTGAGGGGAGGAGAAACAGGAAGTAGGGAAGTGGGGCCAGAGAGGTACTAAGGCCCAGTGGTCTTTCTTGTAGGCCAGCAGTCCCCAATCTTTTTGGCACTAGAGACCAGTTTTGTGGAAGACAGTTTTTCCATAAGTGGGCCTGAGGGGTGTTGGGTGCGTGGGGTGTGGGTGGGGCAGGGGGAGGCGGAGCTCAGTTGGTGACGCAGATAGTGGGGAGCGGCTGTAAATACAAATGAAGCTTTGCTCCCCCCTGGCCCCCCCCACTGCATGGCCTCTGTTCCTAAGTTTCATGGAAGACAGTTTTTCCACAGACAGGATGGGGGGTGGGGGGGTGGCGGTAGAGCTCTGTGGCCCAATCCCTAACAGGCCATGGACTGCAGTATGTAGGCAATTGCAGGAGCTTCCAATCTAATTGGGAGGAACTGGTGAGCAGTTGAATGCTTTTGAGCAGAGAAGTGAAATGATTTGACTTATGTTTTAACATGGCCACTCTGGATACTCTGTTGAGGAAAGATTACATGAGCAGAGGCAGGAGACCAGTTGAGATTGTGTCTCAGTAATCCAGGTGAGAGATGTTTGTGGCCGGGGCCAGGAAAGCTGTAATGGAGGCAGTGAGAAGTGGTTGAATTTGGGATGTATTTTGTAGGTAGAGCTAAACAGAGTTGCTCACTGATTAGACATGGGCTGTGGAAATAGAGTCAAAGAAGCCTCACAGGTTCTGCACTGAGGAGGTAGAAGGAGGTACACATGGGAGTGAGGAAGATCATGGGCGGAGTAGGATTATGAACAGATCAAGAGTTCATTTTTGGTACAAGCAATAAATGATTACAATTTGTCATCTAAAAAAATAACATTTGCAATGAAATACTTGGAAACAACCCAAATGTCCATTAAGAGATGAATGGATAAAGAAAATGTGGTGTATGCATACGATGAGTATTATTCAACCTTAAGAAGGAATGAAATTCTGGACCAGGTGCGGTGGCGCCTGTAATCCTAGCACTCTGGGAGGCCGAGGTGGGAGGATCACTCGAGGTAAGGAGTTTGAAACCAGCCTGAGCAAGAGTGAGACTCCGTCTCTACTAAAAATAGAAAGAAATTAATTGGCCAACTAAAAATATATAGACAAAATTAGCCAGGCATGGTGGCGCATGCCTGTAGTCCCAGGTACTCGGGAGGCTGGGACAGGAGGATCGCTTGAGCCCAGGAGTTTGAAGTTGCTTTGAGCTAGGCCGACACCATGGCACTCTAGCCCGGACAACAGAGTGAGACTCTGTTTCAAAAAAAAAAAAAGAAGGAATGAAATTCTGTTCCATACTACAACATTGATGAATCTTGAAAACATATGCTAAGTGAAACAAGCCTAACACAGAAGGACAAATATTGTATGATTCCACTTATATGAGGTACCCAGAATAGGCAAATTCAGAGACAGAAAGTAGAATTGAGGTTACCAGGGGTTGGGGAAAGAGGAGAATGGGGAGTTGTTGTTGAATAGGGATAGAATTTCTGTTTGGTATGATGAAAAAAATTCTGGTAGTGGATAGTGGTAAGAGTTGCATAACAATGTGAATGTACTTACTGCCCCTAAATTGTAAACTTAGAATGATTAAAATGGTAAATTTTATTTTATGTACCACAATTAAAAAAATAAAGTTCTATTTCTCAAAAAAATGAAATACTAATAGATAAATTTATCAAAAAACTGCAAGATCTTTACACTGAAAACTATAAAACATTGCTGAGAGAAATTAAAGAAGACATAAAATAATGGAGAGATATAGTATGTTCCTGGGACAGAATATTTGATATTAAGGTGTCAGTTCTCCTAAAATTGATTTTTAGACTTAATATAATCCCAAATCATAGCACTGGCCCATTTCTTTTTTGGTAAAAATTGATAAATGGATTGTAAAATGTATATGTAAATGCAAAGGGCCTAGATTAGCCTAAACAATTTTGAAAAATAACAATGGTGGAGGACTTATACTACTACCTTATTTCATTACTTACTATAAAGCTACAGTAATCAAGACAGTGTGATATTCATGTATAGATAGACCAGTAGAACAGAAATGAGAGTCCAGAAACAGATTCATACATATTTGGTCAATAGATTTGTGACAAAGGTGCTAAGGCAATTCAGTGAGGAAAGGATAATCTTTTTAACAAATAGTGCTGGCACAATTAGTGTCTATACGCAAAAAATTGAGAACTATTGGATTAGAGAAAAGTAGTATACAGCAATAAGGTTGTGTGTTTTCTCCTGCTATGTTCAGCTTGACGAGCGCGGGGGTGGAATAGACAGAGAACTGGATTTCTTCAGGGTTGTGATTTTCCTGAGTACGGTGAAGTAAAAGCAGAGCAACAGAGTTGAGGATGGTTGCAAGGAAGGATTCTGTGATTCGCCATGGCATTTAAGCTAGGTAAGGAGGGAAGGGAAGGCATCAGGGAAGGGCGCAACACTGTAAAGGTATAGGAACAAGAGATTGTAGATCAAGGGATTATTGGAATTCAGGTATACAGGCAAGAAGCTAGAAATATAGGTAGTGGTGGTCAGCAAGTGGGATGCATGGATCTTGGCTTATAGAAAAGTACAGTTATTGGTAACACAGGGTCTAGGGCATGACCAAAGGGATTCATGACCCAGGTAGGGTGAAGGATTAGATTGTTGCAAGGAAAGAGTTCAAATATTTGAAAGAACAGATGTTAATTAGAAATAGTGAGCACATTGTACTTTTATAATCATAAAAAAACCCAATAAAACCAAATGCGTGGAATCTTGTGGGTTGGAGATAGTAAAAACATCTTTATACTTTGTCTGTTTTGTACAGATTGGCAATTCAGCCCTCTGTTTTGTTTTCAGTCATGCAAAGTTCCTTGAAAGTACACTTATATACTTTTGATATTTTCTGCTTCAACTCTCCTAGAATGTCATTGGTGGCCCAGAATTTTAATCTCCTAACTTCTTCCCCCCCACCCCCCATAATTTCTTTGCTGTCAGGAGGCTCTGCAAATATGTGGTATAAAGTAAACATGAATTCTACTACTGAAGAGTTTCTCCAGGTCTTAACTGGTAGCTGAAGAAACACTGCAGACATTTTAAGTTAAATGTATTTTGCATTTATCGGTGCACTAGGCACCTTCCTTTAGTACTTTTTAGGAATACAAATAGAACTTTTGGCTACTAAGAAATAATGCTTTAGAATTTTGCCTTTGTTTATAGCTTGCTTCAGCTCTGGTAATTATAAAGGGGAGAAATCTGTATTTGCTCTCTGGGTGAAAACATAAGAAGAGCATATAACCAGTACTTGGGTAGTATTTGAAATATGTCTTTCCCTTTATTATGGTGTGTTTTTTTTCTGTTTGTTTTAGTAAACTCATAAAGGTTCTGGAATGTTTACCCACAGCCATTTGTCAGGATGAGTGAGAAGAAATTTTCCCTTTTAAGAACTGTATATAAAGAGAGAAAAGCATTTCACACCTGTTTATCTTAGCAGAGTCTGCAGAGGGGGGGAGGTAGATTCTCCATTAATTCTTCCATTCAGAGAGGAGCTTAGAAAACAGACAAGACTGTACCGTGACCTGGTCTGCTCTGGGTAAAAGCACTCAGAGCCAGTAGAAGGGCCGGCTATTTGTGTCTACAAACAAAAACCTTTCCTAAATTTCTCATTTCTCTTGTTGAGCCCACCTGTACAGTTCTTTCAATTCATCTAGCTGAATTGTCTACAGTCATAAAATACTTCTATGACACATTTTCAGGAACATACTTTAGGGTTTAGAATTTTTTTTTTTAATGAAAATCATCTTTCAGTTTGGGTCCCCATTTAGGGCAATAAATGCCTTTCTCATCCTATCTAGTAGATTAGGAAACCTAGTTGGGTGATGGTGTGATATATTTGTGTCCCCCAAAGGAATATTTGACGATTCTCTTCTTTTTAAGATATTCTTAATTCAAGTCAGTATTAAGTGGGACATAAGTATTAATAAAATTATCTTTTTAACTTTAAAGAGAAACAAAGTTTTTTTTAACAACTTTTTTTTGTTACATATTTTAAATTGACAAAGTAAAATTATATATATGCTTTACAACATGATGTTTGGATATATTAATATATATAGTGGAATGGCTAAATCAAGATATTTAATGTATGCATTACCTACATACTTATGGTATATCTCTTAGGTGAGAACACTTAAAATCTACTCTCTTAGCAATTTTCAAGTATATAATATATTGTTACTAACTGTAGTCACCACAGTGTACAATAGATCCCTTGAACTTAACTCCTCCTGTATATCTGAAATCTTGTGTCCTTTGACCAGCATCTCTTCATTCTCCCCAAAGTTGATTTTATACATCTTCTTTGAGTGTTGTCTTCTTTGACTGAATCAGTTCATTAGCCATTGAAAAATTAGTCTCATTTTTTCATTTGCTACCACCTGTCATCACTAACTGACTTTCCACAAGACTACTAAACCACTTCAGCTGCAGCCTCCTTTCTTCACCTTGCAAACATACCCACTTTCCCCGATTTCATTACCTCCTTGGTTATTATCTCCATCCTGCCTGCAGCCGTCATCCTGAGCGAGTTTAGTGTCCACTGTAATGGCTTCTGAGCCACTGCAGACTTCTGTCACCACCACTTCGATGACTTTCAGCTCCAGTTCCCTTCAGCTACTTACTGGTAAAAGTTTAGCTTAGAACCTTCACAATAGCAAGCTTGAGCTTCCTTTCTGTCCTTAGAATCTATTTTACCCAGCCTCTCAACAGCAAACTTTGTGAATTCATTGTGAACATTTAAAAAATAGATGATTTGACATGAAAATCCAGATTCTTAGATTCCTTGAGAAAGCAGCCAACTGGATCCCTGTTCTTGAGTGGCAGCACTGGGTGCTCATGGGTGAGGGCAAGGCACATTTGGAGGTACCAGTTCTAAAAGATTTGGGAAAGATCAGTTCTATTATTTTATAGTTATGTCTCACAATATGTAATTTTTATTAGTATTTAACAATATAATCAATGAAATAAATAAAAGAATTGGTCTTTTAAAAATTTATCCATGAAAGCATATCTGAAAAATTGAGGAGTGTTTGAGGTGAATTTCTTAAGAATGCCAAGGGTTCCTTTTTGAAGTTATGGATATATATTCTTTTACACTTCCTCATTTATTTTTTTATTTTGTATTTTTATTTTTTTTGAGACAGAGTGTCACTCTGTTGCTGTGGGTAGAGTGCCCTGGCATCAGCCTAGCTCATAGCAACCTCAAACTCCTGGGCTCAAGCGATCCTCCTGCCTCAGCCTCCCAAGTAGCTGGGACTACAGGCATGCGCCACCGTGCCCGGCTAATATTTTCTATGTATTTTTAGTTGGCCAATTAATTTCTTTCTATTTTTAGTGGAGATGGGGTCTCGCTCTTGCTCAGACTGGTTTCAAACTCCTGACCTTGAGCAATCTACCCGCCTCGGCCTCCCAAAGTGCTAGGATTACAGGTGTGAGCCACCGCACCCGGCCTATTTTTTTCTTGATAAAACATACTGAAGTTTATTCTTAACTGCACAAAAAGAATTGGTTAATAATTTCCAAGATTACACAATACAGAATAGAACAAATGTTAGGTTACTCTAGAGAAGTATGCTGAGAACTGCGGTTCCCAACCCCTGGGCCACAGGCCGACACTGGTCCATGGCCTGTTGGGGACGGAACTGCAGAGCTCTGCCGCCCCACCTACCCCACCCTATCTGTGGAAAAATTGTCTTCCGTGAAACTGGTCCTTGGTACCAAAAAGGTTGGGGACCACTGATAGAGAAAATCCATATGAATCAGGCAAACAGATACAAATCATTTTTGGCTAAAGGAATTTTTGATAATCATTTCTGACACTTAATAACAGAGACATTCTCCTCTTTTCTCCTACGGTGTATTAAAACCCCTAAGTTATATGAAAGTCTTCTCTGTCTTAAAGTGATGTACCTGCTATTCATCAAAGTCAGGAGGGTAGCAACAGAGAGGTGGATGCTGGGGGCAGGGGGCAGATGGAAAGACCTGAGTATAGTATGTAAATCTCTAGTATGGCAGGACACTCCGCCCGAGGGGCTTTCTGTTCTTTATCTGGGGCCAGCTGTTACTGTTTCCATCATTTCACAAATGGAGAAATCTAGCTATTTAGTAGACTTTAAGATTATGTCTCTAGTTTAGGACTGTTTAAAAAAAAGATTATGTTTCATGTCTTTTCTCTTTATAATTCCATTTTCCTCCAATCAAATCAGAGTATTTCTTAGTTTATTGTATTGTTTACATTTAAGGAGATAAAAATTTTTCTTTAAATAGATGGGTAAGAGAGAATGAGATCTAATTTAATTAGTAATGTGAATAAATCTATTTAGGGGAACAAAAACTAAACACACTTTTATGGACCTGTTAATTTTTTGAAACTATTTCCAGATTCTTGTCTTTGTGTTATAAGTTTGTGGTAGGGGGGCAATTTAGAAAAGCAGCAGGTAAAAAATGGTAAAAAATATATTTTATGTGTTGGTTTCTTGGAGTGACTGTCTGTCTCGTTTTGATCCCTGAGAACATGAACACTTGGGAGCCACAAGCCTGTGCATAGGTACACAGCACACCCATACATTTTCCCCTGCAGGTTTGCACAAGACTTTGTTCTGAATACCTTGATTTTACAGCATAAAGTAAAGCATGGATTGGAGAATGTATTTCGCAAGGAGACTTACTGGATTCTTTGAAGGTGAGAGAGTCTTTAATGGCAAGGCTTGACTTAGAAGTTAGTGGTAATTATGATAGTTGACCATCATTTTTTGCATTTATATCACCATGCTGTGTTGCACTTGATTTATAACTGTCTTCTTTCATTCAAGGAATTACAACCTCTTCCTGTCATTTAATTAAAATATTATCAAATTAATGGTTCTAGAAGCAGCTGTAATTAAGTTTGAGAAGTATACAGTTTGTCAGTTGTATATTCTGTCAGAAGGATAATACCATGATATAGTAGATGCTTCAGTGTGAAAACACTGGGTTATATCAATCAGGGTCCATTCAGAAGACAGAAATCACACCAGTAATTGCAACAGGGAAACTGTAATATTAAAATTATTAACTAGTCAAAGGTAGTTAACTTAAAGACTAAAGAATGTAGGACTAGGAAATGTAGGGGATAGTTACTACCTCTAGAGCTAAGGGAGAGTATCTAAGGAAGGAACAAACTTGGAAGAGGGCCCCCCACCCAGGCTGGAATTTAGTCCTTGTTGGAGAAGGTGTGGCTGCAGCCACTGGACGTGGAGGAGTTTGCTGTGGTGTCAGACTGGAACTGGTTCACAAGAAGCCATCTTCTGGGGTTCTAGTGAACTTCTCAGGTATGCTGTGGGCTGGCGCTGGCTTGTAGGAAGCCACCTGCTGGGGCTCTGGGGGGCTGAAGCTGGTCCTGCCCTGCTGGGTGCCTATGAAACCCACTTGAGAGTGAGTAACACCGGGCCTTGCACGTGCTGCTGGCAGCCACAGCCACTGGAGGAAGAAGAAGCACACAGGAAGCAAGTCTCTTCCGCTGCTGTGCCTTGCAATGGTCCTCCAGTGCCCTTCATTGACACAGGTTGACACTGTGCCAGCTGGCAAAGGAAAAATATTTATAGTGTCTAGCTCCAGTATCACAAGGTGGGGCAAAACACCATGGATTTGGTGCTGAGAGGTAATAAATTGTTAACTGGCGCAGTTCATCTTTTTGGCATCTCAGCTTCTATATGCATCGTTTACACACATTTGAACTTCTATATAATAATGAAACAACTGTTTCAGCTATGAAGATCAACTACCCTTTGTACAAGTGAAGAAGTTCTCACCCTTTCCTCAAAATGAGATGCACAATCCCAACAGTCATTGTATCCATTACTGGCTTTATTAATTTCTCCTCAGATTTCATTATAGTACACTAAATATTCTGCTACCTAAAGACCAAATCATAAAGTTAACCTCTACCAACTTGTATATAAAATATTAATGGGGAGAAGGAGAGATAAGAAGGAAATAGTTAATATACATAAGTGTAATACATACATGTAAAGAACAAGCAAAGCCTGCCTGCCTGCCTGCCTTCCTTCCTTCCTTCCTTCCTTCCTTCCTTCCTTCCTTCCTTC
The DNA here is from genome assembly GCA_008086735.1 of Cheirogaleus medius. Lineage (NCBI taxonomy): Eukaryota > Metazoa > Chordata > Mammalia > Primates > Cheirogaleidae > Cheirogaleus > Cheirogaleus medius. The sequence goes on from VBSM01001562.1 coordinate 19,442,001, forward strand.
CTCTTTCTTTTTAAAAAGAAATGCTTTTACGTTAATATAATGCTATTATCTTTAACAAAAATAAGGTGGTGGGAGGGCAGAATACCCAAAGCTACTATAGTACTCATTTCTGTTATTGGTCGTGATCTCTAAGCTTCCTCTTTCTACTACTTATTCTTATATTTCCTTTCTCCCTCAGCCAAAACCTCAGCTGTCTGAGGGTCTTTACCTGGTGGGGTGACCTGCACTTTCATTCCTAAACATTCAGAGTCCTGCCTTTTATTGGTTGTCATAGTGTTTCATTAACCTTTATTATCAGACACAGAAGTACTGAAAGGTACCCCAGAGAATGCCCTGGGTTTCAGACATAGACTTCCTTGCTCCCATTGTTTAGAAACAACCCAGTTTTCCGTGGGTAATTGAGATTAATCAAGTCAGTAGAGGAGCCTCTTTTTCTGCTTTTTTTTTTTTTTTTGGTTCAGTGGTGTAAAAAACCTAAAATAGCTGAGTGACAGTCTCATATCCCAAGTCAGTGGAATCATCATTGTGTTTCCTGGTGGAAGCATTCCACCCTTAGGAACTAAGACCTCCAAACTAGCAGAGCTGGAATAAGGAGCAAAAATTCTGTGAATTATTAAGTAATAGGAGCCATTCCCATTTCTATTCCTTGATTCCCAAATCCATGTATCCTGTTATAGGGGAGACAGTGATCTCCGATTCATAAAATATACTTCATCTGTAAGTCAGAAATGCTTTCATGGTGTTGTCTCCCAATTGATGCCATAACTGAATCTTCAGTAAATTATTCCAGCTGCTTCCAAGTGAAGGGCTATGTGGTGAGACTAGTTAATTCCATGTGTATGAGCCCCTTGCTTCACTTCTTTTGCTATGAAGTGGTTTCCTTCATCAGAAGCAATGCAGCCTAGAATACTATAATGGTGAATAAGGCATTCCATGAGGCAACTGATGAAGGTACTGTCAGAAACATTATAGGCAGGGAAAGCAAATTCATATTTAGGATATATGTCTGTTGCAGTGGGAATAAATCCCCTTCCCCACTTTACCCCTGGGAATGGCGGAGCATCGGGGCTCAGTGTCTGTGTTGGCAGATTAGATACTCAGCAGTAGCAGGAGACATTTCATCTTTGGTAAGGGGAAGCCTGTGTTACTGAGCCCACCTATAGTCCCCATCCCTGCATCCCTGCATTGAACAAGCATTGGGGTGGCTATGAAGGAGGCTGAATGAATTTTGTCCCTCTGATTACCGAGCTTCTCCTCTGCAGTGGATACCCTTTGGTGAACAGTCACCAGGGACAGTCTGAACCCAATGTGGGTGGTCTGTCACACACCTCTTCCCCAAAATTCTTTGTCACCAACCTTCTAATCCTCTCCCACTCAAGTTCCTGATCACTCAGCCACACGGTAAGCAATCACCCATGAATTTGTATAAATTCACACTTCTGGCCATTTCTCATTCCAGACAAAGTGAATCACCAAGTATATTGTCAAAGGTCTGGCCTCTTGGAGGTTTTCCTTAAATGCCGTTCTTCAGGGTCACTCCTGACTGAAGCTGTAATGCTGCAGACATCCACTTTCATTCAGTTGGTACCCACATATCACGCAGAACCATTTATAATTTGAGCTTGTGGTTTTTGTTCCTCACCCCCCCCACCCCCTCAATCAACTTGTGGAGAACTTGGTGTTGATTTGGAGCTATTGTTTAGTAATCCATGAAATGTCTGAGTAGTGCCTTTTCCCCAGGGCACTGTTCATCTAGTAAATGGCAGCAAGTGCCTTTGGTGCAGGTTTAGAGGACGATTTATGATGTATACCTGTGGCAACACTGCAGGGTTCTATCTCAGGGAAACCTGGCCTTCCCTTCAGTCAAAGGGTTCTGGATCTGTGAACTGGGTTATGACTTAGAAACTGGGTATGATGCTGTGACTCTCCATTGCAGTGACTTAATGGCCACCAGACCTAGAGTTTTTTCATTATGTAGATCCCATAGTATTCTAGTAGGCTCCACACTGATTTCATTCCTCAGGACACCAGGATAAATTAGCTACCACCAGTGATTCCTGTGGGCCAAAAAAATTTGATTACTTTGTCCCTGCTGCCTTTGATGGTAAATGCACCAGTCTTGTCTTTGGCATTAAGTGCTGGTACGTGCTCTGCTACTCCTATATCTCATCATCCCCCAGAACATCAGGAAGCCCATCTCAGTGGTGACATCCCCTCTGGTATTACCTGGTCTACAAAGGAGAACAACCACAGAGTTCGTCAGAGATGCAGTGCTCCCCTCACTAATGTATTTTGCAATGTCTTAGTGCAGGGAGTTGTGGGGCGCGGCGGCAACGCCATTCTAAGATGGCGCCCGTATCCGGTGGTCATTTTGCTATAAACAACTCTCGAGCATGCGCAGTGTTGGTCAGGTCACAGGAAGTGCCGGTTGTGTAACTATGTAAATGAAGGATGCTAGGTTGCGCCAATGAAAACTGGCGGCATCTCCTTCCCAACCTATCCCCAGAGGTTTCAGGTCCGCCAAGGCCTTAAAAGCGTGTGTGCTTCCCCGTTCGGGGTCTTCCGCATATTGTCAATCTAAGAATATCCCCATTAAAGCGCTGTCAGAAGAACTCCAGTTGCCGTGTCTTCCTTGCTGGCAAGGCGGGCGCGACAGGGAGTGTCTCTGGTCCTTTTTGAGATACAGTTGGGGTGGTTGGGTGTGTGTAGTTCACACCTGATAAATCCACTCCCACATTCCTTTCTCCTTAAGTCTTTGGATTCCTTCCTCTATATCATGCCAGGGAAGTTCTGGCATCTCAACCTCATTACATGTAGGCTACTACTGAGTTCAGGTTTCAGTCAACTAACCAAGTAAGCTGTTAGGGACACTTTCAACTTCATGAGCTAACATATTGAGTCTGGAATCTCTAGCAAATGCATCTGTATCTATGAAATCAGCCTGATATGCTGTGTATTTCTCACCCTCCTTTATACACCATTGATATCTTCTCCCATACACATTCCTAGGGTTTTGCCAATATGTATTAACAAAAATCTTGCAGGTTTTTAGGTCTGTAAGTTATTTCCTTTTAGGTGATACTGTATATACCGAAGCATGTTGAGATTTGGGAACAATGAGTAGATATGACAGATCTTAAGAATGAGCATCCCCTTGCAAGATAGCTACTCCCCGTGAGGCTATTCAGCAAAAGTTTTCCAGAAAAAGAGGGCTAGTTTCTTGAGACATAAAAGAGCAAGCAACTTCCATGGTCAAGGGAGCCTCAGAGTTTCTTTGGAGTTTGAAGTTGTCAGTTTCATTTTAAATCCAACCAGATGTTCCCCTTTCTAGATTTCAGGCCCCATTCTTTTCCAATCAGTACATTAACTTTCATGAAAGAAACTGTGAGGTTGTAAATTGAAATATAAACATAAACAATAACGATATAAACAATAACTTTTATTTTTGACTTCAGGAAATACTAGCCCTGTTATAGGAAATAGATTTTTTTAGAACTACTATCCTGTTCTTAGATTGCAACTCAGGCTGGGGTTAAAGGACCTGAACTTTGTCCTTTTCTTTTGGTGGATGCTTCATTGCACTCAGAAGAATTCACTCCACCCTACAATCCTTATATTCATCATTATTGCCATAATGCTCAAGGACAGCAGCCACTTTTACTCCCAGGCCTTGTTTCAGTTGGTATGTCATTGCAGTTAATCACAGGTGATAACTTAATTAGTTCTGATGCTACTTTATGCCATCGATTACTAGCATCCCATTTCCCATTGGCAAGGAACTTAACACTGTACTCCAGTCACAGCTCATGACCAAACTAATCCCAAATTCCTATTTCGAAGGTCTGTAACCTGGAACCACACCTGGTACCAATTCTTTATCAGTCAGGGTTCAGTCAGGAAAATTAATGTAGAGAACTATTAACTAGTAAAAGGTGGTTAACTGCTAAACGGGGTAAAAGAGACTAAAGAATACAAGAATAACAAATACAGAGCAGCTACTAACTCTAGAACTCTAGAGCTAAGGAAGCTCATCCAAGGAAGGAGCAGACTTGGAAGAGGGCCTGCTCTCCAGGCTGTGGTTGAGACCTTCTTGGAGAGGCTGTAGCTACAAGTGGATGATAGAGCAGTTTGCTGGAGTTCCATGGGCTGGAGCTGGTTCACAAGAAGCCACCTGGTAGGATGCCGGTGAGGTTTGTGCCACAGATTGGAGTTGTTTCACAAGAAGCCACTCTCTGGGTTGCCTTTGGGCCAGAGTTTGTGAACATAAAGCCATCTACTTGGTTGCCAGTGGGCCAGAGCTTGCAGGCAGGAAGTAGCCCATTAGGGTGTGGCATGCCAGAGCTTGTGCATAAGAATCCAGCTGCTGGGGTGCTGGAGACACTTGCTGGAGGATTAGTTCAGCTGGATCTCTTGCACCCTGCTGGCAGCCATACTGTTATAAGAGGAAGAAAATGCACCAAGGAACAAGAAAGAGAAGCCCCTTCCTCTGTGGTGACACTCCAGTACTTCTATTAACAAAGGCTAAAATTGTACAACCGACAAAGGAGAAATGTTTACAGGGTCCAGCTCAAGTACCACTTAGGAGGGCAAGGTGTGGATTCGGAACTGGGAGGCAGTTAATTCATAATTGGCACATTTTATGAGGTACTAGGTCATTCTGAGAAGAAATGGATATATTATTTTTTCTTCCAACATTGAAAATCTACTGCCTAGTCATAGGTTTACATATTTTGAGGAAGATGTGTATGTTTAATCCATCCTTAAATATATCACAGAACCTCTTACCTCCTAAAAGAAAGCACTTTCTCAGTGCAGTAAGTTCTTGTCTATGTATTTCAGTCTTCAGATAATTAATATATTCATGAGTCCTGGACTACAACTAAAGAACATAATTTTTTTTTTTTTTTACAGCTTTTTAGCTTGGTGAGTGCTCTCATCACAGCAAAACAAACATCTCAGATTACCCTTATAGCAATCTCATTTACTTATGTTTCTCTGCTTAGAAGTCTCCAACAGTTTAAAAATAGAAAATGAAGTTAAATTTTAGATATGTTTTTTGAAAATGGAACCTTATGTTATTGAACGTACTAGTATTTTTTGTCAAACACTAAAAATGCCAGTGCACTGGGGAGGGGAAGAGAGGATAAATTTCATCCCGGAGAGTCTTCTATGAAGGCTTTCTTTTCTTTATTTCCTTTTAATTTTTTTAATTGAAGGATATAAACTCTCCAGTTCTCTTTTGCAGTAATCTGTACATTATAAATGAGCAGAAAATTATACCATAAGAATGATTAAAAACAAATGCTTTGAAGCAATATAATTAAATTTCTTTATGGAACTATAATATATTTAAACCAAAGAATGAGACATTGTCTCTAAACATACATATTTTAAAAGCACTTTGTGTGATGTTTTTGCCTGTGGCACTTATATAGAATTTATATAAATTAAAGAGAGTAGAGAATGTTAGAGTTTCATACTATATAGTTGGGGCAGGGAAAAGAATGACCGGCTTAGGGCAAGAAAGAGGTAATGCCATAGTGTTCCAGTGGTGGTGTGGGGGTGAGGGTGGTGTCCAAAATAACACGGAATGCTTCTTGACAAAGAGAATATTCATTTCCTATTTTTATTATCAGTCTAGAGGGAAGAAGAGTGAGAACTGCTTGAAGTGCAGAATGTTCTTACAGACTATTCTGGGCAGGAAGGTTTGCTTAGAAAAACAGGACAAACATTCAGATGGGCAGCATCACACATTTAACTCTGATGTCGGCTTCTGCGACAGGAAGGATGTTTCTGTTCTCTGCATTCGTAGAGCCTGCAAGTCTTTTTCACTTCTATGATGGCCATGTGGTTTTAGAGTGGACATTTAATTTCCTTACCAAACCACAATCCTATCTGGGTTGGTTTTGTGGTTTTCTTCAAACATACAACAGGAAGTAGGGACTGGCATTATGATCACTCAATAAACATCAGGATTTTGGCCTCAAAACGAATAAAACAAGGAATAAGAAAGCAAATTTCTATTGAAGAGGACCACCCAGTGGTCGTGTCTCTCTGATTACTTCAGTGAGTCTAAGAAAGAATGAAAAGATGGATGGATAGATATGGCTTATAAAATCTCTGGAGGTTAGGTTTTTGTTCCCTCACTCCATTTCCTACTTCATTTAAGAATTCTGTTAATAGTTTAATAATTTAATTAAGGACGTACTACTCTCTCCTCTTAAGACTTGCTCTGCTATTCATAATGAGAGAAAGATAGAAGAAAAATACTTTTATAAATAATCTATTCAGAGATAGAAATTTTGATTTTCTGAGGATTCTGTTAAAAAGGTGATCTTTAGAATTAGCAACATCTTTCAAATGTAGGATCACAGCTAAAACAAGCATGTTTTTATTTTGAAGAATTTTTGGCAGGGAAGGAAGATGATGGGAAGCAACTGGTATGAGATATGAGAAAAAGCTAAAATGTACTATGTTTCTAGTGAACAAATGACCTTCTTTAATGGAGAAGCTTTCAAAAAAATTGCCTAATTCCTAAATGAAAGGGTCTGGGGATGGGAAAAAAGGTGCTAACTCCAGAAATGTGTATGTTGTTTGGGGATATGTTAGTAAAATTTATCCTAAATTAAGACCAAAAAAGTAAGAGAAAATCAGAGCCCCATAAGGTACACATGTCAACCAATAATAATGATTTCCTCAGTCCTTTGCTGAACTCTTCCCACATGTCAGGCATTGTGCTCAGTGCCCTGTGTACATAGGTGACACCCCACCAGGGTAGGTATCGTTACCAGCACACAGGTGAAGAGATGGAGAGACGTCAATGCATATGCCCAAGGTCACGTGTTAGTAAGTGGTAGATCTAGAACTTGAATCCAGACCTTCTTGACTCATGCACACACACATTCTTTTAGCCGTACCTCTGTTACCTGAGACATACTTAGCTTTTTTTCGTATTGCATACAGTTGAAGTTTTCCCACACCTAGTTATTCATTTCTTTGTGACTCTAATAAGATAAATATAACAATTTCATGTTGAGGCAAAAAGATTATGACAATTATTGAAATAATGAGAAAGTTATTTTTCCCTCTAACACTAGATCTGTCTCTCACTCCTCCTTGTGCCTTCTCCAGTATTTCTAATGATAGTTTTCTAATTGAAATTTCTAAGAAACAGTGCTGATTTGAATTTATGCATCTGCAAAAGGGCCTGTGACAAAACAGCACATGGGAAACATTACGGTTAAGTTGACTTTAATTAAAAGTTTCCATGCTGTTATTTGTATTATTTCTTCTATGGCTGTTTGGAGACTTTGCTTAAGGTCATGACTACAAAATGTTGTTGAGCTGTTTCTTTCCTGAAAGGGCAAAATAATAGGTCACTTCCTGCTCAAATCAAATTCCCTTGAAATTACATTAAATGAGAGCCTGCTTTATCGGTGGTAATTTTAAAATGAAAAATTTTAAACTGTATTTTGTAAAATAGGATTCAAGGAACTAAAAACATTCTTCAAGTCAATTTTAGAAAGCTTAAACATTGAAATTGAAGTTATAGAAATACGTAATACCATATAAATAATTAATAGCATTTTTGGAGTGTTTACAATGCTACGCTCATGCATGTATTATTTCATTTCATTTTTACCACAATCCTATGAGGTAGTCACTACCATATCTCATCAAATCTAAGATGCCTTCATTTTAAAACAAACCAATATTGTATGCACCACTAAGAAAGAGAAAATGCTGCTAATGGAAACTTAATATTTACCGTTTGTAATACAACCCCAATGCAATGTCCAGTGATACTGGAAGAAACTTGCATTTTAGAATCCATGCATGCAACATCATTAGCACTGTTTTATATCTGAAGAAACTGAGACACAGAGAATTCAATAACTTGCGTAAGATCATGCGGCTAATAGGAGCAGTGCTTGGACCCAAGCCCAGTTCTCTCTGACTATAGGTCTTGTGTTCATAACTGTTGCATTTGTGCTTTCATAAATGCTTTCATTAGGAGATTTAGGCTATTTAGAAATGAAACTTACTGGGTGTTTTATCTATATTTGACATATTAAAATCAAGTTGAAATGGCCTTTTCTAAAATTACACATAATCTGAAATTATAATTGAAACTCAGTTAACTAAAGTGGAGTCAAGAACTTAGGGCCAAACATACTATAATATTAACCAAATAGAAAAGGACATGAAGAGACATTCATAAAAGGATACATTATTACTGTTCATAAAGATAAAAATGAATGCAGATATTCACTATTGGTGAGGGCTGGGAAAACAGATACTCTCTTAAATTGTTGATAGAAGCATATGTTGACATACTTCTGAATTGCAGCATTGTATTATATATCAATCAAAACATGCATACTTTTTAATATAGGCATTTTACAGCTAAGAATTTATCCTAAGGTTATAGGCAAACAGGCACATCTGATGAATGTAGAGATGTTCACTTAAGTGTTTTTGTAGTCATGAAAAATATGAAACAGTCTAAATGTTCAGCAGTAGAGGACTGGGCAAATAAATTTAATGAGCTGTTATGGAAAATAACAATCTAGATCCCTATTTACTGACGTGGAAATGTCTATAATATATTATTGGAGTTTTACTTAATAAAACAGCACATAGACAATATACATTTACTTAATGAAGAACTGAGATGATATTCACTTAATTTCTGTCATTCTCAAAAACAAAAAACAATCAAAAAGGGTTATGAGAATATGTTAGTATTTTTATGGTGTTAAGGAGACAGAAATACTCACATTTGTATCCTAGACTCTGGAATGAGTCGCTTTGCTTCTCTGATTCTTTTGTCTGTAAAATGAGAGGGTTAATAAATAGAAATATTAAAATCTTTCCAGTTTTAAAATTTAAATGCACCGTCACTAAAGTGCAGAATTAAATATGATGTAAGAATGTGTTGGATCCTGTCCAAAGTGTGCTAGTTAACTGAGGGTACCAAAACCTGAGGGTATGATCAGGCTAGGACAAGTGCGAAACACCAAGCTAGAAAGGCAGTCTGCATGGGGCAGACTTCGCCATTCACTTCCTGGAAGGCTATCTAATAGATAAAATGAGACCAACAGTGAGCGAAAGGGAAAGTCTGGCTGATGCTTGTTACTGCTACAAGTATCACCACATTAGTGTAAAACAAAAACTTTAACTGTATCAGGATTCAGTGTGACAAGGTTTTAGAATCTATCAGAATTCTGACATGGGTGGCTATGACTTAAATAAGACACCTCTAAGAACAGATTTTGACTTGTCTATCAGCTCCTTTGAAAACAACATGCATGTGATTTATTAAAGATTATAATTACTTCATGGAGTAGTGGCATTTGTGCAGAGTTTTTGTCTGCCTGGATAAAACCCTTGGCTGTGTCTTCTTGGTGAAAATCGCAGAAACAGTGGCCACCCAAAGATCTTAAATCATTCCTGTGCATACTCTCGTTTTGTTTTTTTGCTCTGGCTTTTACCCACTAGAGGGGATAATGCATTGTCTTCAGGGAATCAGAGACTGTCATATATGCCTTATGGAATATAAAAGAGATTAAATAATATACACATATAAAGTTATATGTAGAGTAACTGACATTAGGTGCTCCATTAAACAATGAAATGCCACAGTGTACCAGTTCTTCAGGACATGTTGCCATGGATACCCAGTGTGATGGAGATGGGGAAAGAGTTGCTTAGGAATTCAATGATTTCATTTTGCTGTACAGTGAAAAATAAACTGTCCAGAGATAGGAACCATGAAGCCAATCATTTATACAAGTAGTTATTTTCAAAATTGTCAATTAAAAGGATCAAAATGAGTATCAATTAATGACAGTTATTTTATATTGTCTGTTGTTTTATAAGCCAAAGGGCTGGGCAGAGTTCTTTATCTCAGCTAGGAAATTGTGTGGCATATTAGATATTCTTAGGAGAAAATATTTTAATCAAAGCTAAATAAAATTTAGAAAATCAAGTGTGAAATACAGAAGGATGGTAGGAGGTAAGTTAGCTGAGGGTCTGCTCAGGTGCACTCAGTATTGTGAACTGAGTAGCCTTTGGGAAAGGAACAAATGTTAAGAACAAATGTGATGTGATAGATGCAGAGACAAGGATGGCTCCTAACTGGTCTGATATGATTTCATGTCCTTCCCTGTTTCTGAGGGTAGTTTGCAACCAGGACTAGGTGTCCAATTCTTTAATTTCCTGGAGAGATCCCTGATCTCACCCCTAACATTCTCCAGTGGAATTCTCTAATGATCTCTAAGTGAATGGATTCCGAAGCAAGGTCACTGGAATGGAAGGACGGGGCTTCTGAGGAAATGGGTGTTCCTCTAGCTGTATTCTCAACCATGTAAGTGTTAATAATAGATATTTTTAAATTGGTGCTCCCTTACCTCTATCTCTGCTTCCCTTAATTCAAGTCATTATTATCTCTCCTTCCAGCATCTGGTGATTTCCCCTTTGTCGCGCGCCCCTCGCCAGCAAGGACCACGCAACACTTGGAGTTCTTCT
>VBSM01001562.1:19452630-19464373 GCA_008086735.1 Cheirogaleus medius
CACCCGGAACTAGGCGCCATCTTGTAATGGCGGAACACCGCGCCCCACACCCCTTTCTGATCCATCTGCCCTCCATCTGGACTTGAAATTTTTTAAAAAGGGAAGCAGATCAGATGGTGTAATTTCTCCACTGGAACCTTTGGTGGTTCTCCGTTACCTATAGAATAGATTCGAATCTTTAATATGGCATTTAGGGCCTTTTAAAAAGTCACCCCCCACCAAAGCTTTTCAGCAGCTCCTTGCTACTTACCTCCCCTCAGTGGGCAGTGTGGCAGCTTCATGAGGGGACATGCACTTTTGGCTTCCAGCTGGAATGCATTTCTACCCCCTCCCTGCCAGCCAGAAGCCTTTAAAGCTCTCCCACCCCTCTTCTCCTCCCTCCAGGAGAGTTACATTTCCCCCCTGCGTTTTCATAGCCACCTCTGCCAAGCACTTGTTTTAGGTTGCCTTGTAAGCTTCTCCCCTTCCCTGAGCAGATACAGGTTCAACACAGTGTAGCCGCTAGAGGTGCAGGCTCAGAAGTGGGTATCCAGGGTTTGAAGCCATCTCAACTGTGCCACCTAGCTAGCTTTGTGACCCAGGGCCAGTTATTTAACCACCGAATCTTAACTTTCTTCATCTGCAAAATGGAGGTAACATTGGTAGCTATCTCATAAGCTTGTTAAAGGAATTAGAAGAGAATGCACAAGAAGTGTTTAGCACAGTGCCTAGCACATAGTAAGTATTAAATAAATATTAGAGATATATACTATATGTTTCTTTTTCTCTTTTCCACTTCTAAGCTCCCAGTAATACTTTACATATAGTAGGTACTCAAAAATATTTATTGATCTAAAACTGTGGCTCATTTCCATACAGTCCATAGTAAGAGTTTCTCTTTTCTCTATTGGTTATGGACATATATAAATTTTAAGGAGTAATCTTTTTCAATGCTTCACCTAAATTTTTATATATTTTAAAATGGGAAATATGGTGAAGAATATGTATTTTTTATCTAATTCCAAAATTTTAGAAGATAGTTTAGTAGCAAAGCAATATAAATGTCTAAGAGTCCTTTACCCATGGAAATTTATATCAGTGTTTTTATCCATAGTGATAAAAGTGCATAAGATCTGAAAACAGATTGGAGTAACATGTAGAGAGATGATGCACAATTTGGAAGCTACATCAAAATTGATACTAACGTGCTGGAAAAAGCTCTTTTACAATAATAACTGAAAGGACATAGTGAAATGAGAGAAGAGGCCAAAGTTTGATGTAGAGTGAGAGTCATCCAGGGACTATAGCATCTGTAGTACTTCAGGACTGTCAATATGATCTTAAAATTGAGAGACAGTTGAGAGCATAGCCTTTATAGAATCTTAAAGTTGAAAAGGACCTCACAAGGCCAGTTCTTCTAATTTTGGCTACACATCAAAATTACCTGGCAGGCTCATTACACATAGCTTAGCCCACTGCAGGGATTCTGATTCAGTAGTTCCAGGGTAGAGCCTAGGCTCCTCGGTGTGTGTGTGTGTATTTTAATTTTTTTCTTTTAAACATTCATACCTGGTGTAGCAGGTCAGTGGACTAGCATTTGAGAACCGCTGATCTGCCCTAACCAGAGATTCTCAGTATGGGATTATTTTTTATATTATCTGGGTACTTTAAATAACTCTAGTGATAGGAATCTTATATTAAGATACCTTTTCTTCTTTTGCATTGCTCTCTTTTAAAGGCCTTAGTTGGGTTTAGTTAGATGTTGCTTCACTTTAACTCTACCCATTGGTTCTAGTACTGTTCTCTGGAGCTTCATCAATTGGGTCTGGTACTTCCTCCATGTGGCAGCCTTCAGATATTTGGAGGACATGCCTTTTCTTAACCTTCTTTTATTTAGGCTGTAGAGCCCTCTCCATCTTTACTGTGCTGTAGTTTCAACTTAATTCAAAAGCCGTTTATTAAGTACTTAATATGTTCCAGAACTGTGCTAGAAGTCGGAAGACCCACAGAGGTCTTACAGTTGAACTGGGAGAAATAAACTGTAAATATCTTCATAACAGAGGCAGTGGTTTGAAGTATGAGGTTGGAGGTCAGACAGACCTGTCTTGAAATCCCTGGATTAGCCACTCGACTAGCTTAGTCCTTAGGCACTCTCTTTAACATCTTTGCTCCTTAGTTTCCTTATTTCTAAAGTGAAGATACTTACAGGACCTACCTCAGTACAATGCTTGGCATATAGTACGTGCGCAATACATTTTGGCTAAAAAAAATATGCTAAGGGTTATAGTTGTGATGGAACAAAGTTTGTTTGGAGAGCAAAGTTTATCTGGTCCTGCATTAAAAATATTCAAATAAAGTTTCCATGTACAAATGAGGTAGATTTGTAAATACTTTTAGAGGTACATACAGAGCACTTAATACATGCAGAATTAAATAATTTTACTCAATATCCTATTCAACACTTCCATTAATAATTTAGGTAGCATCTGATTCACTGTGTGATTGCTATGATAGTAGGAAAGGTAGTTGATATGTTAAAAGGCACAGTAAGAACAAGAACCTGAAAAGATTTCAACAGATTAGAGCAGTGAGTCTAATAGATGGAAATTGTATGAAATTGAAAAGTCATACATGTAGACTCTGCAAAGCTAAGTATGATAGAGGACGAGGGAGATGTGGCTTAACAAAAGGACATTTTATATTTGGGGCTTATTATGAGTTAAAATGTGATATATTTAATGTGGTTTTCAAACTGAGATAGGAGAAATTTAAAATCCTGAACAAGGGAGATTGTGCCCTGTTCTTTTTCTGTTTAAAGTTCTAGATCTGTACCTACTTTGTTCTTACTAACTGGAATGTTTGGAAAATCAGCTAACCTCTCTGAGACTTGGTTTCTGCAATTATAAAATAGAGATAATTCCTATCCAGTTATATTCCTTGGAATTGTAAATGTCAAATAGAGTGAATGCAATTGGTATTGTCACTCTAGACAGTTTTGTCACGTTTGTTCATATGGTTCAAAACCCAATAGTTTTTATTAACCATCTATAATTTTAACTAACTGAAATTTAAATTAACTAAAATCTTAGAGACTGTAGCATATAGATTGGACTTGCTTTAAACACTTAGTAGAAATTTGGGCATCAAAATTGTAATAATTCACCAATAATTCATTGGTAAATGGTGAATTATTTTTTACCTCTTTTAGTTCATATATTCACTGACAAACCTAACTGTGTGCTAAACTGGTCAAGGTATTTTTCGAGTAAGCTGTACTGAATACCTTAACAGCAGCAGCGCTAAAATTTTAGCTGTAACAAAAGCAGCATGAGCCACCTCATTGAATAAGCCTATGTTCCACTTTTAGGGAAAAAAGATACCTCAGGAATATAGGGGAAGAACAGAGAGGTAGTTTCTTTTACAATATTTGCTGATGGCATGGTAGTGTATGATTTTGGGGGATGGAGCGTGCCCCCCCCCCACTTTGAGTTCTCTCTCTCTCTTTTTCTCTCTGGCTTATTCACTGTTATAACAATAAAAAACGCATGGTATGGGGATCAAGATCCTGCAGATTATAGTTCTAATTATGGTTTAAATACCAAACATGAAAATTAGAATCCTTTTACATACAATATGACAGTTTTCCATCATCCTTAAATTGGCATTTTGGATTGTGTTCTGGGTAGCACCCAAAGAGCCTCGATAGAGAAGGAAAGAGGCAGAGGGTGATAAAGAAAGGAAGATTCTAAATGATAGTCTTTTGAATAGTGCAAGTTCAACCCCTAAAACAAAAAGCTAGATCTTTTTTCCCCTAAATAATGTGCTCTCTGGCTTCACCTCTCATCCTGAGAAACATGAAAGAGAAAGTAAAAGAGGTGACCCAAATCACAGAGTGCCTTTGATAGGAGAAATTCAGCTGTTTTGAACACTTACAATCAAAAGAAGTGGTTTCCCTAATTACATGAACTATGTGAAATCTCTCAGAATAGCTCTTCCACCCCAGGATTCCTTGCACTTTAGAAGTTTGCATAAAAGCTCACGTGGAGAATCAGATGCAAAGTGTTTGATTCAGATTTTATTAGGCAGAAGAGTGCCCACATCCATCCTGCAGTTTGCCAGCTGCTTAGGTTAGGACCACTGTACCTGGTTTTGATGTGGATATCTTTCAGACCTGCAACATTAAGATCTTTGTTCTATCCTTTTCTTGTAAAAAGCCCACTTTTCAAGGGCAGTAGCTGTGAAAATACCCAGAAGATTGGTCCTTCCAATTTTTCTTCCAACCTAAAAAGGATCCACAGCTGTTTGTGAACTTTGCGTGGGAAAACATGCTTTCTTGTGTTTGTTGCTGGGGCTGTTAAAGTGTTTGATTTTATTAAGCTCTTTATTATTATTTTTTTTTACATTTTAAATATCATAATGATTTACTATAAAATTTATATGCAAAATTCCCCATTTACTATTAGACTAGGAATCTGCTGAAACACTTGGCCTAAAAAATAATAGGGATTTATGGCTGTAAATCTTTTTGTACTTTGGTAGTCACCTTGTTATTGAGGGATACAGTGTAGTGTAGATGTGTAAAGAAGAGAATTGTGAATACCCTAAGCTCTCTGTTTGGGAAGGTAGGCATAAGTATAAAAGCAGAAGATGACAGAAGCATCCATTTTAATTAAAATGTCAGCTTAAGAAGATTTTTTTCTGGATGAGTAATTTTATGAGTAAGAGAAATTATCTAGTAAGTAATCATATACAAGAGTAAAAACAAAGTGTTCATTCCTTCTTTATGTGAATAGGTATGTTGCTGTTACTTTGTTTTATAAAATATTTTGTTGAAAATCTGTGTCCTAAGAAATGGGGATCCACGAATAGAAATGGAAAGAAATTTTATTTGTATAGTGTTTAAAGTACTCATTTGAATTGTAACCCACAAAAATTTTCCTAATAGTAGGAATATTGGCTCTTGGGCAGCACAATTTAAGTAAAAGAAAATAAAAGTGCTCTTCAACCAACCAACCTAAAAAAATGTATTTGAGCAATCCTAGCAATTTCTTTTTATTTTAACAGTCTTCATTTATTCCAGGTAAGTAGCTTATTTGAAAACACATGTAGATTAATAAATATTTGTAATTTTAAAGAGAATATTTAAAATCTGAAAGTGCTCATGATTGTGAAATACACAATTTTTCTTTTTTGTGTGTTTTGAACTCCTAATTATGATTAGGTCAAGATTTGGCTATTTTGTACATAGTCACGGCAACATAATGTGGGAAAGGTTTGAAAGATGATGGAGGATTGATACTGTGGTATAGGGTTTTTGTTTAACAGATAGGTTTGCACATAATTGTGAAAAGGTATATGTTCTTAGAAATCTAATACAATGCTCAAACTGAAATTTTAATAGCTGTTTTAGTTCGATAGCCTCAAGCCCTCATTTTAAAAATCAGTAATTTGAAATTCAGAAAGATTATGTTGGGTAGCAATAGATTCAATTCAAGGCCCCAGGTCTGTGGCTCGCCAGTTTGGAGCTCTTACCCAGTCAGGTTCCCAATGTATCTGGTATTTTTTAAATGATACTCAACTGCCTACCCAGTGCTTGTTACAAGAGAGAAGCTTAAATATTCCTGAATGATAGGTATTTGATAACACTTTAACATTAGCAGCAAAAGGTCATTTTGTTTTCCTTCTTCATTTCGTATATCTAGCAGCTAGCAACATACTAAATAGTACCACATAAATTACAATTTAGCTTATTTTAGATCAAGATTATATCTAAATCATTTGAGTATTATATATCGGTTATTAAAATTCCACAGGCTCTCTGGAAAGTGGATTCTGTAATCCTTACCATGCAGAAGTTCTGCTTAATGGCTGGCTTACACAGCTTCTGTTCAGGTTTTAAGATAGTATCCCTTGCATTATCCTCAAATAACAATAAATACTGTTACTGAGACAGTGCTTTACCATTTATAAAGCACTGTTAGTTATAATATTTATGAAACAGGCTGAGTATCATTCCAGAAATCATACTGGAGAGAAGACAGAGCTTAATCTTAGGTTTTCTGGCTCTGGACCCAGTGTTCTTTACCCTTAATAGAATCTCAGCTTTGGAAAAGATCTTAAATGACCATATTTCTGATGCCTTAATGCTTCTTGACACAAGTGGGCATTTATCTTCTGTTTGAATTCTGATTACTAATGATAGAGAACTTGCTAACCTCCTAGGACAATCCCTTTCATCTTTGGAAAACTGTGACTATTAAAAAGTTCTTCTCTGAGTTATTCTGATACTATACCACATTCTGTTTAACAACACTTGTTTGGGCCAAGGATAAAAGGGTCATTGTAATATTGTACTGTGATTTTTAAAACAGCATTAAAATTATACTCCTCAAAAAAACTTACAAAATGACATTTATTTATTAAGTGCCTACTTTCCTCCCTCCCCCTTATCTTACTTATAAGTAAAATAACTTATTTATTTTAGCTTTTTAGTTTTCTATGAATTTTTAAAAGTTTTTTGTTGCTTCTTTGGAATCTCTTCCAAGAATTAAAAATGACCAGTGCTTACTTAAGTAAAGGAACCCAATTTGGATATAGAGTACTAATAATAGGAAAGTAGATTCCTAAATATTATATTTTGTTTCATAATATATACTCATTATTGTGCTTCCTTTTTAAGTTTTTGCTTTTATTCACTTGTTTACTATGATCCTGCTGTACTTACAACTACCTATTTCCAGGTTTTATTTATTTTCCAAATTTTGGTTTTTAGTTAAAAAGGTTATACGTGTTTATTGTAAAAAAACAAACATTACAACAGTGTAGAAAATAAAAAAGCAAAGTTTCCCTGTAATCCTTAACTCTAAAACGTATCAGTTTGTAACTTTCCAAGTCTATTTTTCTCTGCATTTATAATTATATTAATACTTTTCCCCCCATAAAAATAGATCATATGAAAAGGGTAGCATGAAGGAACCTTGTGATGGAACTTTTCTGAATCTTGCATGTGGTAGTGATCATCTGAATGTACACATAAGATAAAATTGTGTACGTTGATACCATGTACACACACATGGGCATGAGAGTGCATGTAAAACTGGTGAAATCTGAATAAAGTTGGTAGATTATATAAATATAAATTTCCATTGAGCGAAACTAGGCAAAAAGTATATGAGATCTCTCTGTATGATTTCTTGTACTGCATGTGAATCTTTAATTATCTCAAAAAGTTAAAAAATTAGATTATATTATACATGTTGTCTTGCAACTTGGGTTTTTAACTTCGTGTATTGAGGCACTTTTTTAATGTGACTATAGGGAGAGCTACCTCATTCCTTTTATTAAATAATAACTTTTATATTTTGCATTAAATAGTATTTGTTTACTTCATCTTTACTTTATTATACTAAATTATATTCTTTCCTAGTATACAATAAAAATTATTAGATATACGAAGTTGTAATTATCAAAGGCTTTAAAGCAGCTTTTGTAATCATGGTCAGTAACTTAAAGGAAAACATGGTTAGAATGAGAGAACAGAATGGATAATTCTGCAGAGAGATGGAAACTAAAAATTCTAGAACTCCAAAACTATAGTCTCTGAAATGTAAATTTTACTGGATGGAGCTTAACAGCAGATTGGAGAAGGCAAAAGAAAAGGGCAGTGTATATGAAGACAGATTAACAGATTTATCACATCTGAAGAACACAAGGAAAAAAATTGAACATTCATTTACATATGAGACAATATCAGTCTAGCATACATATAATTGAAGTTACAGAAGGAAAGGAGAGGGAGAGAGAGAAAGAGGATGGATGGAAAATATGTAAAAAAAAAAAATGATGATAACTTTAAATTCCCCAGCATTGGTGAAAAACATACACTTATAGCTCCAATAAGCTCAGCAAACCTCAAAATTAAAAACACAGAACAAAAACAAAAGCACCACACTTAATCACATCGTAGTTAAACTGCTGAAAATCAAAGATAAAAAGAAAAGTATTAAAAATAACCAGAGAAAAATGGCACATTATGTAAAGGGGAACAATACAAGTCATTGATAACTTCTCACCAGAAACAGTGGAAGCCAGACAGCAATAGAATGACACCTTTAACATGCTGAAAGAAGAAAAAGAAGAACGGCCACCATAGAATTCTATATCCAGTTAAAATATTCTTTAAAACTAAAGGCGAAATAGAGACATTATTAGATAAATGAAAGCTGAGATAATTTATTACCAACAGATTTCCACTACAAGAAATGATAAAAGTTATCATTAATACGAAGGTAAATATAAATTATCGTTTTTAAAATTTTTAATTTCTTCAAAAGCCAACTAACTGCTTAAGGGAAAAGTTGTAATGTTATATATTACAGGTTTTATAGTGTTTGTATATTAAAATATATAACACAGTGTCACAAAGAATGGGGAGTGAGCCAACTTGTTATATTTTATGTGTAGTATAAAATTAAATCTAAATAGACTGTGATAAAGATACATATTGAATTCCTAGAGCAACAATAAAAAAAACAAAACAACAAACAAGTGAAAAACAAAGAGGTATAATTAAAAAACCAATGGAGGAATGAAAATGAAATACTTAAATTCATTAATCAAAACAAATACAGGGAAGAAGACACAGAGGAACAAAAAACAAATGAAACAAATGGGAAAAAAACCTCAAGATAGTTAACTTAAACCCAACCATATACATAATTACATTAAGTATAAATGAATTAAACACTCAATGAAATGGCAGAGATTGCTTGGTTGGATAAAAAAACAAGACCTGAATATATACTTTCTATAAGAGATGAATTTTAAATATGATAAAATTTAACAGAATATGATAAAATTCAACAGATAAGATCTATTGAAAGTGAAAACATGGAAAAAGATACCCTATGCAAATGGAAGCATAATAAAGGTGATGTGGCTATATTAATATCAGACAAAATATGAACTTCAGGAACCAAGACTATTACTAAAGGTAAAGAGTATGATTTAATAATGATAAGAGTTTCTTAAAGGATATCATAATCATAAATGAGTATGTATCTAATAACAGATCTTCAAAATACATGAAGCAACACTTATGGACCTAAAGAAAGAAATAGACCAATCTGTAATTATATTGATAAATTTTAAATATGTCTTTTGAATCATTATATTGATACTTAACAACTACAAAATATACATTCTCTTCAGGTGCACATGGGCAACATTCTCCAAGATAGACCATATGCTTGGCCATAAAATAAGTTTCAGTCTTCTAAAGGGAATCTACCAAAAACCCACAGCTAACATTTTAACTCAATAAATATTGAATATTTTTCTCCCTAAGATCGTGAATAAGGCAAAGATGTCTGTTCTTTTCATTTCTGCTCAGTATTGTGGAGGTCCTAGTCGGAGCAGTAAGACAAGAGAAAAGAACAAAAGGCATTAAAATTGGAGTCAAACTATATTTATTTGCAGATGACATGATTGTTTACATAGAAAATCTTAAATTACAAAATAAATACTTGAACTGATCAATTAATTTAGCAAAGTTACAGGAAACAAGCTGATTATATTTCTATATACTAGCAGCAAACAATTTCAAAAACAAAATTTAAAAGAGATAAACAGGATTATTTGATATGTTAAATTACATGGAAAATGTTGTCCAAAAAATGATGTTTAACCACTTCGGTACGGCGCTCACCGGCCGCGAAACCTTGCCCACAGCTGGCACTCACAGTCCGCACGATAGTTTGTGCTGTGCATTGACGACGAATCCGTTTTGCTCTTGTGTGATGAGGAAAGCTTTAAAGCACTGAAAGCTTGTTTTACTTTACAGGCAGCTTTAGGAAAATAACTGTAATAACTCCTACTAAGGACTTGTTAAAAGGTCACAGATTCGTAGTAACCTATTAGCTGAACGTACACACTGCAACTACAAAGATAAAAGCTGTAAAAGTAAAAGCTTTTGGCTGTTGACTAAAGTCGATGCTCGGCTGTGCGCCTTCATCTGTAGCTGTCGGCTAAAGTCAACGCTGGTACCAAAGTGGTTAACATAAAAAAACCAGAATTTAGAAAATTTTATTTGCAATAACATCAAACACAAATTTAACAAAAGATATGCAAAACCTCTGTGCTGAAAACTGTAAAACATTGCTGAGGGAAATTTTAAAAGACCTAAGTAAAGGGAGAGATATACCTTGTCCCTGGATTGTATGACTCAATATTAAGATGTCATTTTACCCAAAAAATTGATTTGTAGAAGAACAAAGTTAGAAGATTCATACAACCTGATTTTAAGACTTATTATAAAGCTCCAGTAATCAAGACAGTGTGTTATTGGCATAAAGACAAAAATATAGATCAGTGTAATAGAATTTCAGATTTAGACCCACAGATATTTCAGTCTACTGAATTTTTAAAAATTTGCCAATGCTGTTAAATGTGTAAAAGAAAATGTTTTAAATAGTTCTGGAACAATAGGATACACATATGGAAAAAAGTAGACTTTGACTCCCCCATTACACCAAATGTAAAAGTAAATTCAAGATCCATAGTAAACCAGGGAGGAGGAGGGGATGGGTATTTACATACATAGTGAGTGTGATGCACACCGTCTGGAAGATGAACACGCTTGAAGCTCTGACTCGAGGGGGATGGGGGGGCAAGGGCAATATATGTAACCTTAACATTTGTACCCTCATAATATGCTGAAAAAAATAAATAAAAAGAAAACATATGTCCAAAAAAACTAGTATAAAAATATCTGTATCTGCTTTATTTGTAATAGCCAAAAATTAGAGAAACAGCTCAAGTATTAATTAATAGGAAAATGGATAAACAATATTGATAAAAAGGAATACTAATTAGCAATAAAAAGGATGAACTACTGATATATGCAACCACATAGATGAATCCCAAAAATAAAATGTTGAGCAGAAAAACCAGACCAAAAAGATGACTGACAGTATGATTCCATTTATGTGAAGTTCAAAACAAGACAAAACTAATCTATGGTGATAGGAAGCAGAACAGAATCCATGAGGGGTGGGGATTGGTGGGCAGTTGCGTGGAAAGGTGAAAATATTCTATATCTTTATTGAGGTGATATATTGGGTGCATGCATTTATCAAGACTCGACATTCTTCATTTAAGGTCTATATGTTTAATTTATATAAATTTTTCCTAAGTTAAAAAAACAAGTTCAGTTTTTTTAAAAAGGCAACATGCCTGTCTTTTGCCTTTTAAAGAGCTCTTCCAGAAGCACCAATCAAAAGCTGTGTGTGAACTGGAAAATGTGGAAGAAATGGACAATTTCTTAGAAACATACAGCCTCCCTAGGCTCAACCAGGAAGAAATAGAATTCCTGAAAAGACCAATATCAAGTACTGAAATAGAAACAGCAATTAAAAACCTTCCTAAAAAGAAAAGTCTTGGACCAGATGGTTTCACATCCGAATTCTACCACACCTACAAAGAAGAACTGGTGCCTATCCTGCAGAAATTATTCCACAACATCGAGAAGGATGGAATCCTCCCCAACACATTTTATGAAGCGAACATAACCCTAATACCAAACCAGGAACGGATGCAACCAAAAAAGAAAGCTACAGACCAATATCCCTTATGAATATAGATGCAAAAATTCTCAACAAATTCCTAGCCAACCGAATCCAGGTGCTTGTCAAGAAAATAATCCATCACAACAAAGCGGGCTTCATCCCAGGGATGCAGGGATGGTTCAACATACGCAAATCTATAA
>VBSM01001562.1:19479190-19497123 GCA_008086735.1 Cheirogaleus medius
GGTGGTGGCAGGGGTAATATATCTGTATCCCCAAAATATAATGAAATAAAAGAAAAAAAATGTGAAATCATCTCATACTTTTTTGAACTGTGGGAGAATAGAGTGACCCTGGGCCATATTGGTATTTGGAGACAGAGCTGTCTTTGGAGAGAGCCTTTGGCCTTGGATGGATAGTGCAGGGAGGAGACTGCTTCAGCTGAATGATTGGATGAGCCACTTTTCTTTCTCTTCCTGTCAGACTCGGATGGAATGATAGACTCTTAGAATTGTGACGACCTCAGAGATCAAGGTCTGCGGGGTGGTACCTTTAAGTACCACAGCGCACCAGAGGAGCAGCTGGCATTCACGGGCAGTCCGCGGGTGCCTGTGTCAGTGCCACCTCACAGGCAGCAACAGGGGCCCTGTTGAGACACAGTCCCGCCACTGAGTAGAGGGTCATAGCTGTTGACAGCCAGGGAGAAAAGCCTGTTCCAAATGTCAGCGGTAAACTGAGCCTGCCAGCCTAATGACCTGGGGCTTCAGAAACAATTGCTTTCACTCTATAACCAGGTTGCTGTTGGTATCTTGGCTTTCTTTCACAAAAAGAAATGAACTTAATTTTATTTTTAATCTATCGTGTAAGTACATATAGACTGTGTTAATGGAAAACAAAAGATGTAAACAAGCTTTAAAGACACAAAATCTTTAAGAATCCAATGGCAGCTCTCCAAAATTAAGGAAACAAATTAAAATTTGAGATTAGGTTGAAAAAAAAGTTTGAATTGTGAGTAAAGAATCAATCACTCTGAAGATGAGGATATTTTAAAACTGTTGGAAGTACTTTAAAAGAAGAGAATTAAAGCTATGATATTTAACTTCTCTTAAGATCTCTGAATGAATCAGTCATTTGGAACCTGTGTGCTGGTTGACTTCTAGAAGCATGGCAAACTGAGCTCATCTCCCCACATAAATACATAGAAATGCCAGATAAAGCAAAACTAATGACAAAATGCCCACCACCTCCCTAGGTTTATTAACAAACTAAAACCCCTGTAATTTTTCCTATAAAGAAAGGAAGGAGGAAGGGAGGAAAGAACTGGCTCCAGCTAGAAACAGTAAGAGCAGGCGCATATTTTGCTGCAAACAAAATAATTTGTATGGACATTTTTATACCCTGATAAGGACATTACTATTAGATATTTTTATGGATAGACTTTTGGTTACCCCATTTATGTATCAGATTGAGACCCTTTATTTTATGGAGAGTCTTAGATCCTAAATTAAAATTCTTGCAATCTGTCCTAATCTTTGCTTAGATCCTCAAGTCCTAATCTGGAAAATTATGTATTTATGTTAAGGATATTTAGACCTTGGATTGTATCTATAGACTCTGATCATTCATCTCTGCAAAAGATGCCATTTTTAAACTTTTTTTATTGTAAAATATATATAGCATAAAATTTTCCATTTTAACCACTTTTAAGTGTGGCGTTAATTACATTCACAGTGTTGTGCAACCATTACCATTGTCTATTTTCAAAATTTTCATCACCCCAAACAGAAACTCTGTACTCATTAAGCAATAACTTCTCATTCCTGCCTCCCACCAGCCCTTGGTAACCTCTAATCTGCTTTCTTTATCTCTGAATTTGCTTATTCAAGATACTTCACGTAAGTGGAATCATACAATATTTGCTCTTTTGTGTCTAGCATAATGTTTTCAAGGTTCATCCATGTTGTAGCATGTATCAGTACCTAATTCCTTTATATGGCTGAAGTAATGTTCCATTGTATTTATATACAGTATCATATTTTATTGATTCATTCATTGATCAATTGATTTATTGATCAGATGACAAACACTTGGGTTGTTTCCACCTTTTGGCTATTATGAATAATGCTGCTTTGAACATTGGGTACAAGTATCTAAGTCCCTAGGATAGCATTTGCAAACTGAGAAATGTGCAGCTCTTTTATATAGAAAAATTAAATCTTCTGTATTTCAAGTGTTCACTGAAATTATTATTTCAGTGTTACTGAAGTATGCACAAACAAAACTAAGAATTAACTCATTATAGCTATTATATACCTGTGAAATCAAAACCAGTTTTTCAATTACATAAAAATAAAACTATAAAATCAATATAATTTAGCAATTTTCATCAAATTATATTTACTGAAAATAAATTGCTTGTGTTGGTTTTATTTTATTTATTTATTTTTTGTTTGTTTGTTTGTTTTTTTGAGACAGAGTCTCACTCTGTTGCCCGGGCTAGAGTGCCGTGGCATCAGCCTCGCTCACAGCAACCTCAAACTCCTGGGCTCAGGCAATCCTTCTGCCTCAGCCTCCCGAGAAGCTGGGACTACAGGCATGCGCCACCATGCCCGGCTGATTTTTTCTATATTTTAGTTGGCCAATTAATTTCTTTCTATTTTTTTTAGTAGAGATGGGGTCTCGCTCTTGCTCAGGCTGGTTTCGAACTCCTGAGCTCAAACGATCCGCCCACCTCGGCCTCCCAGAGAGCTAGGATTACAAGTGTGAGCCACCGCGCCCGGCTTGTGTTGGTTTTAATAGTGTAAAAAGATATATTTATAATTTTTGTCATGATGGACCATTATTTTTAGCTTTCATCATTATTATGTTTCCATTTTAACAGTGAACTCATTTTTAAACCACTAATGCATTATTTTGATGGGCAGTCCATTTGCTAAAGTAGCTCAGAGTATAAATCCGGAAAACAATGGGAAAACAACAATTCAATGAAAAATTATTTACTGAATATTTATTGCAACAGTTTCATTAATGAACTGTTGTGAGGAAGTGCCTATAAAAGCAAAATCCACAGAGTATATCTGTTCACTATCAGGTACTGATTGCTGTAATACAGGTTTTAGTAATTCAGTTAACCTCATACTTGTTTCTATTGGAGCTTGTTTGAATTGCTAATGTCATGATATCATTTGACCTTCATTTATTACAAACACATCACTTATTTATCAGTCTGCCTTTGCTTTCTGTTGACCCATTTCCATGAAACTAGACAGTGCTCTAAAATATTATGTTGTTTTTCTGATGTTAAATCACATTCTTAGTTTATTAAATAAGAACCTAAAGTCTTATTAAGAAAATGTCTTTACTTACAAATTATACTGGCCAAAAGAGTATTTTTGTCTTCATAATTGTAAAAAATTAAAATATGAGCACAACAATGAGACATAGGATAATGGTTATTTTGACATTACCATTTTCCTGCCCAAGAGCTGTTAGACATGCTTACCAACACCTGAAAAGATAAATCCTATCTCCTCAAGGTATTCCTTGGTAAAATCTTAAGTGCAAACATGAAAACTATCTGGAATACTGGAAATCCCATCATCCCAAATTATAAAGTGGTCACCTAAGAATTCTTGTGTTTATTCTTTATTGATACAAAAATATTTAGCAATCACAGAATTCAAATACCCGAAGAATATACCAAAGGTTAACACTACCTAAGTTTGACAAATACTGATCCAAACATTAACTTTATTGCTGTACTCACATTGAACTCTAATGCTTTACTCAACAAAGAGTTGGTCTGCTTTTTAAAAAATAGTTGTGTTGCCTAATTGATGCATTTTCTTCTTACTGGAAACCAAATATGATGAAGAAGGTTGCTTGATGAGCATGGAAGCTTTATACACAGTAGGCACTCAATAAGTGTTAAGGAATTGTTTGGTTAGGCAATGACTGCCCACTTCAACATCTCTATTAAAAGAAACACATTGTCAAAGCAACCTTGATAAGTACCTCATCCAATCAGTGATAATATTCCTTTCTCTCTACTCCATATTGACCCCATGCCAACCCTCAAACTCTGTTTTCTATGTAGTTACACCACCTTTAAAACCAGTTCCACAGGGTGTGTTTTTAATGAAATCTCAACTCTTATCCTATGAAAAAAAATTGATAGCAAATAACATAAATTCATAGTGTGCGGATTCCCAAAGGGAAGTCTTTTCTCCAGCCAAGGCATCTTCATTTTTGTTAATTGCTGACGTTCTTCTTGACGATCCCCTTTCTGGGGTGAGGACTTATAAATCTCTTATTCCTGCCAAATATTTTCATTTAAAAATATTAAATCCTTTCTATATTTAACTTAACGTGATTTTATACCTTATTGTATTTATAATTCTTCATTAGCCATATTTTTCTCTGTAAAAGTAATAAAAATTTAATGAAGATATATGATTTATCTAGAGATCATCTTTCTGTAGACACTAACAGATATATACTGGAATATCTCTTTTTTTGTTTTAAAAATTAAGTTTAATAAAAATAACTTATTTTTTACCATTGTCACTCTTCAGTGTAGTTTTCTAGTATTTAATACATTTCAGAGTGTATAAATATGGCCTCCTATCAAGTCACCACCAAAGGTCAAGAATCTACCTTTATATGTTTACAGTACCTTGCATATAGAAGGAGAGGAATAATATATTTTGAATAAATGATTAGATAAGTAATATAAATAGATATTACCTGAATCTACTTCATTAATATTTAAAAACCCCTACCTTAATTTTGACTCATCCAACCAATCAGCTTTGAGCCCTCCCAGAAGAGACATTATGCAGAAGAAATATATTTGTCTATTAGGTAGAGGCTTCTACTGTCAATAAATATGGTATCTCACCTCTTTAGTGATCCTTCTCTGCTGTTGGTCATGCGGGCTTGCTAGTAAGTGCCTCTTTTACTGCCTCTTCAACCCCATTTCCTTTTTGAATTTTCAGAAAGCTTCAAAAGAAATGTTTTAAATTTTCAAGAATGCTCCTAAAGACAATTTTATCACCATCACATACCTGTTGACATATATATCTTTGTAAATGTATGTAAAACAAAATTGAATGGGAGCCCTGTTTTTATTAGACTATTATAAATGTGAAATTTTATGCAATTTTGCATTTTATTTTTTGTACAGGCAGAAATACTCAGTGTCCTCAGTCACAGAAACATCATCCAGTTTTATGGAGTAATTCTTGAGCCTCCCAACTATGGTATCGTCACAGGTAGGAACTCATTATTTGACTTCTTTCTTTCCCCAATTAACCTAGCTTTAGATTCCTTAATATGCTAAAATGCTTAATATTAGATTCAGTCATGAATTGTGTGCTACTGTCAGATGTCACTTTTGTTGCTATAAAGCATTAATAAAACTGATTATATCAATATAATTAAGAATGGTGTTTCTACTTCTACCCATGTTTAATTGTGCTAATTATATCTGCGTAAATGCTATTTAAATGCACTCACAGCTGCAATACCAATATTTAAAGGTGCCATTTAACTAAAATTTCATTTAATTAGTTGAAATGAGAGATGTTTTTTGTAACTCTGTGACCTTTTATAAATTAAGATTTCTTGAGCTATTCGAGTTGTAATTCTTTGCAAGGCATTTTAATCCCCTTAGAGTGATCTTTCTTCAAGGTCTCTGATGTGAGAACAATATTTTTCAGGTTTGGTCAACTAAGTTGGTAATGACCTTGATCTAAATTATCACATAGTTTGGAGCAGCAGTCTATAACTGGTGGAAATACGCTTTCCAAAAAGGAGCATGTAGAAAGTTTTGCCACATGAAAACACAGAAAGTCACACATTTTTAATACTTTATGCTCATATTTTTATAGTCCAGTGAACAGTTTTAGGTCTATAATAACTATAAAGTTCAATTTACAATAAATAACTTTGATTAGGTTCTTTATCTTGGCAATACTTTGATTAAAAGAAAAACAAACAAGAAAACTTTAAAAGATTAACCCTGTCTTCTTCCACTGTAATGATAAGAACCTTATTGTCTTTATAGAAAATAACAGTAAAACACCCTCAGTAAAAAAGGATTGTATTAGGTACTCTCTTGCAAATTATCTCACCTAATACTTACAATAACCCTTTGACATTGGTAAAATAATTTCTATTTTACTTAATAAGAAACTAAAACTCTAACTTAAGTCACTTTCCCATCGACATGTAGCTAGTGGTAAAACAAGAGTGGTATAATTTTTTCAGATTGATTTTCTGCAGAAGCCATGCTTCTTACCTGCAAGCTAGAAGGTTCTAGAAGGCTATGAGCTCACTGGTTCTTAAGTTCAAAGGGACATGATTACTGTTAATTTCCATATTCTGGGGTCAGGTAGTTTAACATGCTTTTACTCTAAGTAGCAATTTTATCTAAGTTCTTAAGTGGAGGGACTTTTATCCCCAATTTGCTATCTATGATCTGTGCCTGAAATGGGACATGTAGCAATTTTTGTCTTGAGCCCATATTTCCTATTAATGTGAATACCCAAGAATGTGTTGTATTGTTAAGGTGGTACCACGCCTAACCTTTTAGGTCAGATTTCTGATTTAAAGTTAAACCTTTTTATGACCCATTTACCATATGGCTCCTTTTTTTCGAAGTTTATTGTGTTTAATTTTTACTAATTATTCAGATTTAGGTTTTCTCATCCTCATTTGCAGCTGATATTATTCTTATCTAGCAGATGAAAGTGTGTGTGATACTCTAAAGAGATTAGAAACTCTGCTTCTCATTTTATACTTTTGATATTTAATGCTTTTGAGAAGATTTCAGCTTAACTAACTCAAAGGGCTATGCATGAATTTTTCTAGTTTCTTGAGATGAAGATGAAGAATAGAAAAAGGGACTTGAGTTATGGTGTGAATTCCTTTTTCCAAGAGTTTACTGTCAGTCCCAG
Organism: Cheirogaleus medius; assembly: GCA_008086735.1. Classification (NCBI taxonomy): domain Eukaryota; kingdom Metazoa; phylum Chordata; class Mammalia; order Primates; family Cheirogaleidae; genus Cheirogaleus; species Cheirogaleus medius. Next base: position 19,485,905 of record VBSM01001562.1, read on the forward strand.
GGAGGATGTGAAACACATTCATTCTTAGCCAGCATATTCAACCTGGGTTATCTAATGTAAAAGTGGGAGGAAGAATCCAAGCAGTTTGAGGAGTAGGTTTGATTTTATTTAGTTTTTGTATCAGACTAGCCAGTCCTTTATTTCAAGTATCCCTTTAGCATTCTCTACTCGTTTCTACACCTACCCACGTTCTTTAGTTAAATTGATTAGTTCTTTATAGATCTATATCTATCTCCCTGCAGAGCCAGTAAGTAAGCAAGTGTTAACATTAAACATTTCTTTAAAATAACTTAAGCTTCAGAATTGTGAGATAACAGTAAATTGTGCATTTATAGCTCTCTCATTGACCTGTGAGGTTGATTGTTATAGAGACCTATTAGCCAAGTTTTGGTGGCTTAAAATATATTAATTTGCTATGATTATTTTTGTACATAGAGATGTTAGTTTTAGTTAAATGTTTGTTTATGTGAACCTTTTCAACCAACCCTCTGCAACATTAGGATCAAGCCATGCTCTATGCATGGGTAGGAGGACATATGTCACCTGAGCCAAATTGAGGAATTAAGAGATCATGTGGATTAGGGGTGATAGCACTTAACCTGCCACTTGAAGTGAACACAAGTCTTAGTGTGAGGAGGTTAAGAGAAAAATAAAGATAGGCAGGCAAATAGACCCTGATCACCCAGCCTTGCTAGATACCCCTCCGTGAACCTCCTTGTCTTTATTGGGTGTTGGAGGCTCTGAGGAAGAAACTTGAATGTCTTGAATCCATTCAACTTGAATTTTTTTGTTAATAGAAAAGGTTATTGCAGCAGGCAGCTGCTGTCACTGATACCAAAGGCTTGAAAGAATGATTTATCAGAGTGATGGAATGTAATGAGCACTGGAATGGGAATTGGGAGATGTAAGATCATGTCTTGATTCTGCCAACGCTTCATAGATGGGTCACTGATGATCTCTCTGTCTCAGTTTTCTCATGTTGAATGAAGGGACTAGAATAGATGGTCTCTGGGTAAGAGTGTGTATGTGTATACTTGTGCATGTGTGTTTGCTGAAACTTTTCATCACAGATTTATAAAACCTGCATATAAGGGTCCCTAGGGAAGAGTCTAAAAGGTCGCTGCCAATTTATTTCCCTTGGAAGGGAAATGAGCATCTTTCCTCCAGTGCTATGAAGAAATGAGGTAACCAGAGTTGCAGACTCTAAAGTCAAAAGAAAAGATAAAATAATGGATCATCTTCTTTTTGATCTTTGGAAACCTCTTCATTCTGTACTACTCCCATTCTTTTAGTTTTTAAAATATATATACTAACAGAAATACTTGAGGGCAGGAGGAACCTCTGGGAGACAAAGGAAGGAAGGGATTGTTAGATACTAGATCCTGTAGCTCTTTTGTAGCAAGTGGATCAAAGGGGAACCCCCACCCAAAGTATCTGGTAATCTAAGAGTAGAGAAAGGGCGGCAGACTGGGTCCCAGGGTTCCAGAGGAAAGTGATTTAGAATCCTAGAGGCCTAGGGAATTGCATCTTTGTGCTCAGGGGCTCTTAAGGTTTTTCCTATTCTACATTATCTCTTATCAAGACTCTAAGAGAGGGTACTAGCTCTGCATGCTTTGTCAGCAGGCCCAAACTCTCGTTAAACTCAACCATGGAAAATATGTTAATTTTTAAGTGCCCAATCTCATTTCCTTTAACTTGGTCTTGATTTATTTTAAGCACAGACACATCTAATTTGCATGTTTTTATATTGTGCTGCTTATTTCTTATTACCAATTAGAGACAAGTGTCACATCTTGTTATAACAAATTCCAGACATTTGCTCAAATTCATTTGTTCTATTAGTTATAATCCAAAGTAAACTTGATCTCGGTGATATTTTATTATAAAGAGATTTCATGGTAATGGTATTGATTTCAACAATATTGATGATATGTTTACATTTTTCAAAGCCAGCTATTGTCACCATAAAACTCAAAGGGAAGAATTATCTTAGAAATCAAAAGGAAATGTTTGCTTAGTGTGGTTCTTAATGACTTTTTAAAAATTAAAACAAATGCTTTTGTACTAAAGTCCAATGAACTACTTTCTTGAGAGAAGTGGTTTGAAAAGCATATAACCATATGTGTATCTGCTGAGTCCTCAATTTCCAATCAGAAGACCAAAAGGATAAAAGAATTAAATGCCTATTTAAAATATTAATATGTCAGTTTAGCTACACACATAAAGATCATATTTTATATGAAATAAATGTATTAGTATTGCTTTTCTTGCAACTTCACATTCATGAAACAATTTCACTTAATCAAGTGTCTTCTACATCCCTTATCATATAATTATACTTATCATATAATGACTTTTTAAGTTATCTTAACACGGTTTTTAGAGTATATTATCTTCACTGTAGTCGATGTTTGAAATATAGTAGTTTTTGGATCTCTGTATGACACTGTCTCTGGATATTTATCTTAAGCGACAAGTACCCAATGATGTAACAGGATTGTTGGATATTTTAGTCCTGTATGATAAATTTGTAACCATAACTAATTGCTTTTTAAAGTGATCTTTAGAAGACTTGTTTCCAGGGACATCCCATAGTTGCAATTGAGAGCTTATAGTTCCAGGTTTAATTGCTCTGTGTTAAATTTTGTTGCCCCTTTTTGTTTACATTTTACAATTATTTATTTATTAATATTTTTTACGTGGGGTACCTGGGGGCGGAATCTAGGGGAAAAGGACGAGGTCCAGGCTCACCCCTTGTTTCCTCCTTTTCTTCCCTCCCTCCCTTCTGTCCTTTTTTGTCTTATTCATGTAGGTGATCTTTATGAGCCTTCAAAAACTAGCTTTCATTAAAGTACTCTCAAGCTCATATATTTTCTCCAAACAGTGTTTTGTTGTTGAAAATAAAGTAATTGAGAGAGTTCCCTAAAATATGAAAGATTTTAGAAGTACCTGAATATAAATTGACTCACTCTTTTCTGAGGGATAATTTTTTTGGTGATGGAAATTAACCTTACTTTATATTTGCCATATACAGTTATTCTCAAAGGTCATGAAATAATCTTCTACCAAATGCATTTTAGTAACCAGAAAAGATTTAAATGGTATATCACCAGAGATGTTTTTATTTATAGAAAGCAGCTTCATTGTCTAGAATATATGGTAGGTAATATAGGCCAGGGGTCCCTAACCTATGGTGAGTTGTATAATTATTTCATTATATATTACAATGTAACAATAATAGAAATACAGTGCACAATAAATGTAATGCACTTGAATCATCCCAAAACCATTCCCCACTCCCCAGTTCGTGAAAAATTGTCTTCCATGAAAACGGTCCCTGGTGCCAAAAAGGATGGGGACCGCTGGTATAGGTTACTAACCCCTTTATTGTTAATTGGACCAAGCTGTTTAATAGGAAAACTTAAAGCTCTTTTCTTCTTTGCTATTCCTTTATTAATCTAAGATTATCATTTTATTGTAATTTTATGCTATTTGACTGATAGTTATTATATAATTTGATGTCAAAATAAAAATTACACACACACACACAAAAATGTGCTTCTTATCCAGTGAGATAATTAATGTTTTGCCATGAGTATTAGTATTTTTCCCAAGGAATGATTTCTCGTGATAACATACATTTAATTGCATGAATCAACTTTAGTTTCAAAGTATTGTTCTTACCTATGTCTTTACAGATAGAAAAAGCTATTTTTTGAAATTATAGACATTAATATTATGATGATGCTAATTATTATAAATAATTAAAGCTCTGATGGGGTAATTCTCAGCTTCCCAAAAATGAAACTTTTCCCCAAGTTGGCTTGTAATATGAAAAAAAAAAAATTTCTGGAAGAGACTTCCAGCTGTGGATGAATTAGGAGGTCAGCAAATCCTCTTTACATAAAGTATCTATAAGTCTGGACAAAATTTTCAGCACTCACCAAAAGCATACCACAATCTGAGAAGTGTGTATGCTTGGAAAACCACGGAATTTTGGATAATAGTGGGAGTCAGTAGTGCTCTTGCCTGGATTGTTCTCATTTTTCTCCCTCTACCTTGAACCCAGCTCAGCCAGCACAGAGGGCAGGCCATGAGGATTGACACAGTTGAAGGGTACTCACTAGATTTGGAATGATGAGTCATGATCACATCTGGCAGCATTGTCAGTAGGTGATGTTCTTGGTGGCAGGCACCAGGGATGGCTAATAGCTCTATTAGTCTGCACTGAGGGTTGTGATTTGGATAAATATATTCCTGACTGAGGCCACACGTATGCAAAACAGAGAGGGTAGAGGGCGCAAGTATCCACATACTCCTTGTAGGTCGCTAAGCACATTTGTGAAGGAGACCAAAAAAAAAAGGCCAGTGGAAAGTAAAAACCTGGACAGACTTGAAAACAGCCTGAACTTTGAATGTACTCTCACTACTTACATGCGGATTCATGAGCCCAAGGTATTTAAGCACAACTTTCTTATAATCGTTGCCTGATCATTAATCTATGCAGATAAAGGACAGCCCCTAAAAGTCTAGGCTTAGAAATAAAAGCAAGGTTTTTATTTAAAAAAACCAAAAAAACAAAAAACCTAAGCATAGCTATCAGCCGGGGACACACTGTGGGGGAGACAGATTTAATAAATTTAGTCTAAGCAAGTTAATAAACAAACACAATCAAGAAAAACTTTCAGGGGATAAAGTTAGAATTCAGAGTTGCTGTTAATTCATTATCTAAAGTGCCCAGTTAAAAAAAAGACATGCAAAGAAACAGAAATGTGCATAACCCATGTTCAAAAAGAAAAACCATCAATGGAAATAGTCTGTTAGTGTCCCCAGACATTAACACACAAAGCTTTCAGAGCATCAGTATGTGCCAAGAACATATAGGAAACTGTGTTTAAAGAATTAAAGGAAAGCATGAAAGTAATGAATCAATCAATAGAGAATCTCAGGAAGACAGAAATTATTTTAAAAATTAATTTTTTAAAAAGTGGGGGGGACCCAGTGGAAATTCTGGCATTGAAAAAGATAATATTCAAAATAAAAAATTCTCTAGAGTAAATAACACAAGAAAAAATCAGTGAATTTAAAGTTAGATTAATAGAGATTATGTAATTCAAAAAAGAAAAAACATTTAAAGAAAAATGAAAAAAACCTCAAAGTCCTTTGGGACAATATCAAGTATACCAATAAATGTATAATAGGAAAAGAAGAGAGGGGGGTTAGAAAAATATTTGAAGAAGTAATGTCTAAAAACTTCCTGAATTTGATAAAATTCATTAATGTACATATTTGAGAAGCTCAACAAACCCCAAGTAGGATAAATGCAAAAGAACTGACACTAAACCATATTCAAACTGTTGATAAAGATGAAATAAAAATCTTGAAAGCAGCAAAAGAAAAATAACTCCTCGTGTACAAGGGAACAGCAATATGATTAATAACTGACTTGACTTCTCATCTACAGTAATAGAGACCAGAAGGCAATAGAATGACATTTAAAGTGCTAACAGAAAAAGCTGTATCCAGCAAAATTATTTTTAACAAAATAAAATAAAAATAAAAATATTCTTGGCTAGAAAAATGAGAGAGTTTGTTGTTAACAGACCTGCTTTTTAAGAAATACTAAAGGAAGGCCTTGGGGCTGAAAAGAAATGACATCAGATAGTAATTAAAATTCATAGGAAGAAATAAAGGGTATGGAAAATTTCCAGTAAATATGTGGCTTAGTATAAAAGATTCCATAAATATATTTATTCTTACTTCTCATAACATCTTTAAAAACATAAGAGTGAATAAGGAAAATTTTTTTGTTGACTTTCACTGACTTTAAAATGTGTGTGTGTGTGTGTCACAATAGCATAAATGATAAGGCAGGGCATGGAGTAATATTGGAGAAAAGTTTCTATATATTACTGTAATTAGGTTAGTGTTAATCTAAAGTAGATTGTGCTAAATTTGATGTATTTTATAATCCCTTGAGCTACCACTAAGAAAGTCAATTAAGAAATAATAATCAACCAGAAATTAAAATGATACATTAAAAGTATTTAACATAAAAGAGTGCAGTAAAGGGGGAACAGAAGACTGAGAAGGACAGAAGATAATGTATAAAACAAAAGGGCAAATGTAAACCCAACCATATTAATAATTGCATTAAATGTAAATGGTCTAAACACCCCAGTTAAAAGGCAGAGATTGTCAGACTGGATAAAAAAGAAAGATCCAACTATATACTGTCTACAAGAGACATACCTTAGATTCAAAGGTACAAATAGCTTGAAAGTAAGAAGATGGAAAAAAATCATACCATGCAGACAATAACCATCAGAGAGCTGGAGTAATTATATTAATTTCAAACAAAATAGACTTAAGAAATATTGCTAGAGACAAATAGAGCCATTTTATAATGATGAAAGAACAATAATAAGGAAGATACAGCAATTGTAAGTGCATACACACCTAACAACAGATCTTCCAAGTATGTGAAGCAAAAACTGACTGAATTAAAGGGAGAAGAAATAGGCAATTCAACCATAACTGATTTCAATATTCAACTCTCAGTAGTTGATAGAACAACTAGACAGACAATCAACAAGGATATAGAAGACTTGAAGAATACTCTCAACCAACTCTACCTAACTTATATGTAAAGAGTACATATTTTTTCAAGTATATATGGAACATTCTCCAGGATACCTCATAAGGGAGGCCAAGAAATACAGGTCTCAATACATCTGAAAAGATTGATACTATGCAACATGTGTTTTCCAACCACAATAGAATTGTTAGAAATCAACAACAAAAGGAAATCCGGAAAATCTCCAAATATTTGGAAATTAAACAACATACTTGTAAATATCCACTGAGTCAAAGAAGACATCACAATAGATTTAAAAATATTCTGGACTGAAAGAAAAGAAAAATGCAACATATAAAAATTACAGAATATAAATAAAGCAGTACTTACAGGGACATTTATAGCTTTCAACACCTATGTCGAAAAGAAGAAAGGTATGAAATGGATAACTTAAGCTTTGACCTAAAGAAACTACAAAAAGAACAAAATAAAACCAAAGTAAGCCAATAAAAGGAAATACTGAAGATTAGAATATAACTCAATAAAATAGAAAACAGACAAATAATAGAGAAAATCAGTGAAACTAAAAGTTTGGTCTTTGAAAAGATCAATAAAATTGACAAACCTTTAGCTAGATTGACCAAGAAACCAGAGAAAAGATACAGATTAACAAAATCAGAAATGAAAGAAAGGGCAGAACTATTGCTCCTACAGAAGTTAAAAGTAAAGGAATGTTAAGGCAAACTTTATGCCAACATATTAAACAATTTAGATGCAATTAACAAATTCCTAAAGAGATACAAATTGTCAAAACTGGCTCAAGAAGAAACAGAAAATCTGAAGAGACCTATAAGTAAAAAAAAAAAAATTGAATTAGTAATTTAAAATTTTCCATAAAAAAGTCCTAGGCCAAGATTATGTCACTGGTGAATTCTATCAAATGTTTGTAGAAGAAATAACACCAGTTCTTCACATACTCTTTTAGAAAATATCCCTCATGAACATAGACGCAAAAATCCTTAGCCATATTAGCATACTGAGTCCAGCCACCTATAACAAAGATTATACACCTTGACCAAGTAGAATTTATCCCAGAAATGCAAGGTTGGTTTAACATATGAAATCAGTTGATGTAAGGTTCCATAATAGGTAATAAAATCATAGAACATAAGACAAAAACCTTATATGTCAGAAAAAGCATTTGACAGGCTATAATACCCACTGATAATGAGAAATCTCAACAGACTACAAATAGAAGGGAATTTTCTCAACCTGAGAAATAGCATCTATAAAATCCCACAGCTAATATTATACTTAATGATGAAAAGCTGAATGTTTTCCCCCTAAGACTTGGAACAAGGCAAGGAGATTCTGCTCTCACCACATCTATTCAACATTGTACTGAAGGGTCTAGCCAGTGTGATCAGGAAAGAAAAAGAAATAAAAGGCATCCAAATTGGAAAGGAAGAAGTAAAACTGTCTTGTATGGCAACGTGTATTTAGAAAATCCCAAAAAATACACCCCCAAAACTCTTCTAAAACTAATAAACATGTTTATGTTTAATGAAGTCACAAGGATCCAAGGTCAACATACAGAAATCACTGTACTTCTATATAATGGGAATTAATAACCTAAAAATGAAATAAAGAAAATAATTCCATTTACAACAGTACCAAAAAGAATAGAATAGTTGAGTATAAATTTAACAAAATAAGTGTAAGACTTGTACAATGAAAAATACAAAACATTGCTGAGAGAAATTAAAGATCTAAATAAATAGAGAGACATTAGAAGTTTATGATTTGGAAGATTCAGTATTGTCAAGATAGCAATTCTCTCCAAGTGATCCATAAATTGAACACAATTCCTATCTAAATCCTCGATGACTTTTTTTTTTTAGAAATTGACAGGGCAATCCTAAAATTTCCTTGGAAATGCAAAAGACTTAGAAATAGCCAAACCAATTTTAAGAATTAAGTTTGAGAATATAGACTGCCTCATTTCAAAACTTGTAAGTCAGCTGTAATCAACATAATATAATATTGGCACAATATATATAAGCATTAGACCAATGGAACAAAATTAAAAGTCTAGAGGAAAAAAAACCTCACACTCATCAATTGATTTTCAACAAAGGTGCTAACACAATTCAGTGGGTAAAGGATAGTCTTTTCAACAAATTATGCTGAAATAATTAGACATTCATATGCAAAATAAATTCTACCTACACCTTGTACCATACATAAAAATTAACTCAAAATGGATCATAAACCTAAGTGTAAGGGCTAAACCTGTAAACCTCTTAGAAGAAAAATAGGAGAAAATCTTTATGCCTTTGGGTTACACAAAGAGTTTTTAGATAGGACACCAGAAGCACAAACCATTAAAGAAAAAATAATAAATTGGAATTCAACAGAATTAAGAATTTCTACTCTTTGAAAAATGCTTTTAAGAGAATGAAAAGACAAGGGATAGACTGGGAGAAAATATTTGCAAGTCATGTTTCTGAGAAAAGACTTGTATCTAAAATAAAGAACTGTTAGAACTCAGTAAAACAACCCAACTTAAACATGGGCAAAAGGTTCAGATAGACATTTTGCTTAAGAATATATACAAGGGGCTAATAGGCACATGAAAAGATGCTCAATTTCATTAGTCACTGAGGAAATGCCAATTAATAGTGCTATGAGATACCACTAGAATTATACCCACTAGAATGGCCATAATCAAAAAGAGAGACAATATGAAGTGTTGGTTAGGATGTAGAAAAACTGAAACCCCCATGCATGGCTGGTGGGAATATAAAATGGTACAACCTCTTTGGAAAGCAGTTCTTTTTAAGATAGTTTCTTAAAAAGTTAAATATAGCTTATCATATGACCCTGAAATTCCACTCCCAAGATTCTATCCAAGAGAAATGAACATATTTCCACATGCACACAAATGTTCCCAGCAGCATTATTCATAATAGCCCCAAACTAGGAACAATCCAAATGTCTATCAACTGGTGAATGAAGACACCCAATGTAGTGTACATCCAGTGGAATAGTATTCAGCAATAAAAAGGAATAAAGTAACTAAAAATTAAAAGGAATAAAGTACTGCTACATGCTACAACATGAATGATCCTTAGAAACATGCAAAGGGAATGAAGTCAGACACAAAGACCACAATTTCAATGATTCTATTTTTATGAAATATGCAGAAAAGGCCCATTTGTAGAGAGAAAAAACAGATTCTAGAGCTGGGGTGAGAGTAGTGATTAACTGTAAACCAGCACGAGGAAACTGTTTGGAGTGATAGAAAGGTTCTACAACTGGATTATGGTGGTCATTGCCCAACTCTACGAATTTACAAAAAATCATCAAATTATACACTCATAGTGGGTGGATTTTATGGTGCATAATTTATGCTTAAGTAGAGCTATTTTTAAAGGAATTTTCTCACTTGACCTTTTGTGCTTAAATTTTGAAAGCTCTTCTAAATCCTTATGCAACAAGGATTGATTTGTTTACATTGTCAGATAAATCCTCTGATTTATGTGTTTAATATTATGTATCCCATTCGAATAACAACTTTTGAAGAAATGCCTATTTACATGTGTACCTTTGTCTCAAATACATTCTTCTAACACCTTTTTGTGTTTCTCACTTCCAGCTAAATGGCTTTTGATTCTCAACTATTCATTCTATGTTAGTGGTGGTATCTTTCACAATTTTTTTTCCAGGATGATATTAACTTTTAGAAACTACAGCTTGGAACAATTTTTATATACTTTTGATGTCTTTTGTTAAATTCTTTAACATATTTTCCCAATGAAAATATAAAAGCTTATTTCTGAAATGTACTTTGGTTTTAATATTATTCATATCTTCATTTTAAAATAGAATATGCTTCTCTGGGATCACTCTATGATTACATTAATAGTAACAGAAGTGAAGAGATGGATATGGATCACATTATGACCTGGGCCACCGATGTAGCCAAAGGTAATAGTGCTTGGTGTATTCTTGTGAATTTGGTGGGGAGCATTTTCCCATCCTGAAGTGGGGACTTATGTCAGAAAATTTTTTATTCTGTTCTTTAGATATTCTTTTTTCAGAATAAAAGTAGTAAGACTTCTGCAACTAATTATACAGATAATGTTTGAGGTCATTGCCTTTCCGCTCCTGAATTTCTTTTTTCTTTCTCCTTTCTCTACATTATTTCTTTCCTTAAAATCAAGTTCTAGCTTCAGGGCAGACATTTTTGTCATGTTTTGTCATATGTAATTGACTAGCTTGCTTGACACATTAAAGAGAAAAATCATAATTCCATTCTTGTTCTGAAAGTCTCTACTTAGACTCGGTATCCAGAAAACATGATTTATTATAGGATTAGTTCTACTCATTTTGTATATGTAATATGCTAAAAATAGAAATCACTTGGAAAAAAAAATCTTATTTGTCCTGCCATGTAAAAGCAATTCAGATTTTATTTTATATTTAATGTAAACTTGGACATCACCTTTGGAAATTAAATATTTTTAATACACAAGATCCCTAAACAAGGTGCCCAGTTCTTTCCCCTCATAAATTCCTGCATGGACTAATGCTTTCTAAAGCAATTCAGATTCCATTTATTTTTATCTTTTTTTTTTTC
>VBSM01001562.1:19497223-19575658 GCA_008086735.1 Cheirogaleus medius
CTTTTTTTTTTTTTTTAAGTTTCATGCTAGATGCTGCTGCTGAATGATACTTCATTACCTTATGAGAGTAATAAGCTCTGTGTCTTAAAGGGTGATGTATTTAAGGCTTTGGCTGTGTTAATTAACTTAATTGTGTCTTCATGCATCAGGCATCTCAGATCAGACTTAAAATTGCGTATTCTTCAAGATATTTTCATGTAACATCATAGTCACGTCTCTGCATCTCAGTAGTACACAGGGACCACTTGTTTGTAAGCAAGGTGATATACTATTATTGGAAGCTGCCGGCAGCATGGTGGAAATACTCTTGAATGAATGTAAACGCATATATAGGCAGTCCTTGACTTACAGCACTTTATCTTACAGACATTTGCATTTAGGGTGCTTAGCCAATTACACCCATGTTATTACTTAATGGCACTTAAGATGGATAGACAGCAAACAAATCAACTGACATCAGTCTCTGCTTCCTGCTGTGCTCTACTTAAGCATCCCTGGTTCCCAGCCTGTAAACCTCTTCTCCTTGCCCCCTCTCAACTGCCTACCCCAGCATCCCTACCCACGGGGTGGGTTTCTTGGCTCCAGATCAGCTCATTCTCTGGGGTTTCTAATGGAGTACTGGCGCTCTGCATCTGAAGGATAAGGAAGAGAAGGAACGGAATTAAGTAACAAACTAGAACCACAGGTAAAGAATAGAGAAGGAGAGAATGGAAGTGGACCCCCTGTCCAAAAATACAAAATAATAAAATCCATTTTGCCTGGCTGGTGAATTAATCTGAAAGGCAAGTGCTAATGTGTTTGGTCTCAAGTGAGAAGATCGAGGCAGAGAACAGGTTTATTTATTAATAGTCACAGATAATACTTAACATTTAAAAACCCTTTAAGATGGCCTATAAAAGAAAAACATAAATTAATGCTTTAGGAACGATTTTAACCCTCTAATAAACCTGCATATAGAACTTGGAAATTAAATAGGAAGGCTTGATTTTTGTTCATTCTTTTTCAAATTCAGCTATGTACCAGTTTCAGTTTGACCATGATTCAATCCATTGGAGCAATATGTTAAGAAATCAGGCTGGGAGCTGTGGCTCACGCCTGTAAATCCTAGCACTCTGGGAGGCCGAGCCGGGCGGGATCACTCAAGGTCAGGAGTTCGAGACCACCCTGAACAAGAGCGAGACCCCCATCTCTACTAAAAATAGAAACAAATAAATTGGCCAACTAAAAATATATAGAAAAAATTAGCCGGGCATGGTGGCGCATGCCTGTAGTCCAGCTACTCGGGAGGCTGAGGTAGAAGGATCACTTGAGCCCAGGAGTTTGAGGTTGCTGTGAGCTAGGCTGACGCCACAGCACTCTAGCCAGGGCAACAGAGTGAGACTCTGTCTCAAAAAAAAAGAAATCAAAGAATGAGTAATTCATTTCAAGTAAGAGTAGATTCATGCATTTTGAAATAAGCATTGCTCACCATCATTGCTGTTAAGAGAGTATCTCCTCAAAGCAAAAAAGATTCTCTTCTTTCTAGACAGGAACAGAAGTGGAGGGTGGGCTAGCAAGTATATCTGAAATTGCTGCAAGTCAATCAACAATGCGTACAAGGAACAATTAAAGTAGATAAGCCTCAATCCAGTCTTAAAATGGTCATCATTGATTCCATATCTCCACAAAAGTCTCCTCATTGACAGCTGTCAAATCTTTTTAGGAAACTCTGAACATTAAATCTGATGAGAGTGTTTTTCAGCCTTCTTAATTGTTGGCAATAAAAATAAGACAGAATTATAGATTGCTCTATAAAACAGATAGAATTTTATGTGATTGTGATTACTACTGTTGATGTGCACTAAATATTATTTAAGTGTATACTGTGCATTGTACACAAATAATTTATGGTACTTATAATAATCTGCCATGAGGAAGAAGAGTGCCTGTATTTAAAGTTTTTATACTAGAGTCTTATATTTTGAAATTCTTGTCAGCAAGTGTAGAAACTATCTATTTCTACCACTAAGAGTAAGTAAATAGATTCTACCTAAAAAATTTTTGAAGAATCTGATTCTAAAGCAAAAAAGAGGTAACTATGAAATTTAGTCATGAAGGTTATTAAATGATACCCAGGTTGTAGCTATTGAATTTTTACAGTTTGAAGTATGTAGAACTTCATATTAGTAGATAAATTTCCTTTATCCTGGTTATATCTTGTTTAAGATCATTTGAATTACTAATACTTGTGTTAACTTGACTCTTTTCAGTGATATCATTATAAGGCAAGAGTTTAAATTTTTTTCTTATTTTCTTAGTTCTTTTATGATTCTTCCATAAATACTAATCAGAATAGTAGAAGAGTAAGAGATTAAAAATTAGTCTTTAAAAAACTGAAATGTTCTATATGCTTTAAAAAGCCAAAGTCTGCTTCCTAAATTATTTTCAATGGATAGTTCATTTTAAAAAGAAGCCTGTTTGATTGTGGTGTGGGGGGTTATTTCTTCCATTATTTAGAAAAGATAACTTGAGAAATAAGGAGAGGATATATTTCATTAGAAAATTTTCCTTCTCTTTATTCTAAAGGGGTATACAATACATAAATACAGAGTCAAACACTAGTAAGGGGATAACCATGAAATATGTCTTTGAAAGTATAATTTTTGATTCAAAATAATAAAACTCTACAAAGTTTATATATACCCAGTTTACTAAAGTAACTTGATTTATATCCAAAATATCATTGAGAGAATTTTGGAGTATGTTAAATATAGATTATCTCAAAGATTTATCCTTGTAAAAAGAATAAAATATTTAGTAACTACTATATATTTTTCTATCTGAAGATCATAAAATTCTTTACCAGCCCTAATCAGTCCTCCCAATTCTTCCCATCCCTACCCTACCTCCACTCCCCAGTCTTGTTGGAATGAATACTGTGCAAATAAATAAACCAAGCTCCAACTGGATAACTGCAAACATCCAAATGAAAAGTGAAAACCCTGGTCAGAATATGGCAGATTGAGAAGGCAATTGGTAGTGGAATACCTTAGTCATAGAGTACTTCTTCCAGTGGTTACTGTGTTATTTTCATGCAGACTCCAGAAAATCAAGGTGTCCTTATTAGGTATTGTTAAGAAGCTAGTGTTACTCACAATTGGATTCCAACCTTTAAGAGATTTAAGCACATAAATTTTACTTAGCATGTAAATGTTACCATGTAGACATATCCTGTTTCTGTTTTATCAATCATGGAAGAATAGGACATATGAAATTAGTTTCTGCTATTGAATTCTTTGAAAAAATATGAAAGGGAATACTGATGCAATATTGAAAAATATTAATAGGCCTTTTTTCCTTCTTGTATGAAAAGGAATGCACTATTTACATATGGAGGCTCCTGTCAAGGTGATTCACAGAGATCTCAAGTCAAGAAATGGTAATGTCATGCATTTTTATTTTACCTATTTTGTTACAAATTACATGCACCTGTATATAGAAATAAACATGCTTTACATATATTTTGTAACCTGTTTGACTCACTGCTGATACCATGGAAGTCTTTCCACTATCAATTAAATATCAAAATTCTCTATATTATTTGAAGAAGCTGCATAGTAGTCCCCTGTATGAATATAACACAGAATGTAAACATTTGGATTGTTTACATTTTTCTATGATAAGAAATTTCATGCTCAATACCTTTCAGCCAAATTTTCAACACATCCCTAATTACTTCCCTAAAATCATTTTCTAAAAAAGGTATTGCTGGGTCAAAGTATGTAGTCATGTGTTTTTAGTCTTCTATTTTTAGGTGGTCCTCTGTGCTAGCAATTTTTGGTTTTGTTCTTGTTCCAAATTACATGGTGTGAATTGTTTATGTCAGTCATGCCTGTATTACCTGGAGCAGTGCCCCAAATGAGCAGCATGTTTGCGAGTTTGGAAAGCAAAGTCTCTATTTTTCTTCTTTCTCTTCTTCTGTACTTCATAAAGTTAGTTTATGGTCCTGTGTTTTATAATTTGGAGGGTGAGCATTTAAAAATATCTTGCAGGATTTGACTTTGCCGTCAAGTGGAAGTGGTAACAGAATGCTCCTTCTCTTAGGTCACTTCAAAGTTACTGGAGAAAGGCAGTCAGATACCCTAGCTATCCAGAGCTAGCTAAGTAAACATCAGAGTTTGCCACTTTTTAAAAAACTTTGCTTTTAATTAATTAATCATTTTCATGCTTTCTAAGTGGTTCTTCTTCGGGAGGAGGAGGAGACTATTTATTTTTAGCAGATCTTTAGATCACCACAGTTAAATTGGGTACATGCTAATAGTGTGATCCTTAGCTTAGGTGGTGACAGCAAGTAGTGGCAGGGGACCAGGGAATGAATGGACCAGGCACCCTTGCTTGTACATACTCCAGGACCTTGAGGTGTGTGTGCACTTGGCGGGGTCGAGGGGAGGGAAATTGTGGGCACCTGCCATCATCAGTAGTCCAGGTTGGACCCCCAGCCTGGCCCTGCCAGTTGCCTCTGGCTTATTGTCTTTCCCTCTTCTAGGTGATCACTTACCATTTGGCTCTGCTTAGACATAAGTTTCCTGGAACTAGACACTTTTGATATATGATTGGCTAACAGGAAGTCATTAGGTAATAATCTACAATCTAGTAGGAAATATCAGAGTTTTATGACTTTGTAAATTTCAGTTCCTGCTTAGAATTTCAATTTAAACAAGTTGTTTGACTGCAGTATGTCCTAAATCTTCCATGTGAGAATAATTAACTAAATTGTGAGCTTATTCATGCTATCATTATGAAGACTATATAACAGTGGAGAATACCCCCATTTTTAAAAATTTTAATGTGTGTGTAATTAATAGGAACACACACATTCATGTTGCAAGAATATAGACCTAACTTTTAGCAATTTTTTTCCTGGGAGAGGGAACAAGACTCTTTTATTTTCTGTGTTATATATTTTTATAATGGTAGATTTTTTAGAAATGAGTATTTGTTAATCTTATAATGAGAAAACTGAATATAATATTAATATTTATATTTATATTTGTAAAAGCTTATAGCTTGTTACTTATAATATCATGTTTACCCTGAGGCTATTTCTGTTTATTAGATCATGCAAGAATTATTTTCTCTCCTTATTAAAATCATTATTAGCACCTAATAAGTATTGATCATCTACCATGTTCAAGGCACTATATGGCTTATGAAAGAAATACCAGAAACATTTCTTCAGGGTTTTATCCTTGACTTCATCCGCTCTTATGCTTTTATTCTTACACTCCCATAAAAGCCCCATGTACATATTAACACTCCCAAACAGATCTCAGGTTCAAAACTATATATCTTATCTTCTTATTAGACATACTTATAAGATATTTTGTATGACCCTAAAACATATTGTATCCAAACTGATTTTTTCATCTTCTCCCAACTTCCCTGAAAAGTCATTTTTGCATTTCCTTTACTCAGTGACTGGCAATACCAGTTGCCCAATCCAGAAATTAAATAGAAAGGAGTTGAATCCAGAGCACGTGTTCTAACCATTAATCTGTATTGCCTCTTTATTTGATCTCATCCTTGACTTTTCCTGCTTCTCCCCTCATATCCAGCTATGCATCAAGCCTGTTTGGTCCTGCATCCTAAATATTTCTTGACTCAGTCTACTTCTCTCCTGTCCTTTGCCACAGCCTTAGAACAGGCATCCTCATCTCTCTCGGACCACAGAAGCTTGCACGCACAGTAGTCCCCTTGCCACCAGTTCTATTCTTGTCTGATGTAGTCTCACCTCTGCATATTTGCTCATTTCCTCCACTTAAAATTGTTCTTTGGCTTTCCATTTCTCACAAGGGTTTTCCCTACCTTCCAAAATTGTGCCGTTTCTTCTTCTCCTGAGTTTTTGCCTAGGCTCTCTCTTCTGCCTAGAAAGTTACTTTCCTCCCTCAGGTCTCCACTTTCTGGTTAACTCCTGTGTTTTTCAGGTCTTAACATAAGCATCATTTCTTTCAGGAAATTTCGTTTGATCTACCTAGACTTAGCTGTCCCTGTTCTTGGTTCTTTAGTACTCTCTATTTCTCTCATTATGGAATTTATCCCACTTTATTGTAGATGTTTAAGTGTCTCTCTGATTATACTGTAAACCCCATGTGGGCAGAGGCAATACCAATCTTGCTTACCTTCCTGTTCCAAAACATAGTGTATGGCCTTACCCATAGTAGGTGCTCAACATATATTTGTGAAATGAATGAATGTATGAATAATTGAATGAATGAATGAATTTTGTCTCTGCCTTTAAGCAAATTACTCTTCAGTTGCAAGAGAAAACTATATATACCATAAAGGAATAATGCTAATGACTTCCTCAATATCACATTGGCAATCTGTTGGCAGAACCCAGGTAAAAATTTGGTACTCCTAACTATTTCTACTAATTTGTGCCTTTTTACTGGACAGTACTGCATTTGGATAAAACAAGTGTCTTAAAAGCCTTTTTTAATCAGTACCTAATGGAATTAGGTTTTTGTTTTAATGTTTTGTTTTAATTCTGCAACTTTTTGCAGAATCTTCAATGCAATAAATAAGTTGATTTTACCTTTCATATGCCATGTTAAAGATAGAAATTTAAGTTTATGATTTTTCAGTATAAGACAGTTCAAACTAATTAAATGATTTTCATAATTTATCTTTTTTTTAATTTTTTTAGTTGTTATAGCTGCTGATGGAGTATTGAAGGTAGGACTAAATCTTTTAATTTTTTAAAAAAATATTTGTGATTTTCAGATGTAGATTCTTGTGACTGATAATTCTTTTATTAGCCAATAAGTAGAAAGTTAAAACTGGTCTCTCTCTTCTTAGATCTGCGACTTTGGCGCCTCTCGGTTCCATAACCATACAACACACATGTCCTTGGTTGGAACTTTCCCGTGGATGGCTCCAGAAGTGATCCAAAGTCTCCCTGTGTCTGAAACTTGCGATACATATTCCTATGGTGTGGTGAGTTCATTTCTCATTTCTTGTTTGCTAAAGGAACTACAAAAAGCAAACAACCTAAGGAAGAAAGATACAACAATTTAACATGTGAGACAGTATTGCTATTTCTGGTGCAATACCTAAATCAGTGGCAGCAAAGAGAACACTTTCTAATTGCCAAAATGTGTACTTTGGTTATTTTTATGCATCTGAGTTATTTTGTCCTGTGTTAAGAAGAAACCAACATCACAGCCAAGAAACAAATTAGATGGAACCTGAAATAGTGTTGGGCTGTACTTCTCCGGTGGAGAGTGCTTTTTGCTGGGTGAAAATATGACTGTAGAATGTCTCTGTAGTTGTAATTCAGTTGAAATGTGGATCATCTGGAACAGGACTTCATTGTCACGGATTGCTCACCAATAGATCTGCCAAGTGAGTTAATTAACAGGACACTTCTGAGTGTCAACTATTAAACTGATTAGTGAGTTTCTAAAAGTACAAAAGAAAATGTACTTAGCAGTTGGCAGATAGCCTTGTCCATGTCTGCTGCAAGTCGTAGACAGTGGTAGTGACTGAAACATGAATCTAAGGTATCACATAAGAACAGCAACAGAGCAACACAGAAGAATGGAGTAATGGAGTGGAGTGCACAAGGCATAGAGACCACAGTAGGAATCACACAAGGAGCAGAAGCTCCTGGAGGAGCCATTTGGACATGAATCTTCCTGAGGAATAAGTTGTACCTGCATTATAAGAGAGAAGGAAGCCAGGGGCGGGAACAGTTCTTTGCTGGAGGAAGGAATTCATTTGTTGCCTTTTTCTGAGGGTAGGTTTTCCCCTAAAATGCTATCTATGCTTTAAAAATCCAAAATAGTATTTGGAACTCTCTGTCTCTGCATCTCATCTCCCAATTATACTTCCTCTCTATTTATACCGTTACTTCTTAAAGAGGCATTTTCATAGTAATTTTAAAAGAAGCAGACTAATTTGGGGCCCAAATCAGCATGCCTCTTTTTTCTGAATGTCTATTTCCTTACGGAATGAAGGTAGCTGATGCAGATCTCTCCACAAGAGCAGATCTGCATTGTCAAACGTGCTCCTTTTTCTTTATTCAGTCTAAGTATTTCCTGCTGGCTTCATTACTTAAGTTTTGGGCTTGTTTCAGTTGGCTAGCTCTTTCTAAATCATAAGACATCCTATGTATACCAAATTAATATAATGGAGTTGAATTTGGTTGGCTATTTAAAAAAAATTTCAAAAATGAAATGTTTTTGGCTAAAGGCTAGAATTTCAAAGGTTGGAAGACAAGAGTAACATCAGGCTAAATACCTAATTTCCCTTGATTCTGGATGTTTCTAAAAATGAAGACTATAAACTACTATGGATAACAATTAAATAATTCTCACTGAAAGAAGGAAAAAACAAAACATAAGTTCCAGAGGAGACTAGATTCTAAAATTGGTCTCCTATGTCATAAGTTGCTACATTCTAACATCACAGGCTCATCTCCTGGGTATTTTGAAAGTGAGATATTTGTTACAATTTCAGACTCTTTGTGATATTTTTTTTTCCTCTTATAAAGTTATGTTCATTCATTTTTAAGCAAAAGTTAATTTATTGAGTCAGGCACTGTGCTAGACACTAACTTAGGGTAATTTAAATTTTACTTAGCCTGTTTGTTGGGACCGGTGTCTCGTTTTATTCTGTAGAACAGGAGCCAGCACACTTCTTGTATAAAAGACCAAATAGTACATATTACTGGCTTTGAGGGCCACTTACAGTCTCTGCTGCATAGTTGTCTTTGTTTTTTTTTATTTTTTACAACCCTTTAAACATGAGAAAACATTCTGTATTCTGCAGCAGACTGCCCTGTGAAACAAGAGGGCTTGGAAAGATAAGCAACAGGGCTGAAGAAAGTGGCTCATTTCATCAGTGTTCCCGCTGACAGAGTGATTCCTCCGCAAGAGACCACAGTTCTCTCTCCTTTTGTGTGCATGTGCATATTAATGTATATAAACATATATGTTGAGTTTATATATACATGTTGGCTACAGTTTGTATAGATAGTTATAGTTTTTAAATTATTGTGTACATTTATATAAATTAGAAGACATTTGAGGCTCATTTTTTGCAGATGCAGTGCTTTTACTTTTAAAATTCTTCCCAACTCTTGGAATTGCCCTCTCTCAGAAATTTTTGACCTAACAATACAACTATGGAGTGAACTTTTGGTCTCAGTATTATTTCATTTATGAAAACAAACTTCATGCTGCCTTCTTGAACGCCTTCCAGTTGCCGGGGGCTTGGGTGTGAAATGCGCCCCTCTGCTTTTCCTTAGCGGAAGGACAATCTCAGTACCACTGGCCAAGCACAAATTCCTTTTCTCACATAAACTGTAAAAGATATTAAAGGTGATTTCTGTTTGCAGAGCTTCAGATCTTTTCCTGTATCATTTTAAAATCCCTTTCGCACATTTCACATTGACCCCTCTTCTTAAACATAGGCTCAGTCAACCTTTCTGGAACTGCGTATTTTCAGTTTATTTTATTAAAAACCTTTTCACTCAAGTCACTTTGCACCACTTTTCAGTAGAAGAGCCTGAACATGTCTCTTTGCAGTTTAGGCTTTTTATCTACTTATTCACTGACCCTATCTTTGCTTGGTTTGGTTTTATTTAGGGGAGGATTAAACATATGCTTAACAACTCATTCTATCAGGTAGTTTGACTTACTGAAGCAAAGTCTACAGCCAGCCTCTGGGTATCTCCAGTGTTGCTCTATATTTATACATCAGATGTTGCTCTTCAGAACCTCTTTGCCCCAGTCACCTGATTTGGAATATCAATTCTACATTCATGCGAGGCCTTCCCTTAGCTGGTGGAGACAAAAAGTGCTATTTCAGTGACTCTGTTTTAAAACATCTGCTGTTGGTCTTGAAGAGAGAGTTTGCTTAGAATGCTGGTTCACCTCATGCAGGCAGCTGTATTAGCAGAATTCCACTCAGAAAAGTATATAGATGCTAATTTAATTATAAACAGGAATTCAGGATTGTATTTTAATTCTGACCCCTTCCAATTCTGTTTGTTCTAAATAAACACCATTAGTGAAAGAAAAAGTACAAAGCATGCTTTCCGGAGCATTTATGTTTAAATGATCATAAATTTTTAAAATAAAGAAAGCATTATTTGTTCAAAGTAGATATTACATAAAAGAGCAGAAAAAGACAGTTGCTAAGGCTAGGACCATATTAATTTTAGAAGTCTGTGGTCCATAGTCTTTGAAAATGATACCTATCTAGGAAAGCAGTGTAGTTAGAGTTTTTGATATCTTTCAAAAAATGGTGAATAGCTAGGTCTCGTTTGTCAGAAAGAGCATCCGTTTGCGTAAAACATCCCTTAGTTCATTAAGAGTCTATTCTGTTGGTTGAAACCTCTCCCCATTCATAACAGTCACACAACAATGAATAAGGCCATTAAAAAAAAGTTGTCTTTTTTTTGAAATCTACCCCAAAATGCAATATATTTTTGTTTTTCTATTTTTTCAGATTTGCTGTGAGAATTTAGCCCCTAATACTCTCAAAAGTACCAGCTCCCCCTGCCCACAGCTTGGTAAACCTGTGTTGCCTCCTAACAAATGGCCAGGCTTGCTAGCCTTGTACTGCCTTAAAATAAATGTGCTGCAAATGCCAGAAATGGATCTTGTGATCCGCGCTTCTAAGCTGGTAAACTTTGCCAGATAGGCAATTGTTTCTCTTTCCATTTTATAAGAAAGGAGATTTTTCTACCCTCGCATGATAACTTCTCTTGAAGAACAGAACCAGGCTGGTTTAGTTGTTATCCACAAAAAAAGGAAGGACTTAAGGAAAATGAAAATCCTTGAAAGAATAACCCTTCTGTGAACACAAGGCCTAGCCACTCTTTAAAAACAAAGCTATTCTAATGACAGTGCACAAAGGATTACCTTCTTAGAAGCTTCTCAACCAAGACCAGCTTTGAAAACAGAGTGCCTTAAGAGCCAGCATGGCTGCCTCGCTTGTCTGTGAGCCCTGTTCCAGAACAAGCCAGGCTCAGGTAATGGCTTTCTATTGTTTGTGAAAGAAAAGACAGGAAAAGTACACAGCCTTGTCCAAGTTTCTATTCTATCAACATAAAATAGAAATTTTCCTTGTGAACGGTTTAAATGTGAGGACGTCTCAATATATAATAAAATGAGTTGGAAAATGTTTTTAAGATGAAAGATCACAATAACATTGGCCTGCATCCTCATAGCTGGGATTTTGGGGCAGAGTTTAATGTATTTTTAGACCTCCAAGTGACTTCCTCAACAAAGTTACTTTTGTGTGCCAAATGTCATTTTGTTTAGTGTAGAAAAAGCTGTTCTCCTATCTCTTACCACCTACTTTTTGATACATTCCTGAATCTGGAGAATGAATAAAAGGAAGTCATGAGATGTGCTGATACTGGAATTAAACTAAAGACCTCACCTGAGCTTCAGGACATAGCTGTTAATGACACCATCCCAGACAGTTTTACATGCATCACGTGACTCCCCTAGCCGTAGTAGCTCTTCAGAGACACAGGGCATAAAATGAAACTGTATTTTTTCAGGGTTAGAACTCAAATATAACTTGGGTCTTATTAGATTTTGGACATTTTCCAACAGAATATTTTTGGGGAAAAAATGACATAAATGTTTTTCTGGTCACTTCGGGAATAACCCAAACTGTTGGTTTTGCATTTTACCTCACAAAATTCAGTCTTTTTGCACGTGTGTGCACACACAGTGTATTATATACACAGACCAAACTAAGAAAACAAGGAAGTGTGAGCCTGCTCATTTGAATGTTTTGGGGTCTGGAGCCCTTGATTCATTTGAGGCTGATGTCCTGTTCCCTTCTTCTTAGCAATGCCAAATCCATATCACTTGCGCTTCCTATCCTTCCCCTTCCGGCCCTTGCACCCGTGGAGTGGTGATTGCAGCAAGTTGAGAGGCTTGGTTTCCTGCTCAGCCCTCTTACTGCCCCCGCCCTCCCTCCCTCCCTCCCTGTGCTGTCGGGGGTGATTGCATACCTGTTCTGACTCTCGCCCCTCCTGTACTTCCAGTATTCACTAGAATTGTCCCCTTCTGGGATGCCCTTACCTTTTCCTAATCACTTGTGTGACTCAAATAGAATTATTCAGCAGCTCTTCTAAAGAAGTACCTTACACACTTGATTAAAAGCCCAAAGAGGCTTCAGTGAATTTTTTTTTTCTCCTGCTTGAGCAGCATCTGCCAATTTCCCTGATTTTCCTGCTAATTATCTTCGTATTAGCCAGAATTCATTTAACATGTTATGGCTCGAGTAAGACTGAGCACTGGCTGAGGAAATAGTGGATATAGAGTTCAAGGTTTATACAATTTGCTTGAATAGAGTGTATGTCCTCCATCTACATTCTTATTTAGAAGGGGGCTTTTGTTTTTAGAACAAGGCAAATCTAAATCTGAACTGCTGAGTTCTCTTCCTGCTTCTGCCAGGCTTCCATGCCTAGGATATGGCATGGCTCATTCTCTCCAGTCCTGCCAGTTTCCCTTCTCTAGAATTATATGGGCTGGAGAGCTTGACCTTCAGGGTCAGACAGTAAGTTCATATTCTGGCTCTACCACTTGATAACTGAGTGTCTTTGAGTGAGTTTGCTTAACTTTCTTAAGCCCTAGTTTCCTCACCTATAAAATAAGGATAATATCTATTCAATAAGATTGATATTAATCATAACATATGTAAAGTATACCTGGAACATAATAAGCACTCAATAAATGGTAGAGATTCTTATTATGATTATTATTGATAAAATTAGAATTGTTTTTGCACTTTTCAGAGTATTGGTAGAGTCAAATTTTTGAAGTCCATTTGTATAAATAGAGAAAGTAACAAAGTGTACAAATCTCCATTATTCAGTGTTTAAAGGGAAACCAAACTCTGTAGCATTCCTAGCACCCATTTGCTTTCTTTGGGTTCCAGTCCAGATTTATTAACCACACTGATTTCAAGAATTGCACAGTGATGAACACAAACATAAATTCACATACACCAACTAGCTTGTATGTATATAAACTGTTTATTACATTTTAGAATGTGGTATAATAAATTATATTATAGGTAGATGAAAATGCATCCATTAGACTGAAGGAGAGATTTCTCCAGAACACAAACGTTATAATTTTGCAAGTATCTACCATTGCGGGGTAGGTGGGTTAGCCAGTGATTTGGATTTGGGGAAATATTTTTATGAGATCATTATTGAACCTTTAAAAATGTTGTTGAATCCTCGTTTATTACCTTATAGAAAAATGCTCCAAAGATTGAGGGTGGTAAGAGTTTTAACTAACAAAATACAAAATCTAATTTGTGGGAATATGTGAAAATTATAATAACTTATGAGATAAAATTAAATCACTCAGGCCCATTGGTTTCATAAAATTTTAAGTCTGGCTATAGATGTCCCAATTTCTAAACCAGGTTTTTTCTTTATGAAAAAGAACATAAAAAGTATATAATATATGGCAGAAGTCCTGTATATGAATATATATATTTTGCCCAAGTTTCTACAGATGGAGTTGGTTGTATCTGGTAATTGGATACAATTAAATGTTAGATAAAGTTTCAGTAATATACCAAAAATATAAAGTACAAGAATAAAAATTCCATTTTCTTTTTGTTCCAGGTTCTCTGGGAGATGCTAACAAGGGAGGTCCCCTTTAAAGGTTTGGAAGGATTACAAGTAGCTTGGCTTGTAGTGGAAAAAAACGAGGTAAGACTACATTTCTCCATTCAGGTACATAGATCAGAAAACAGTATTGGGGTTTTGCAAAAGACTTTTTCATCTTCTTCAAATTGAAAGTAAGTTCACGCTTATGGAAAGATTAGCAGTAGGAGCTAACACAAAGGGTCAAAGTGATGTTATTCCTCATGAATGGACCCTTTACATCTAATTGTTGCAGCTTCACGTCGTGATGCTGTAGATCAAAAATTGTACAAGTACTGTACTAGTTTCTCAGTCTCAATTGTAAAACCTAGGGGTTTGTTCTTAGTGATGAAAGAAGCCATTGCGTCCAAGGTAGGGGAACAGTTTAACTCCATCTCCTGCGTTTAGGACATCTTTTTTACTGGCCGGGAGTTGATATATCTGTAAGAGACCTTCAGCTACTTCAACTTACCTCTCCCAGCAGGAGTCACTATAGTACAAGAAACTGTCGCTTAGATGAGAATTTCAAAAATAAAAGAAGAAAAAATAGTTTCAAAAAAGGGAAAAATTACAGTTTTGCCACCTACGTTGAACACTACATTGAAGATGAGCTCCTCACTGGAATTGGCGAGGCAGTGGCATAACTGTTCGCTTCTTCATGCAGAGCCTTTCCATTTCAAAAGAACTTCAGTGGTGTAAACACCGTTTGTGCTGTGTCCCCAGCCTCGCTTCTCTTCTTCCTACAAATTGAGGCTTTCAGTTAGTTGGACCTATGAGCCTACATCAGAGAACATGGTACATTCATATCAAAGAGAGCAACTACGTTTTGAAAGGTTTAAAATTGTGACTGAAATGCACAGCCATGGAAATTCTCAGCATACGGATGAAGCATCCAATATCAAGATATTATGAGAACTTAGATCATGTAGTGGAAGCATGCAGTTGTCTTTGCAATGCAAAACAACTTTATTTTATAAAAACTTCTTCATTTCCAGATCTTATCTGTGCCCTCCATAAAGGGTAAGAGTGCAACCTTAGAATAAAATAATTTGTAAAATAAAAGTGAATATATAAAGATATTCCCTTTTTAATGCCCTAAAAGAATTAGATTGATCTGCTCTTCGTGTCTGTGAAGGAACAAATTAAATTAATCAAAAACCTGCTATTGACTAGGAGAAACCAAGTTTCCATCTTTTAGATTACATAATCCGGGATGCCTGAAAATTTGTCCTCCTGATACATTGGAGATGGATGAAATGTTGATGATAGCTGAACTTGATGGGAAGGAGCTGCCAGTTTAAGAAAAGGAGCTATATGCAAGAATCTGCCCTACTCATTGTTTCACAGAAGCTGTTCTGTTTTAATTAAACGTGGTAATAATTCTTAGTGTGCTATTAAATAAGATCTCACACAGTGTAACTGATACTTTCTTAGTATGAGGACCCACTTGTTTCTGTTCTGGGTTTTTTTGCCAGTGAGAGGATTAGATGTCTTGTTCTGGGTTTACAGATGAAAATGAAGAAAATTATTGACCTTATGTTGATTCAGGAGCAGAACACTCAGTGTAATCTTTTCCCTCTACACTGTTCTGAGATAAACTAGGAGAAAGTTTTTTGTTTTTTGTTTTATTTTAAAGCTAACTGGATGCTCTAAGTATGTATAAGACAGAATAATATTTTCAAATAATAATTTATCTAAAGTATGGCAGAAGAGATGTAAATCTAAAGCATTTTTTTAAATATTGGAGTATCAAGGATTTTTAAACCCGAAGAAAAAAATAAATTTAGGCTGGGCGTAGTGGCTCACGCCTCTAATCCCAGCACTCTGGGAAACCGAGGTGGGAGAAGTGCTTGAGCTCAGGAGTTTGAGACCAGCCTGAGCAAGAGCAAAACCCCGTCTCTACTAAAAATAGGAGGCTGAGGCAGGAGTATCACTTGAGCCCAGGAGTTTGAGGTTGCAGTGAGCTACAATGACACCACTGCCCTGGGGTAATCAAGTGAGACTCAGTCTCAAAAAAAAAAAAAAAAAAAAAAAAAAAAAAAAGAAAGAAAGAAAATTAGAAGCCCCTGAATATTTCACTTGAGGATTGGGAATCACCCACGAATAACCTTCAGAACCTCTTCAGCATTGTACATGAAGAAGCATGTTCTCCCCAGAGATCCTATCCAATAGAGTTTACTGTTTTATTCATGGTGTCCTGATGATCAACTAATAACTGATGACTGCTCAAATACCTCTCATACTATACTTATTAAACATAATACTAAGTTGAAAGAAACCCACATGGTGAAATAAATTTTCTCAACTTTCTAATGAACTTAAGTAAAACTGGATGTTACAAAGATATTTATCTGCTATTCTTATTCTGCACAAAATTTATTTGTCAAAAATATGGAAATTAAGTTTAAATGTAATTTTCAGTGTCATTATTCAAGAACGTATCTTCATTTTCACCTCATAAATGGAGGCACTCATTTCCAAAACAAATTCTATTGGCATAGCATTAAGGTAATTCCCAAGGATTTATTTCATTTCATAACAAAATTGAGACTTTAACTTAAATATGATTTAAACAATCCTTTCAACTTCTAATTATTTTATTTATTTTTACTGTTGAATACCTTGGGTTAAAAAGAGAATGCCGTATTTTTAACAAGCCTTATTTAAATAAAGAATGATGTGTTTAAACTTTCAGGGATGCATTTTAAATGTGATCTAGTCACCCTATAATGTTTATATCCAAGTATTAGGGTTGCCTTTTCTTTTTAACTTTTTATTTTGAAATAATTACAGACTCATAGGAATTTGTGAGAATATCACAAAAAATTCTGTGTATATTTCACCTGGCTTCCCCCACTGGTGACATCTTACATATCTGTAGTATATACTCTCAAGACCAGAGAATTAAGATTGATACATTACTAGACAATAGACCTTATTCACTTTCACCATTTAGGATTGCTTTTTGCATCTATAGGAAAAGCAATACTTTCTAAAAATTATATCTGAAGATCTTTGCTTCTAAACCCTTCATAATGTAATGAGACTTTTAAGTGATCATTTTTCTAATATTAAATCCTGTTAAAACTAGATTCATAAAGCACTGCTAAATACAAAGTAAACAATGAGCCTTTATAGAAGGCATGAAATTAAGAGGGCATTACTAGTAAATTTTTAAAATGTAACAGATACGTATATTTGCTTTTGTCATTTCCTTGGAACTCAAATCAATAGTCATTCAGAATATTCTGGCAGCATAATATCTATTTATATAAATATTTTGATTCTTATATATAATGTGTTTTCTTCTAAGTAGCAAAACTATTTGATTAACATAGAAATCTTCATAAAACTCAATCTGCTCTTGACTATACTTCAGAAAAAAATAAAAACTTGACAAAAAAATAACTTTTACATCTTATGCAGAAAATGGTACAAAAATGAATATGGTCTTTACAAAATTTCATACATACCTAATCTAGTGATTGGGAAACATTTTAATTCAAAACTTTTATTTTACAATATTTAAGTTTTAAGTAGTGTTGCAAACCTGGTGCTAAGATCTGGCTATTTCAGAATGTTTTAATGTATTAGGAATGCCGACAGTTATGTAATCAGGACTTAAATACTTTGGATTCTATTTTAAAATACTTTTTAATGCACCAAAATAATCCATTACATAAAGTGTCTGAGTTCAAATTTACCTGATATTTGACCATGTCACATTATTTAAAATAATTGAGTCTCCTTGTGTAATGTCTCAGATGTGGTATCTAAACAGTTTTTCAGTAAGAAAAGATGACAGAAATGATCAACATCCATATTCGGCCAGTTCACATTTCAGTTATTAGAAAAATGTTGAGACAAAGTTGTATTGAAAAATGTTATCCTTTACAAAAACTCATTATTTTTAGTTACACATGGAATACATTCAGTTGCATAATCGCAATTATAGTCTGTTTTTATTAGTTCCTACCTCCCCATCATTTTATATTAAAAAAAGAGGAAAACACCTGAATTTTCTTTTGACCTTTATCAAAAGGTTTGCAGTTCACATTATAGTAAAATAATAGTACAGTTTAATATAACTTGTTCTATTCTGTGAAGTCACAAGACTAGAAGTTAAAAGTACTTCGCATAGCCTTTAATTTGGAGAGAGTTGTTTTGTTTTTAACTTAATCTTGTTTTGATTTTAAGATTATCTGTAATTCCAAATATAGATTGTCAGTTTTCTTGCCAAGGCAACTATTTTTCTAGTTATACACGTAGCCTCCCCAAATCCAGCTAATTCAGTTTTAAGTTCTTATTTGTAAAACTTCTTTGGCAGACAATACTGTGGAATAAATCTTAGTACTTGTTAGTACCAGCAGTTCTCAACTCCATCACACCCAGAGCTCTTTTTATAACAACTGCATTAACGTTCCCCACTCCCCTGCAATGAAATTCATTGGTAACACAATGCACCTACACACATATTTTAAGTCAATATAATGCTCTAACTGCAATATAAAAGAAATAAATGAAATATGCATTGCAATGTACAAATGTTCAGGCCTGACCACACTAGAGAAGATAATAGAGCAGTTTTAGGTGCTTGCACCTACAGATAACTAAATTTCATCAGCTACAAATGTAGCCTGCAAGAGTTGGGTTGTATTAAGGACTCCAGTACCAGGGCAGCACTGTTGTCAAGTGACATTTTTCAAAAATTTCGGTAAAGTTATAAATAATGCAAAAATCAATCTGCCTTTGATTTAGTCTATTTAGTAGTTGCATTCTTGGAAAACTTAGTGTATTTTGAAACTGTTCAAAAAATACTCTGTGCTTATTTGTAAATTAAAGATAGATTCTAGGCCCAGAAAATTATAAACCTCATTGTTTGCTTGCTTTACTTACTTGAATGCACATGGGACGCTTAAAATTTGGTACAAGAGAGTTCTTGATCACATAGGACTTGATGGAATATTGAACGATGTCTAGCATTCCTGACCTGCTCCCCTAAGATGCCAGTTGCAACCCTCCAATCTCTAAAACAAACAAAATTGCTCTGCATAATAGGGGCATCCCATGTTCTATGAGAACCACTACTGTAGAATGTAACAGGACCGATCGATATTCACATTATAATTTGTGTTGTATTAGGTCCTTATCATATATGGATTTGACCAAAACAAAGCTGTAATGCGTCATACATTCAGAAAATCTTATTTGCTAATGAGAAAATGCACAGTTCTTTAAAATTATCTCTGTGATCCTCTGTGCTAAAGGTGTGTTCAGAGTTGTACACCTACTGCCAAAGCTAAATTGGTTTCCTAGTTACCTGGCCAGTTTACATGTATTATAAACTGCCTATAAAAGTATAGTGACTTGTGGTTTTCATTTAATGTATAAGTTCCAACTTGCCCCTCTTACTGTAGTTTCTTTTAGACTTAATTTTATGTTTTATTGCATATGTTGTGCTGAACCGACTCTCCATCCACTACATTTCCTCTTTAGAGAAAAAATACGAGTCTTTAGAGATTAAGTATTATGAATCTAAACATAAATTGTCACCTGTCATATATTAACACATTAACTGCCGTGTGAGTTGTATTTAACTCATGCTAGTTTTGAGCCCAGGGCCTTGTGAAGCATATGTAACTACACATCTCTACCTTAGGAGCCACATGAAGTATTTTCCAAATTGCATATAACTCATGCATAGAAAACAATAAAAAATAACAAATTTTTCATTAAATTAGAAAAGATTATTTTGTTTTTGAAGTTTTTATTCTATTTTTGTAATAAAACACTGTGACCCCAAGGAAAAATGTTGTTTTCCTAGTGTGGTAGTCAATGTGTTAATCAATGGAAGCTTTAAATTTCGTGTCTTGTTTATGCCCTTAAATTAACTTTTATGACCCTTCAAATAGTATTTGCTTGCCTTAATGAATAAATCCCTGTGTTTTATTTTGTTTTGCTTTCCCTCTCTCTATTGTAGAGATTAACCATTCCAAGCAGTTGCCCCAGAAGTTTTGCTGAACTGTTACATCAGTGCTGGGAAGCTGATGCCAAGGTATATGCATATTTTGTTGTTGTCATTGTTGTGAATTCTGAATTTCACTTTGGCTTAGAGTTTTTAAAACTTGGGGTAATAAAATCCATTATAAAACAAAGCTCGATTGATGTTCCTGTGAGCCCTAGATTGTTAAGGTTTTCTTTTGACATCTGCTTATCTTGATCTCTAGAGACTCATTAACTCTTACAGTACTATTTGGCATTCTTGACTCAGTAAAAACAATTTTATCATTTTTTAATCTTTAATAATAACTGTTGCACATTTATGTTATAAAATGGCTAACACATAATACTTATAATATGCCAGGCACTGTTCCAAGCACTTTATGTATATTAACATATTTATTCCTCAGAATATCTCTATGAAATAGGTAATATTATTATCCTCATTTTACAGATGAAGAACATAGAGGTTAGTTAATGAGCTGGAGGCCACACAGCTTCTAGTGGTAGGGCTGGACATGAACCCAGGCAATCTGGCACAGGTCCCTGCTCTTAGCCATTACACTATATTGCCTTTCTAACCAAAGAGCAGGCAAAAGTAGCACTTCTGGAGAATCTTGATGTGTGTTCCCTGTCCAATTTCAATGATGTTTTTGAACTGTCACAATAGAGTTGGAGAAATTCCCAAACTTAGGCTTTCATGTGGTTATCACATTTGAGCATGAATGGCCCATTTCCTTTCCCTGCAAAGATCATTCTAAAAAAAGACTCTTGCATACATACGGAAACGTTTACAGATAAAACGATAGACTGGTCTTGGATTTGCTTCAAAATAAAGTGAAGAGAAGTGGATGATGGTATAGATTAAACAAGATTGGCCATGATAATTTTTGAAGCTGAGAGATAAGTATATGGAGGTTCATTATATTGTTCTCTCTACTTTTGTGTATGTTTGGAATTTTCCATAATAAAAAGTTTAAAAATAAAAAAAAGACTCTCACAGATTAAACATTAGAGTAGGAGAGCACTTGCACTCAAAAAAGGAACATGAATTTTATAGTTCATATTCGTCCAGTTTTTCATGGAAAAAGAAGTATTACAACTTACCTTTTATATAGAGACCTAAAAAAGAAGTATTAAAGAATAGAATTTCTTCCTTAATTTAAACCCAGTTAAATCCAATCCAACCCCCAAGAAGAATGAATGATGATAACATACAGTCTGTTCCTCTACAACATGTTTCTTTACTGGGAATAACTCAGAAATAATAGGTGAGTGTGAGGACTATGTTAGTAAAACACAGAACTCATGTTGATTCATACATAGTGTTTCCCAGAGCATTATTCTGCACTGAGTGTAAAGTATAATGATGCAGCCAACAAGGCGGCTATGGACCTGGTGCTGTGGATCTGAACTCCACATGCTCCTTCTTGGCTTGGCTCGGCTCGGCTTGGTGTAGAAGGGTTTGTTGGAGGTTATTCCTAGCCATGTGCATTTTGCCTTTGCCCTGAGAACCAGCAGCCTTAATCTTTGCTTTCATTCCTATTCTTCAAACTTCCTTCACCCTTTTTAAAAGTAAAGTCCTATATTCACTTAGTATTATTTTTGTTGAAGAATTTAACATTTTTGAACTTAGTATTTTTATTTAGAATTATTATTCTTTCTACTAGTATTCTGTGACAAAGCTGTATGAGTTTCGAGTGGTCTGCCCTATCCCTGTTTAGGCCCTATTGTTTTTAGTGTGTGATTTTGCAGAATGTGGGTATTTTTATTGCTGGCACTTGGCAATTAATCCAGTAGAAATTATAAGCAGGTGTTTGCAAGCTTCTAAACCACTTATTTTATACTGTTAAAATGATGTCATACTACCCTTTCTCTGCTCTTTCTACCAGTTATATTTCCATTGTGATATGTAAGTAATTTGGGTGTATATTTCTTTCTGATACGTAAATAGAAGTTTTTCCTGAAATTATTTGCATTGAATTAGATTATTGCAACTGGATCGCTATAATTGTAGTTATATTTCAGTATGCAAAGCAGCTTTTGAATTTCTTAATTGGAAACTCAATATTAACGTTAATTAAAATTTTAAGAATATACATTTACGGTACATTGATTAAATGATAGTGTAAATATCTTATGCAATAAGGACATTAAGTCCAGTGTTGAAGCCATGAAGTTGGCATGTCTTTAACATGTAGTAGACTAACCCTTCTTTAGGACCAAAGGAATCTTGTGTTCCAGCCATGTGAAGTATAAAGAAAGTTAAAGATTGATTTTTATTTTCTAAATTCATGACTTTTTTCCCTGATAAAACAGCTAATATCCCCTGTATTTGAGTTGATTGAACATCTGGCCACAGCCCATGTTCCCAACTCTCACTGCTAATTTCTAGACACACCTTATGTACCTTCATTCCCAGAACATGCTCTCTTCATTCTTTTCTTTCTCCCCTAAATACTTCATCACCAGGCCTTTCCTGGTTATTCTATTTACCCTAGCCCAGGCTTAGTACTCCTTTCCCTAAACCACAGTCTGGGCTGCTTTCTTACCTTATACTATTGTATTTTAAAAATATCTTTTCCTCCCAAGTGGATTGCAAGCTCTACAAGGGAATAGGGCTAGTTTTTATGTGTGTTTCCCTATTGTACTTTACATCAGTTTAGTAGTTTAGTAGGCCCAGTTTTGTTGCATTAAGTGTCCAGACCACAGTAAATGTCCTAAGAGGCACATTGTAGTTTTCTGGCTAGAAATATGTAGCAATTCAACTAGAAGTTGCTACCTGTCCTATGAACGTCTGTAGAACAATAGTTGGTTAAAGCATTTTATTTTATTTTTTTTCAGTCCTTAGACTTTAGAGTATTAACACCTAGATTAAAATATTCAACTCAACTACAGAACTGGTGTTCTTTTGCAATGAGAATGGGGAGATGTATACAACAGAAAGCTGGTATTAGGTAAATGTCAGGTCATTCTCGTGGCTTATTACATCAGGTGCTCAAAATATTTTATTGAAGAGAAGGAAGAAAAGAAAGGTGGGTATTGGTTCAAGTCCTAAAATGACTGAAGGAAAAAATAGTAGTTAAGGCCATGAGTTTGATAGGAAGTAATATCTTACCCTTATGTGATAAAAGATGTTGAAGAATTTAAGAGCAGAACCCTTGGTTCCATAACTTCCTTCTTGTGTGATGCTGGGCAATTCATACTTTTCTGAGCCTAGTTATCTTTACCTATATAATGAAGATAACAGATAAGGAAAAAATATTTAGAGATGCTTAATAAATGGTCCTAGTTGTGATTTTTTAAAAAAATAAGCAAAGCCTATATAATACCTAAAAAGAACCTAAGCCCCTTCAGAGGAACTTATATAAGATCCTAAACAGCATATTCTGTAACCAGAATACACATAAAATATTATTACCACAAAATTCTGCATCGTTGTTTCTTTTTAAATGTTCACTTTGATAATTTCCAAGAGTAGATCCTAACTATAAAATTAAGATCATTCTAGGATGCTTGTCATCCAGTTACAAAAGAATTGCACGTTATGTCAAGAATGATTAAATGTGGGAGAAAATATTATTTTTTCAAAATTCATTAGCTCCTCCTGCTTCTTTTCCTTGCAAAATGAAAATTCTTTATGTATTATGTAACTAGTTCCTGTACAAACAATTAAAATATTTTTCCTTTAAAACCTGACACAGTGTGGGAGAAATTAAGATGAGAACAAAACTAAAGAAGATAAACAGAATATTTTTCAAGCTTCCTACTTGGGGCATTTTCCTCTTTGTTTATTATAAGGCTTAATGTACATCAGTAACATGTAGCTACTTACGCCCTCTTCTTAAAGCATACGCACACGTGTGCACGTGCACTGGAAAGAGAACAGTGATGGCAGAACTCAATAAGTATCCCAGTTTTAGATTTCTGAGAAGTGGAAAAATTGCTTTTCTTAATAATGTAAGAAGCACTCAAGTCCTGAGAGCAAGCCACCCCAACATTGTTCCTTCTTGTTTTTGTGCTGCTAAATTAAAATGCATGTTTTAATTGCTGCAACTATAATTTGTTCAGAAATGGTATAATTATGAGACATGATGAAGAGAGAATGTGCATCATCCTTTTTATTATCTCTCTCCCCTTTTGTTTTAACCTTTTGTCTCAACTTTGGCTAGAGCCTAAAGAAATAGACTAGTGTAGTTACTGCTAGCTCAGGAAATACCTTTAACCACTGCTCATCTCTTGCAAATAGCACCTTACAGTGTCCCAGCACTAAAGCTAGTTATGACATGAAATAAACATTGAGGACAGCGACGTTATGATGACTTTCTTTTTCTGACTAACTTATCTGGGAAATTTTATTAGTTGCAATGGATGAGAGGTAGACCCTTTCTCCAACATTTTATTACAAACATTTTCAAACATACAGAAAAGTTGATAGAATTTTACCGTGAACACTAGCATACCCACCACACAGACTCTCCCATTAATTTTTACCAGCTTTATCACATAGGTAGATTTTTAAAGGATGTTTTCCTTTTAGGAATCCTTAATCATAACTAAAAGAGATTATTAGTATTCTCTTTACCTAAAGAGAAACACTAATTATCCCAATCTTAGACCACACAGTAGAAAAACAGTATCTGAATCTATCCTTATGAATAATTAATTGAAAATAAAGAATACAGTTCTCTAAACCTGAGTGGTCTGATGGTTGTCAAATAACTAAAGCAGGACATTGTATCATGTTTTGTTATGGTGGATTGAGCTTATCACTATGCTTGTGGATATCTACATTTTCTCTTAAAGATCTCCTTTCTTAAGTCTCAACAAGTGATTATTTATTTTCTCTTCTGCAGAAACGGCCATCATTCAAGCAAATCATTTCAATTCTGGAGTCTATGTCAAATGACACAAACCTTCCTGACCAGTGTAACTCATTCCTGCACAACAAGGCAGAGTGGAGGTGGGTAGCCCTGACACGAAGCCACAACTTCTTCTGGCTACAAAGTCCATGACTAGTCTCAGTGAAGAAGAGAACGAGAGGCCTTGATGACAGTCCTGATATCTAAGCATAGCTTAGGAAAAAAAAAAATTTTTTTTTAAAGGATTTTGGAGATACAGTATGTCCTTCGTTTCATATGTAAGCAAAAAAGAATGTTTTTCTAAGCTTGTTGCCTTATTATATGTCTAAGTATTTGGAAAGAATATTGAAATCATATCTTCTGAGACAAAAGATGGTTACCAGACATTTCTTTGTATACAGCTTCCTAACTCTTTGTTAGGAAGCTTTGGCTTTTGTCCAGTGAGAAATAAGAATGCTTGGCCCAGGGCAGTGGCTCACGCCTGTAATCCTAGAACTCTGGGAGGCTGAGGTGGAGGATTGCTTGAAGCCAGGAGTTCAAGACCAGCCTGAGCAAGAGCAAGACCCCGTCTCTACTAAAAATAGAAAAATTAGCTGGCCTGGTGGCACACATCTGTAGTCCCAGCTACTCGGGAGGCTGAGGCAGGAGGATCCCTTGAGCCCAGGAGTTTGAGGTTGCAGTGAGCTATGATGATGCCACTGCACTCTAGCCCCCCACAACAGAGGGAGACTCTGTCTCAAAAAAAAAAAAAAAAAATTGCTGTTTGCCTTGAAATTTGCAGAGCATGGGAAATGCTAGTGGAGGGGTAGGGAGACTATAAAAACTTTTAAAAGAAAACTTTGGATGTTATAAATCCTATTAAAATTTATTAAGTGTAGAACAAACTTAGTAATGAGAGAATTGTATGAGTGGAAAAGTAAGCCCAGGATGAAACATTTTAGTCAGGTCACCTGCTGCATGAATATAAATAGCATGTTTGGGAGCTGACATTATTCCTGCCCTGACTCAGCAGAGACTGTAAGTAACTTCATCTCCGTTCCTGATAGCCATGGCAGTAACGTGACGCCTTACGCCATCTGCTGATGCCAAACGAATACTGCATGCACTTTGAAAATGAACTGAGTTGTTTACTCCTATTATTAGACATCTCTTTGGGCTTTCTGTTTGATTGGTGTTTTACAATAACCTAATTTACTTTTATTCCTTTGAAATATCTATCTAGGGCCAGTGAGTTAAATGGATTTTTATTTAAGGGCACAGAAGTAATACTGTGAGCTCATGTTTAGGTATGAGGGACATTTTTCTTAATAAAACATGTAAGTAATATTCATTTCGTACAGTAAGAGATCAGTGCACATCTAATCAGATCACACTCTTTAAAATCCATATATGAGTTCCCAGTACTCTTAAGACAAAGACCAAAATATTTAAGAAGACTTGTAAGACCCCCTGTACTCTGGCCTCAACAGCCCCATCTTAAGAACATCGTTCTACCCCTTAATTTCTGGCTTTTAATCCCTCAACAGACGCTTATTTCTCCCTTATTGAGGGTCTTTGCAAATGCTATTTCTTCTCTTTAAAACGTATCCCATTTCAGCTGCACACCACCTCTGCCACCCATACCCCACCTTGGCTGCTCTTTGCCATTCAGATAGCAGCTGAACAATGTCTTCAGAGAAGTATATCCTGACCCCAGGCCAGATCAGGTTCCACTTTATGTGCTCTGAGAGCATCTCCTTCACAGCCTTTACTGCTATTGGAATTAATTCTGCAGTTATTCAGCGTGTGTCTCACAGGCTAAAATGTGCGAGGGGCCGACAATCACTTCTGTTCATCACTGTACCCACAGCATCTAGAGTGTACCTTGAACACAGCATTTGCTCAATATATATTGGGGAAGGAGGGAAGAAAATACCATAGTGGTAATAATATAAAAAGACATTCTGATAGTAAACAAAAGAATATAAACATGTAAGTTAATTTGTTTGGCGTGACAGAAGCGCTTTTTGTATTCATTCATTCATCATTCATTTGTTGAACTTCTGTTGGCATGAAAACCACCGGTGCTGTTCTAGGTGTGGGCTGTAGCACAGGGCACAACAGTCCTGATGCACATGGAGCTCTCCGGCAGGAGTGTCCAGTATTAAATCGTTAAATATAAATTTACAAAAAACTATCTCATTACTATTTTCATAGGTATGTGACAGAAGTACCAAATGTGTAATGTAGAGCATGTAACTATGAAATCTGATCTATCTGAGGACATAATAAAAGGATTCCTAGAGGAAATCCTATTTGATCTATTATCCAAGGGATTAGTAAGATTTTAATGATAATACTAATACCTTTGAGATAGGGAGTCTTTTAAAGTATGTC
The DNA here is from genome assembly GCA_008086735.1 of Cheirogaleus medius. Classification (NCBI taxonomy): domain Eukaryota; kingdom Metazoa; phylum Chordata; class Mammalia; order Primates; family Cheirogaleidae; genus Cheirogaleus; species Cheirogaleus medius. The sequence goes on from VBSM01001562.1 coordinate 19,524,134, forward strand.
AACAAAATCAGAAAGCAGGTAGAAGGTTGTTTAAATTTTCTACATAAAAATTTAAATTTTCCATTTGGCCAAAAGTAATACCCATCATAAATAAATTTCCAAGACAAATGCCATACTGTTATAACTTTTCCACCTATATGATAGATCAACAGCTCTCAAACTTTGTGGTCTTAGGACTCCATTACATTCTTAAAAATTATTGAGAGCACCAAAAAACTTTTGTTTAAATGAGTTATATCTGTCAATATTTATTGATTCATTTAAATAACAATAATCCTGCTTCTGCATTCAGCCTGTGGCACTATCGACATGTCATGAAGCCTCTAGAAGACTCTGTACATTTGTGAGAGAATGACAGAATAGGCAAATCCTGTATTAGTGCTATTCTGAAAAACAATTTAACCTCAAGAATCCTTTAAAAAGGTCTCCTGGGTCTCCAGATTACACATTGAATGCTGCTGTGATAGAGTTTCTGTCTTTAAAATAATATTTTAATTAAAATATCATACTAAAAGACATAAAAAGGCATGAAAGAAGAAACCAAATAGCTAATAAACATATGAAAAATATTCAACCTCAATTAGCAATCAAATAAGTATAAGAAAGCATAATTAATTTATCAGATTGGCAAAAATACACATTATGAAAATATCCAAAGCTATAGCCTCTCATACGTTCCTGGTAGGAAAATACTACCTTTATGGATGACAGTTTGGCAGTGTAGATCAGGTACTCTAAAAATGTTCATATTCATTTTCCTAGAAACTCTACCACTACCAGTTTATTCCTAAGAAAATAAATGGGAAGGCTGTGCAAGAATGTATGGATACTTGTTCAGCAAAGCATCACTTAAAAATGTAAAACTAGAAGTGGCATAAAGTGCAATAAAAGAGAAATGGCTTTTAAAAATGCTATCTCCATACACAGAATAATATGGAGCCATTTTGATAACACAGATCTGATAATGATTTAAAAATAGAGACTACAGTGTAGTTTCTTTGGAATGACTCATTTTTATAAAATATGTATTTATGTATATATAGAGAAAAGTATCATAAAATATTGGGGAATGGGATTATGGAAGAGTGTTTTCTATTTGTACATCTTTATTTTCTACTTTTTCTACATTAAGCCTGGATTAGTTGAATGATTAATCTTTAAAATGCTCGAAGATGAAAAATGAGAGGGATAAAGTTGGTAATACAGGATGGGGGAAAATGAGGTAAAATACACTGATATATTTTAGTAAAAGGCATACAGTAAACCACAGCTTGAGAAGCAGCAGAGCTGTTTTAACTGAACTTGGCAATTGGTTAAAAACATGGGGAATAATTATATTAATTATAATAATAATAAACATAGTTGTCATTTATTAGGTTCTTACCAGATGCTTGTACTTCATTTGGATTATCTTTTTTAATCCCCATAGCAACCCTAAATTATATCACAGATGCAAAAACTGAGGCCTAGGCATATTGGGTAACTTGCCCGAGATCACACAGTACTGAGACGGAGCCAGCGTGGGGCCCAGGTGGTCTGTGACGCCGGCCTGCTCCTGCCACATGCTGTGAGCGCTCTTGCTAGACCTGTGGCCACTGTCCTGCCATCTTCTTGTTGGCATGCAGTATATTGACTAGATTCCTTTTTAGCTAGGAGAAATATTACAAAGCATGATTGTTCCAGGTCATCATTAAGGCAAAAAGACTGTCTAACCCAATATGCAAAGTGCTGAAAAGAATTATGTGTTTTTCTTAGATAATCTGGACATTCCAAAGGACAACACTACTGCTTTTCTTTCTCCCAACTTTTGTCTGGTGTCTGAATCCATGTGACTAGTGTTTTCATAAATTAGAGTCACAGTGAAGTCTGACTCCAGTACTGCTGTGATGCTTCTGGCAAATGATTGTTTTCTGGTAGAGCTTCCTCTACAACATCGGCCAGATGGAACTTGTATTTTTAGAAATCTGAATAATTATTCTGAAAATTCTTTTTAAAACTAAATTATTAAAAACCACATAAACTGTGTTATTTCCTTTGACCTAATAAGTGATAGGAAAGAGTTCTAGGGTCAGGCCCATCCTTGCTCATCAGAACTTCAGCTTGTTTCTCTTCCTGTTGACTTTTTAGCAGTAATGACAATGAGCACTAAGAACAGAAAATGTGTCATCCCTTTGGTCTTGTTTTCGATTTTCATTAACCCATGTGGACTGTCTGCAGACCTGTGGTACTCTGCAGCAAGGGAGCTGTGCAGTGCTGCAGTGAGCTTTCAGAGCCGTGTCTCTTGGCAAAGTACTTCTTTGGTGGTTTTTCCTCAGTGACCAAGTACTCTCACCATGACATGCCTTCTTAAAAACAAAAAAACAGAGATGAAAAATGTAATCTTTGCAATTTGGATGTTAGCACAAATCATGTAATATATAACACTAAATTTAATACACATATATTTATCATGTAATATATATGCTGTATCACTCCTTTTACCAATTGACCTTTTCTTTCAAAGTAAGTTTTTGTGTGACGAAAGAAGATAATTACAGTTCATTGCCTGTTTTTAGCATATGGAAAATTTATACTAGTTGAAATTGACTGTGTTGGATTTGGTTTAAGAGAAAATCATAATTTTCAACTAAGACACTGAAACTGTATTTTTAGAATAGGAAGGTTATATAAATTCGTTAACAAATGCATTTGATACAAAACAATGCACCAGCAAAAATAGCGAGGGCAGCAGCTGGCTGTGTTTGTGTCGACTCCAGGTCAGGTTACGTCTCTCACATAACCTCGCTCTATTTCAGGTCCTGGGGTTGGGGGAGCAGTATTGGGAAGCTGGGCCTGAGGGGACGATTTTGAAGATTTACTCACTGTTTGCTTCTGTGCCACAACTTTCAGCTTATTTAACTGTTGATCTGTTTTCCAGAAGGGCTCACAATTGCAGTGGGCTCTCGGGGCTGGAACTTGAGATGAATCCTTGGCTTACATTACAAGTGAAATAGGTGTTGACCATTTACCCTGATCAAAAAGAACACCGATGAGATCAGTCTTGCTGGCAGGAGCGCTGTGTAGACCACAGCCCAGGCTGCTGCCAGCTGGCCTGTGGGCCTGCCCGGCTCTGCTGCCTGCTTGTCGCCTGTGACTCTCAGTGGCCGAAGATGGCTCGCCCTTTCATTTTCTGTGACACAAGTTTACCCGAAGATTGTTTTTCACCCTCAATCCTTCATTGAAAAATAAAAGCAAACATTTTTTGTTTATGTGACTGGGCATATTTTTGTCAGAAATATCGGGGCTAAAATTTGGATTTTATGACAGTCATAATCCTGAAAGGTAGCTGATTTAGTGCCTTTCTTTCGGGACTGTAATGTGACTTTGCCTATATCCTTTAATGATTTTCCAAATGGCACCAGTAAAAGGGACAGAGCGTTGATATTTGTGGGCAGAGAGCAGCAGATGCTTTCTATGTTTAATTGCGACCGTGCGCTGAGGTGCTTTTCAGACAAGCAGGCAAGTGAAATGCTGGGCCTGAATCTAGACCCACCTCCGTAGCTGTTCCCTGAGTTGGGTTTTACCAGTTAACAGCCAGAACCTTTTTGTTTTCATTGATTTTAGTTCTCATCTGTAAGAGCATGGGAATAAGCTGTTCACTTATTCTGATTTTCCCCAGAAAGAAAAAGGCAGATTTTGGTCACATATACTCATTAACTTAGATGTGGCGGCTTCTACCTTCCATACTCAGCGTCTGAACTGTGATTAAGCAGCTGTAACACGGGTTGTCTCAGGGGCACCTGGAAGCAGCTGCTGGCAGCACTAAGCAACTATTCTACAGCAGTTACCTATTTCCAGGCCCTTCCTTCTTCCAGATTCTTCTCTCTGGTGCCTTCTCTAGCCTTGACTTCCCTCTCCCTCTCTCTCATTCTCTCATCACTGATACTCACAGACTCTTGAGAAACTCAAGGGAAAGAACTTCCAGTTCTCAGCATAAATTTAGACTCAAACATTGTGACAGCCCTGAAGGAGAAAAAGTTTGTGCTGAGCCATCTCAGCTGTCTTGACTGCTGTGCAGGACAGGTTTCCGTAACAGGGCATATTGTCCCCGGTGGTGAGGTGGGTTGGCCTACAGACACTAAGGAGAGACCTTCCTTTAAAAATTATTAGAGTTAAAAAGAGCCTCAAAGTTAATCTAACCCAGGTTTTCCTTTACTTGCCTGATTGTAAAAATTACTTGGGTCTTTTATTAAATAACGACAATGTTTAGGCCCCACCCAGGCCTACTAAATCATGAGCTTCAAGGGAAGGGTCCTAGGAATCTGTATTTTGTTGTTTTTTTGGTTCATTTGGTGTTTGTTTGTTTGTTTGTTTGTATGTTTAACAAGCAGCCTAGGTAAGTCTTAGGATCGGGCAAGTTGGGGAGACCTAATGTAATATAACCACCACCCCTTACAACCAAGGAAACTGAGTCAAGTTAATCAATTGGTTGCTTGGGTTACTCAGCCAATGAGGAGGCTAAAGTATCATCTCAACCACTCACTGATGGTGTGATGTTGATCACCTGAGTGTCGTTTTCCCATCTATAATGTTATATGAAATTAGTACCTATTTTTGGGGGCTGTTATGGGAATAAGATGAAATAATATATAATAGTGCTTTGTAAAGAGCTAGGTGAATGTAAGTATTTATTACATGGCTGAACTGGGACATGAGCTCCGTAGCTTACACTGTACCCCAGTGGCACTTCAGTATTTTGTTGAAATATTTTGAGCTTATTTTTTCAACTAGAAACTACCTGTTGATTTTTAAGAATATGAAAGATCACTTCTTCTCTTGCAGTTTCCTGGTTGGTTTAAAAGCACAAGTGTTAGTCTTTTACTTTGATGAGCATTCTGATGCACCACCAAGAGTTTGATATCTCTTAGGCTGGAGCCAGGTGTGGTGACTCACACCTGTAGTCCCAGCTACTCCGGAGGCTGAGGCAGGAGGATCGTTTGAGCCCAGGAGTTCCAGGCTGCAGTGAGCTGCGATCACCCCACTGCACTCCAGCCTGGGCTACAGAGCGAGACCCTATCTCTTTTTTTAAAAAAAAGATGAGTGATATCTCTTAAGTAAAGTTGAGACTCACATCAATTATCCCTATGCAGGTGTGAGATCGAGGCAACTCTTGAGAGGCTAAAGAAACTAGAGCGCGATCTCAGCTTTAAAGAGCAGGAGCTTAAAGAACGAGAAAGACGTTTAAAGATGTGGGAGCAAAAGCTGACAGAGCAGTCCAACACCCCGGTGAGTATCCTGCCCCTCGCCATCTTGCCAGATGCAGCTCTTAGGAAGCGTGGCTGAGCATGACGGCATGGCACCTCTTCTGCCTCACACTGCCACCTCTTCATGGCCTGCCTTGCACCTTTGTGCTGAAGGGCTGCATTTATTATCCAGTAGCGTTCATATCTCATTTCAATTAACAAAATGCCAGAAATTTAAATGAAAAGCTTATCCCATTTTTGGCTGTTTCCTTAAGAACTATTATTCTGTCAGTGTGTTGATAGAATAATAGAATAGAATAACAAAAATAAAATCTGATGTATTTTTACACCATCTGTTGGATCCCCAGAACATGCACCTCGGTGCTGCTTAACTCTTTATGGTCCATGAGTAACGAATAAATGTAACACCAAGGCAACTAACTGACTAAAAGAGTCTTCAGTGCATCAGAACTTAACCACGTTGTCCTTCTAAAATAGAGCTAACCTGACGGCAAGCATTAATATTCCTTACTCAATTTATTGTTGTGATCATGGTCAGCAAAAGACTGGGAAAAGACTGCTATCTCCAGTATTTACCACACCTAGGAAGTATCTTGTTTTCTCCCAAGCCCTATATTTAGAGGAATGTAAAAATTCTTTTTAACAATTTAACTATTTAGACACACCTTGAGCTTACATGCTGACATGATACATCAAATTCTAATCAAATTTCAGCATTCTTCCTCCTTTTAAATGACATACCATTTTCAGGAATTAAGTATAAATGTATAATTGGTTTTTCCAGAGTTTTTAATGGGCAATATTTGTTTACTTAAAATCATAAGTAATGGTAGATTAAAAGTAAACATATTTTAGATTCATTTTTGATAGTTGCTATGGCAATTATACTTAAAAAATACTTAAATGCCCTTCATTTTGTGATTTTCGTGAAGCTTTCCTATTTTTTAAATTCTTAATCTCCATTAAGCAGCAATGCCCAATTGCAAAGTATTTCCCAATGTCTAAAGCATAAAATAGCTTGTCTCCTTTTCCAACGTGTGTGGAGAAGCAACATGATATCCAAAAAAGGAAAATACAATAAAATTAAATGTTTATTATCAAATTTAACTTTTTCAAAAATGACTTCAGTGATCCAGAGAATTCCAGAATAACAATGGAATTGCTATACATGAGACTATCATGGAACATTAAAATGGTATAAGTTCCATGCATTTAACTTGGCTCTTGAGAAAAACGACCAGAGAAGTTTCCTGTTCTGCTTGACTTGGTGCCATCAGGCAGACTGGGAAGCATCACCCTAGGATCTGCAAAGGAGCCCCACTTTTCCCTGAGCTGATAGGGCAGGAGCCAGAATGTGACCTTGTCCCCATAGTATAACTTCTGAAGTCTGGAAGGTTTTTTGGTTTGTTTTGTTTTTTAAATGCATTGAAATCTTAAGCAATAAAGCACTGCATGGCTTGCCTCTTTCTATAAGTAGTATTGTAAGAAAAAACTTTAAACTCCCTATTGAGTATGCTTTAGAACCTTTCTTTAGTTTATTGGCATCAGTTTTTCTAAGAAATTATGAGCTGGTTTGCACACGTTATTGCTGTTAGTAACCTAGTTGTGTAATAAATAATAAAACGCTCTGAGTGCTCAGTAGGTTGTATGCTTACATTTTTAACTCCAGAAAACTTTCTTTACTGTAAAGAAACTGACTGCTCTGAGAACCACCATCTAACAATGGACAGCATAAAGCACAAGCTGAATGAGACTTTCTTCCTTTTTTTCCTTATGAGGGATAAGATTTCTTTCTTTACAGTACTTGCTTTTAATGTCTCTCTTGCTTAGAGCTGGTATTTCTGAAGGAAGGAAAGTTTATGCTCAGATATTTTATAAGTAGGTGTTTTCTTTTGTCCTCACATCAGTTTTTATTTGACTTTAACTGAGATTTCTGAGAGAAAGATAAAATAAACCTTTTAAAAGAGAAGTAGCTAGAGATTTAGGTTTTCTGTGTGGCCTCATCTTAATTATAAAAGTTTATAACATTTATGTAACTTCATAAAAAATTATATTATTGAATTAATTTCAAGGACACTATTTTCTTTCCTAAAATTAAAACATTAAAAATAATTGGGAAGATGAATTCTTTTTGTATAAACGTGGAAATGTTTATTTTTTAATTATAGGTTAAGCTTGAGGTAAAAATTTTATTTCTTTGAAGAATACAGGCTTATCTGAGAGACATTTGTTGAGATCTTTTGAATGTAACCTAATGTGAAGAAGCACCCCTGAAATAATAAAACCCAGTAAGCAACAAAGAGTTCCCGAGAGTGTCTAACAATTGAAAATAAATTTGAAGAGCTAACAAGTATGACTACAAGGGAAAATAATCTCCTGTTTCCAATGTCTAAGGATCTAAAGCAGTTTTTTCTTCTATATAACTGGTACTTTTTGGTTGAATTATATGAAGTTAAAGTTATTATTGAACTAACAACTCCAAGAGTCTTTTTCAATAGAGTAAACTGCTTTTTTAAAACTCAGCTTCAACTTCAATTTAAAATTTAGGAATTGGCACTAAATATTAAGTACCTTTACACTCAAAATATAAGATCACCCCAGAGTTATTTTATTTGTACATTGCTTATCATAAATGTACCCATATTTAAACCACACGAAAAATACAAGCCTTAATTTGCTTGTTTCTCAAAAGAAGAGGCAGTAACATTTTTCATATTCCAACAGTTTTTCCCCTGAAATGAATATGATCAAACATTTATAAGACTAAGTTTGCTGTTCAGAGTAATTACATAAGATAGGAAATAAATGTCAGTAACTATTGTGAGAAGAAATCTTAGGAAAAAAGTTCTGTTAAATGAAGGAAACTTGAATATTAGAGAATATACGAAGATAACAATAAATTAATACTGCTTTCCTTTCTTCCCAATTTTCACATGTGTTTATGTAGTTGTGTATAATTTAAATGTGAGAGGCAATCTAGAATTTGTTGACAAATGAATTGTTTAATAATTTGAATAAATAGTATTAAATCAGATCTGGCTATAATAAATAATAAACAGAAGAAAGTGAATTTTAAACTCATTTTTAGTGTATAGTCAGACTACTAGTTTAGCTAAGCAGGTAGTTAACAACCCAAATTTCCTTAGGACTATATTGACTGCTGAACTGTTTTTGTGCTTCCTCTAAGCTTTTCTTCTTTGGTACATGGTTTCTTAATTTTTTATTTGAGATTTAATCTCTATTTAATTTCTTTTCTTTAATGGTTAACTAAATGTTTCTGTGTGAAAGTGAAATTGGGGGATAAGAGATATCCTAAGAACTATTTTGTTTTAAGCAAAATGAGGGCTTAAAACTTGCAACTTCCTTTCCATTTGAAATTTGACTTGCCATGGTGCTTTGCAAACTTCGGATTGTGATTTATTCTGTCATTCGTAAATTATGGCAAATATGCTGGAGCCAAATCTGCCATTAAATAAATTCTCACATAATTCCCTATATTCATTTATTTCACTAATCATTTACCTCCTGTATAGTACCAGCTAATTTTGTGGTGTCTATTTTCCTTATTTAAAATTGGTCCTAATTTCTCTTTTTACTTCTGTCCTTTCTTCCCTTTTGATAGCTTCTCTTGCCTCTTGCTGCAAGAATGTCTGAGGAGTCTTACTTTGAATCTAAAACAGAGGAGTCAAACAGTGCAGAGATGTCATGTCAGATCACAGCAACAAGTAATGGGGAGGGCCATGGCATGAACCCAAGTCTGCAGGCCATGATGCTGATGGGCTTTGGGGATATCTTCTCAATGAACAAAGCAGGAGCTGTGATGCATTCTGGGATGCAGATAAACATGCAAGCCAAGCAGAATTCTTCCAAAACCACATCTAAGAGAAGGGGGAAGAAAGTCAACATGGCCCTGGGGTTCAGTGATTTTGACTTGTCAGAAGGTGATGATGATGATGATGATGATGGTGAGGAGGAGGATAATGACATGGAAAGTAATAGTGAATGAAAGCAGAAAGCAAAGTAATAAAATTGAAAATGTGTGCAAAAACAAAAGTAACTTGTTATTTCAGTCTGTACAAAAACCAGTAAGGAGGCAGAAAACCAAGCACTATAGCTTTAGACCAATCACATTTACAAGACAGTAATTTCTTTATCAATTTTGCTTTGGATTTATTTTGCTTACAGAAAAATGGGAAAAATTAAGCCAAAAAAGTATATTTACAAATCAGCAAATGTGGTGCCTGATTATAGAAATTTGTGATTCTATATACAATATAGTATTTTTTAACTAATGACATTCTGGCTTTCTCTTTTTTAATGAATATTTTATAGCTCATATTTGACTTTATTTCATTTCCTTTATTCAATTGGTTAAGAAAACTTACATTTTGAACAAGTACTCTTAATTCCTAACTCTTCTTTGACAGTTGATTAATTCCTAACTCTTCTGTAACATACATTTGTTTTCCTTATGGCAATACATTGTAATGTCAGGAATGAGTGATACTGACTACAGAATTCAACCACAAAAATACTGAGATGAAAGAAAATTATAACAAAATGCTCTTCAGAAATACCTAAATGCTGAGAATTTTTAATACTAAATAGCACAACTACTCAAAGTAAAACCTGAGGAGTGTTCTCAGCAGTATATTTGAAGGAGAAATATTTGAAACCAACAGCAGATGTTACAGGCTTTCATACCAGTGCTGGCCCTGGAAGCTTCTTAACAGTAACACACAGTCATTTAAGACTTAACTTGTGCTTTATACGAACAGAAAGATATGGTATTAAAGGGACATTTCCAGGCATGTGAGTGCTGGGTACATGCCTGTCCTGTACTTCCATCAAGGGTTTTTTTTTGGTTGGTTGGTTGTGTTCCAGAAGGGCATAATAATCCTGGATTCTAAATATATGTGTAGATATTTTAAAGAGGAAATTAAATATTATTAGAGCAATAGTAAAGATAAGTTATCCTCCCATAGGCAAAAGCACAGGCTGAAAGATCATTTCTATATCAAATCTAGCCTTCCAGAGTTGCCTTTTTGTTTAAACCATGCTCAGTGATGCTGGTGTTTTCGAGAAGTGTTTGATAGATACAGGTACTGTTCGGAAAACCTGGCTAGCCAGAGATACTCTCAGAATGTTGCCACATGTTTGTCAAAGCTTGTTTAAGTTATATAAAACACTTACATAAAGAAAGGCAAAAGAACAAAGACTTTTTTTTCAGTCTAAATTAGAAAGCGGTGTTATTGATTTGCCTATTAAACTAAAATGCTTTTGGTGGTTCTTTTTATGGACGTTTTAAGGAGGACATCATCACAGATACTATCTAATACTATTTCTAACTATATTTGATCATAAAAAGCCTCTTGGAATTTGAAGCGTGACATGCTTCTAATCCCCATTGCAAGCTGAAAAATACCACAAAATGATCAGTATGTTGTGCCAGCTTTATTTGGAGAGAAATAACTGACGGGATGTTCTGGGCGTGAGGAGTAAGCCGGTCTATATAGCATAGTGATCAAGAGGGATCTGGAACCTGATCATAATTCGGAACCCTGGGCCTACGTGCTTTACATCTTGGACAAATTATTTAATCTCTGTGTGTCTGTTTGTTCATCTTTAACATAGGAATAACAACAGTGCCTACTTGAAAGGATTATTGTGAGGATTAAAAGAAATAATATATATAAAGCACTTTACAGAGTACCAAGCCCATGGTAAGTGGCCAGTTAATGTTAGCTACTATTAATTGTGCCACTGAAGAGACACTGAAAAATAAATGGTTTCAGTAACCTTTGGGAGAACTAAACTATCGATTTCAAATGATATTTGCTTAGAAGTATGAGATGAAATTAAAAGTGGATAGCTTTCAGGAAAGATAAAGAGAATATTCTTAGAATGCAAGCTATACAAACAGATATATTCTGTTGCTCTTTGAAAACCATGAGCCCTGGCCAGGATTACCTGCGCTGAGGTGTTTGCAGGCTAAGTAAATACAAAAAGAATAGGTAAACCTTTCTCTGGAAGATGGGCTCCACAGAGACCTACTCTGCTACAGTTTCTCTGTCTGTGCACACATAGTTACAGATGCATGCACACATAAATAGGCAACCTATCTGTGCTCAGACATAGAAAAGTACTCCGTGACTGATGTCAGGCCACTCAAGCAGAAAATCATGGAGTAGAACAGAAGGGACCGCTTGCAACTCTTGTCTTCCCAGCGTGCCCTGGAGCACCGTGGTCAAGCCTCTTAGAGGAAAGAGCCAAAGGCATGGAGTTTAAAAGCCTCTTGCACATCTTCTCTTTCAAAGATACACTCATTCATTCAACACATTTCATTGAGGCTTTTAAAGCATGGTCAGGAGCAAAGCTGAAAAAGGTGAGGTGATCTCTGTGGGATAATTTTGGGAGCTGTGCACTTTATGTAAGAATGTAAACCTTGCTTCTCATTTAAGAATAATCTGCAATAAATTGAGAACATATGAACTGAATTAAATTGACAATTGTTTCTTAATTTACATATAAATCTATATGATTATACATAAAGTTTTGATGCATTAATAAAAGCAGCCAAATAGAGCCAAAGAGAAAAGTATTTAATAACAGGATTTTTATACCCGGACTGTTTACCATTTATTAGGCAGCATTTCCCTCACCTCTTAACTGCTGCCATTTTCCTCACCAGTATTTCAGAGATGGTCATAGCTCAAAACTCTGCCATCAAGAAACTGCAAGGCTTTAGGATATGGCAGAATTGGCCTCAGTAAGCAGCTTGAAATTGGTCTCCACTGGAGACCACTGGACTGTAGATCATCACCAGGTGGCATTGGCTATTTTACTTTGTGTTCCAAATCATAGTCCTTCTAGTGGTTTAAAAATATTAAAACATCCCTGAAATCTGAATCATGTAAACAGAATTTTGAGAGTCATGCAACTGGAAATGTGTTACCTTTACTCATAAGATTGTGTAGATTTTGATGAGCCCCTACTAGTGGTTCTCAGCTGAAGCAGTGCTGTCATCCAATGGTGTTAGGAGCACTGGGGCATACTTTTGGTTGTCATGGTGACTAAGGCAGCATTTGATGCTTTGCGCCAGGAATGGTAACATCCTGCTTACCCGGGACAGTCCCCTCAGTGAAGACCCCCATTCAAAATACCAATAGCATTGTCCCTTCCCCATTGAGAAACTCATTAAACCTGGCAGTTTCAGAGTTTCATATCTAATTATTTTTCCCCCAAACAAAATTATCCAAGTCAAAAAATGCAGTTTTAGAATTACAACAACTACACAATCTGAATTTTGTGAGTCTGTGGCCTTATCTTAAATCACCATATGTGGAAAGGGTTTCTTTCCCCTGAAGAATGCTGGTGGAAACTTTATGAAATAGATTCACCTGGGCAGGTCATTCTCCTGTTACACCGACTCCACAATTTAAATAAATAAATAAATAAATATCTTGTTGAGGTAGCTACAATTCTGCAAAGTAGCCAGGCTAATGAAAAAGACTTCCTTTTCTACCATTTTTTTAAGCAAAATCACATTTTAATATTTTACATAAATAACCAACAGGAAGAGGTTGAAGGCACATAGCTTGCTATTTTTAATGCTCTGGAAATGTTGAGGGTGGGTTTTTAGCCAGGGATTTTTAACATGCAGTAGACTTGTCAGACTTTAACTAGCTGAGATATTCAGACCTTAATGATCCCCATTAAAAATCAAGAAATTGGGGTTGGGGGAGGCTTTAGGAGAGATCAAAAATGACTTCTCATAGTGCTACTGTGTACATAACTTTATTTTTCAGAGTTTTCATTAGAGTGGTAGGAGTTTTATGAAAGACAATTTTAAAACTTATTCTGAGTTAAATATTGATTTTTTTTAAATGTGTTACACTAGACTTGTTGCAGCCTTTTGAAAGTAGTAGTCTCACCATACCACGTATATAATAGAGCATACTTTTTCTATAATCAGGCACCTTTTGCTGCTTTTGAATAAGACTGTTTTCCTGTGTAGAGTTTAAGCATTGCCAGAGAGAAGAATCTGTTCTATTCTTTCAACTGTAGCATAGCCTGACAGCTCTTGATGCAGCATTTCTGTGATTTAAAAAATGAGTGTCTATCAAGAAATCTAGAGGACTAGCCCTGTTTCCTCAGACTTCAACTTCGCTTGCACTCAAAGTACAAACCGGTGAGGAGCTTTCTGGCATGTGATTATTTACTTCAGAACTAGAGTTTGAAGCACCTACATTAATTATTTTATATCGTGTGCAGAATAGTATATCTTTTAATGTCAAATACGATACACTGCACATACTGCTTTTGCGCTCTTTTAAATTTTTGTACTAAATAATAGAAAATATTTATATTCTTTGAGTGTGAGCTTTGAGTAGATGACATTATCACATTGTTGTTTTTTTTTAACAAAAACTTTTTCTCAGTTATTCTATTGCAATGTTATTCTGAGCAAGTCCTATGCCAAATATCTTGTATAATGTTTGTATGGAAGATTAAATTTTACTCTTGTGTGGTAAGACTATTCAGTTACTGATTTTATAGTTGGAATTTGATATTCCAGCACAAAGTCCACAATGTATTCAGAAATCCAAGTTGGTGTCATACATTTCATTTCGATGTGAACTTTTCTTTGCTTTCCTTTGTTCTAAGACTCCATTTTGCAATAAACGTTTTGACAGTAAATCCCTTTGTTATGTGTTGCTGTGTATATAAGATCTTTGTTAGATTGGATTCCCAACATCCTTTGAAGGAATCGTTGTCACACACATGCACATGAGTGTTAGCTTTTCTCTCCTGAAGTCAGTTGGAGTGTAAATAATGAATTTGTAAAGTGATGGGGCAGTCATGAGGTGGATTTTTTTTTTATCCCCAAAGAAAGACAGAAAGGCTTAGAACTCATCCTACAGCAGATACACTGATATGTTAACAAGGTACAGGAAACGTAAAGGAAATGGTAAGCCACTGTGTGACTGGAGATCATTAACTTATCCCCTGTCTTGCCAAATTCAAACCCTCAGGAAGCAGTGCCTGGCTCCAGCCTTCCTCCCACTGATCTTTGCAAGCATGGTGCGAAGAGTCCTGCTGGAGAGGGTATCAGACTGAGTCTGGTGCCTTTCCTTCGGCTTCATATTGATGAGCCGTCCTCGGTGTGCAAGAGAACTCTTCTCCTCTCCTTTTGACATTAAAACCAAAGATGTTGGTTTTGATTAGTTGTTTCATTTACAACCTTTATTCAAGAAATGCTTATTTCTCAATTTTGTTCAGTGCAACATTTGGGAATTGTATAAAAATAAAAACACTACACTTCCCCCCACCCCCTTCCTATAAAAGCCAGCCTTGATGCAGGGAAATATTTCTGTAACTCAGTCTGTTGTTTCTTGAACTAATCAAACAAATTCCTTATTTCACATTTGCTTCCGTGATGGGAGAAGGGAATGGCATGTTTCTGCAGCTGTGTCCAGCTGCCCTGTGAAGAAATAAAACTTGTCTTTCATCAAGTTCGGCTTTAGGTTCCTTAAGTCTTCTTCGTTTCCCCATTGCTAAAGCAGGTGTGTTCGATGATCCGTGCATATCTGAGTGTATCAGAGGAGGAAAGGGGCAACGCTTGAAGGAGGAGTGCAGCACATGGGGTAGCAGAGTATGCACAGAAAGTCAATCAATGAAAATGTGTACTTTATGTCCTTGCAACTTGTCTATAATGCTCAAACTCTACACATTCATATTTACTTTAACCACTGGGTTTTTCTTAAGAAAATTCTGCTTGGTCCTCCAGAGTCTGCCTCATTTCCCCTTCTTCCTCTGACACGAATGGGCTACCTCCCCTGCCCCAGTGAGGGGATCACACCACGCCCGCCCCCATCTCCTGCCAGTTTTTTGCCTTGTTGCTAGAGTCACTTCTCTCCTCCTTGCCCTGCAGCACCCAGCTCAAGCCACCTGCCTTCCATTGCCCTGTTGTACTGTGAAACCCTCAGTGAATACATCAGTTTTTTATATACCTTTTCAGTAAATGCACCCTTCAATTTTATGCATTCTACAAAATTTTTATTCAACAAAAATTTACCAGATATTGTATGCCAGGCACTAAGTAAACCAAGATAAAGGTGGCCTTGGACTCCTCCATGTATAATCCATACCTATTTCACTCCCATTTAAATTAAAAGTCCCTTGAAGACAGGGCTTATGCCTTTCCTAGCAGAGTTTTGAGCATGTGGGTACAAAAATAAATACCTGCAGAAGGATTAACCCACCCACCCTCTGATTTTTACACTGAGAGTAAAAGCAACCAAATTCAACTTTTTTTTCAACTCACCTACAAAAAAATATTATTTGTAACAGAGGATGAGTGACACTTTGCTATATTATCTCATGAACAATCTGGTCACTTTGGCAAGGTAAGCTAGTTAAAGCTAATGGCTATACCAAACTGTAATTCAACTCATAGGACACAGACTGTTTCAAATTATGTAAGCATTTATTATTTAGACTATGGCCAGGGGGCATATATTGAAGTGAGTAGCTTTTTGGCTCTGAAAATGGTGCAGGCTGAGGTCCTCTGAGTTGTCATTCACGCTGTGGACCTGATGGAGATATTTTTGTCTGTTTTAGCTAGAGCAACTTCGCAACCAGGGTTTTTCAGGACAGTGCCGATTTCACATGTCCTTCTTCATCCATGGATGCTGATATTTGGTTTTAAAAATATAACACAAACGAGATATTTAAACACTTAGAAACTCCCCTGTGAGAATAGGTATGATACATCATCTGGTTACCAAATGGTTGTTTTGGAATTTTTATTTATAATCAAACAATCCTCATGTTGGCTGAGAATTCTGAGGAAGGCTCTGGTATTTCACAAATGTCAGCAATTCCTTGACTGCCGAGGCCCTATTGTGGGAGGCAAAACCACTCGTAGTGTGCCATGTTCCAAGAGAGGAATGCCCCACGTTGTACAAAGCCCCTCCTGAAACAGCTCCCAAACTATGATAAATTGTTACCGAGAGATTGATGTACATTACTGGCTTCTGGGGTCAAAATCCTTGGAGCACTGAGGTGCTCTTGAGGTCAGGAAAATTATTTTCCATTCATCCTAACCTGCAAGAGGAACCAAGCCAGAGCAGCAGCTGAGAACTAAAAAAATGAGACAAGAGGATAAACCAAAAAGACAATGATAATATTACTTTTTTTTTTCATTTCATGCATATTTTCCACACAGCTGCTGCCTTCCTTTGAGATTGGTGCATGGACGGAAGACGACGTGGTAAGCCGCTTCTATTAATGCCTCATGTGACCTGGGCAGGTATTTCACAGATTTGTCCACAAGTTTAAAAATGCTGCTACAGGGGCTTGGGCTTTAGGAAAGTCTAACTAGGAGAGGTTGACAAATTCCAATTTTTTCTATTTAAACACAATAATGATTGAAAATAAGGTCTCAAGAGCAGAGCAAGTATCTCTTCAAATCTTATATGAGGATTCTACCTCCCTGTTTGCTCTGAAAGTATTCCAGAATACAATAATTAATACCAGTGACGAAATTAAAGTAGGGACTCAGGATACACTCAATAAAGATACTTGAAAAAAATTGATCTTAAATTCTCTTAAAATGGCAGTTATGGACTTGCCCCATGGTAGAGAAGGCTCTGGTCAGGGCAGTGCTGGCCTGGGAAGGAAACCACGGAGCCAGGTTTCCTTCCGCCTCAGGCCTGTTCAGAAAGGGGCAGCTTCACGGCCACCAACCTTCCTCTGGCCGCCCGAGGCGGAGTGGGCACGCACACGCCCAGACGTGCTCTGCAGCTGGAGCCGGAGAAGCTCCATGTTTCCCAGAGACTGCAGGCAAACTAAGTCCAAAGGAAGTCCTACACTCCATATTCTGGGTAGAAACCCTGAGGAACAATGCCGCTTAGCCTGTTACATCCTCGTATCTGTTTCCGTAGTGACAAAACAGGAATGAGAATTCCTGATCAGACACCTCAGGGACTTATGCCTATCCAGGTCCATTTTACAAGCTCAGGATGTCATGAAATGGAAAACAAAAAACCAGACGTCACGGCCAGCCTTAGGAGGTATGGGCCCCACCCCAGAGGACAGACCAGGTGCCGCAAGGGACAGACTCACTTTTGGAAACTCGTCAGCAGGTCTGTTTGCCTAGCTCAACCTGGTTCTGGGCCCAGGCTGTTCCCCCTGTGCCCTTTGTGTTCTCATGGAGTAAAGTTGCTTTCAGCGTGAGCTAATAACCTCTTTGGCTTCTGCCGAGTAGGGAAACTTGGCACCAGTTGCCTCTATTTCTTCCTATTCACTGAGCCCCAGTGATTCTAACGTTCCTGCCAGGCTTGCTTAACAAGGAAAGAGGACTTAGGGTCTCCTTTATTCACAGGCCTGATACAGTCTCTTTATCCCCAGCTTCTCATCTGTAAAGAAATTTTTAGAAAAGCACTGAGTTCTAACAGCTATTTTTAGTCTTTGCTCTGAGGTTGAGTGGTTTCCAGGCCACTTAAATAAAATTCCAAAGTTGAGGACTCCCCAGAGAATCAGAGGGAATATGTCTGGCCTCCCGTCCATCTCTCGTCATCCACGTAATGTTGGGAGGACACGGGTAAACCTGTGCCACGTGACATGAGAACTAAGGTCAGTGGGTCCAACCGCATTCTACTTAGGAAGCTCCGCGCTTTGACTTGTCCGGGGCCACGTGGCTACTTACTGACCAGGCTTAGAACAGAGGACTCATTCTGTCCTTTGTCCACTGCTGCATGGTCCCCATTACTCATACAATTCCTGGGTAAACCTGTGACCCTCGGCAATCGAGGGGAAAAGTCCGACAAGTAAGAACATATTAAAATATCTCCCAAAGAAGGAGGAAAGCCAACAGTCTTTCAGCTGTCCAAGACCCCCAAAGGGAGGGATATCCCCAATTTGAAAGCTTAAGATTTTAAAACTACAAAGAGAAAACCTGCCATTTTTACCTTCATGATTGAGCCAGGAATTAAAGATATTTTAATCTACTAAAAATGATATGTTTTACTGTTAAGACTGGACACTGACTGTGTGTGAATTTTCAAAATCATAATATGTCCTCTCTTTCACAGTATTTTTGGGTTCAGCAGCTCGTCAGAAAAGGCAAGTGGAATACGTTACCTTCTTAATTCATGGAGTTAACTTTGCTTTGGAGATGATTTAGTCTAATTTTGTTCTGCCTTCTAATCTCTTCCTTCAGGTGACTCTTCAGCAGAGATGAGTGTGTATGCGAGCTTGTTTAAAGAAAACAACATTACAGGGAAGCGGCTGCTGCTTCTAGAGGAAGAAGACTTGAAAGACATGGGCATTGTCTCCAAGGGGCATATCATTCATTTAAAGGTACCTTGGAAAGGGAGACCGTCCCATCAACAAACCGTTACTGAGCACCTGCTATGTCGCAGATGACGCGTTAGCGGCTGGAGACGGAAACAGCGCTGTGCTGGTTGCTCCAGCGCTGCGACACTTCCGTGCCCCTGGATAATGAGCAGCTGCCCCCAGGGGTCCCCCACTTCCTCCTCATAATCAAATAGCAAAAAGGTTAATACCTGGCATAGCAGGACTCACCTGAATGTCAATCCTGTGCCTTCAGGAAGTCTCTAGTCTGGTGGGGAGAACAGGTATGACCCAGGCACTAATGGTAAAATGACAGCGGTGAGAAATGCCACAAAGGAGAGGTGGGGCTGGGCTGAGGAAAGGCCTCCGTGAAGGAGCTGTGAAGGCTGGAGGACAGGGAGGCGCGAGCAGGCGAAGGGGTCGGGCAGGAGGTGTTCCCCAGGGAGGCAGAAAGCTCAGTGAGCCGCAGCGCCTGGAGCTAACGCCTGTGCACCTGTAGAGCAGTCGGCCACCAGGAAGAGCAGGAGGCAACTCTGTGCATGGCCCGAGCGAAACTCGAGCCACAGCGGTAACCTACAGTCATTCACAATCTTCCTAATTATGACCTGGGCCAGACACCACCATGTGTGTACTCTAATCCCCACTTATAGGAAATACTAACATTTCCCCCAAAACTTCAATCTTGAGTAGTTTGAAAGCTAAAACTCTTGTTTTTGTTGTTGCTGTTGTTGCTTTTTTTTGCAATTTAGCAACCAGACCTGTTTTTGTTTTTGTTTTTATTTTTTAGTTATTCAAACCAAATGAGAATTGCTGGCATCTGTGTGGACATTATTGTTAACCAGAGATCTGTTTCAAAAGAGATCTTATTCAGATAAAATCAAGTTTGCTCCCCATGCGCCCTCCCCAGTGTGGGCAGATGGAGGGGTGTGCACAGGTTAGAAAGAAGAGAACTAGAATAAAAGAGGACACGTAGAAAAGCAGCCTCCTATGCAAACCCACATCTTCACAAAGGCTCTCCCAGCATGCTAGCTAATGTTCCCCTCACCTCAGTTAGGGCTGCTCACACTGGCCTTTCTAGAGAAATCCTGTTAAGGCCGAAAGAGAACCCACTGCCTTCGTTCTATGGCCCCTAGATCCATGTAAGAAACATCCTCACAGTCCCTCAGCACCTTTGGACAACAGTGTGGCACTGACCCTCTGGAGACCATCTCCATGACAAAAAGAGGACCTCACTGTCTTTTCCCTTCTAGAAGATGGGCAGGAAAACTCATGCATAAACATGTATCTCAAAGACTGGCAAGGAATTCAATCTCGTCCTCTGGGTGTGGGCAAGTCCATCTTGAAAAGCTATGCTGGTTTAGATGAGCCACAATAGGAAAAAGTATTTCTGCAGTACAGAGACATTTCAGAATTCCAAAAGAGAAATTGTGTAAATCTTGTCCTATTTGGCAGATGCCAAATATGATTCTCCCATCTCCCCTCCCCTCTGCTGTCTTTGAAAAGGACCAATATTCCTTAAAAACCAGTTAGGAGGAAGGGGTTGTGAGTTGGGATACCTCACCAGAAGCCCTCAGTGAGCCAAATATTCCCAGAGGTGGCCAAAGTACCCCTCCGTGCTGGTTGGTATCATGAAGGCAAGCAGTGCCCAGACTTACTGTCTATTGTTCGGCAAACTAAGTGAATGCCTACTCATTGCAAGACTGGGCCTGTGAAGATGGAAAGAATTCTGTGGTTATGATGTTTACAACCAGAGTAGAGATGAAACATGTGCATACAACTTCTCCTAGGCAGTTGGAGGGGAAGAGGGTTCATTACCTAAGACTTGGGAGGCGTGGCACAGAGAGATGGAAAGGGGAACTTCAAGGAGTGGGTGGCCCTTGAGCTGGATCTTGGAGGAATGACAGAATTTGGAATGTAGACAGGAACAGGAAAGGAAAGAACATCAATGTAGGCAGAGACAATAAAGAGTTAAGAGAGAAGCATAAGAGAAAGCAGAAGGGGAGGAAAGATTTGTTCCGATACAAGTAGCAGTAAGCAGCTCTGCCTGGTGGGAACGTGGGTGACAAGAAGGACTCGTGACACCTGAGTGGGAGGCAGGGCCGGGTCCTGGACAGCTTATGACCAGGCTGGAGGGTCTGGAATTTGACCAGCTGTCGGGAGTACTGAGAATTGACATGTTTAAACTTTGCTTCTGGAAGTTTTAAAGTGGATTAAAAAGGAGAGATTGGATTTTGAAAAACCGGTTAGGAGGGTATAATATAGACAGTAATAAGGACTGGCTAGTGTAGCAAAATGGTGAATGAAGAGAAGAGGGGGATGCCACAGGTAACGAGCCATTTGCGGTTCCAGAAGGAACGCACCGTGAAGTATGACACATGCTACGACATACATGAGCCTTGAAAGCATGATGCTGAGTGAAGGAAGCCAGACACAAAGGTCACATATTGTATGATTCCATTTATAGGAAGTTTTCAGAATAGGTAAAGCCAGAGACAGAAAGCAGATCAGTGGCTGCCAGGGGCTGGGGGCAGGAGGGAATGGGCAGTGACAGCGTAATGGGTGTGGAGTCCCCTTTGTAGGTGATGGAAATGTTTTGGCACTAGATAGAGGTAGTGGTTGCACAACACTGTCAATGTACTAAATGCCGCTGAATTGCCCACTTTTAAATGGTTAATTTTATGGGATGTGAATTTTGCCTCATTAAGAACTCATAATGAGAAGAAAGAAAGCGCACCACCTTTACACCCCTGCCCGGGAACAGTCTTCTCCCAGGCTGAAGGCTTTCTGTCTTTGGAGGACCACGTGCCTTCAGAAAGGATGCCTGTGGCAAGGAGAGGTCATAGGGCCTGAGCAGGAGAAAAGAGGAAGACAGGAGGACCCGTCCAGGAAGTAGGAAATGAGAGAGTGGTGTTACAGAAGCCAAAGGTTGGAAAAGCTCTAAGAGAGAATCAATGATCAAAGGGTCAATGGCTGCGGAGAAGCCAAGAAACATGCATGGAGAAAAAGCCCTTGATAGAAGCAGCCACTTGAGGTTAAAAAAATTATTTGGCCCACTTGAGGTGGGTGGGGGCAGTACAATGTCCTCTTCTCATGACCCAGAGGGTCTGCCCTGAGATGCAAGGCGATAGGGGTGGCCAGGATCTGGGGGGCCCTAAGACTGCCCTCGAGCTCCTGGTGAGTGTGAGCATGTGAAGACAGTCACCCACAGGGGGGACGTCCCTGAAGTTGGGAATGTGGACCCTCCCCCTGCTGCCAGAGCTGAGGATTATTTTATTAGAGTGCAAAATTATCAACCCTAAGTATCTTTCTTTAAATAATTACGAGCCACCTACACTACTTTTTAACAATCAGGTTTATTCTCGATAGATGTTGGATATTAATATCTCCAAGATATTTTATGGGTATAATATAGAATAAATAAGGAATAAATAAGGAATGACAATAATAATAATAAATTATTATATAATTTAAAATTTTAAATTATTATAATAAATAATAATAATAAGGAATGCTTTTATATGTACCCAATAATTTTAATCCTCTCTTGGCATTATTGAATCATTAATAAAGTCATGTGTTTTTTCTTTTACAGTCAGCCATTGAGAAATTGACCCACGATTACCTAAACTTGTTTCACTTCCCACCACTAATCAAGGTAAGTCGGGTTTTCCCCTTATGGAAAGTATACTACTTTCATTGACACATGCACCTGCCACATCCACACCTACATTTGCCAATGTCAGAAACAGTTGTTTGAAGTGAAATTTAATCATATCTGCCCAACAAAAGGCCCTTTGAAGCTAAGGATGTGTATACATTGAACACCCTTGTTCCCCGCAAGTTGAAATATTAACAGTGTGTTCCTGATAAGAACAACACGCCTCACTTGAGTGGTGAGGAGACAGAAGTGTCAATGTTGTAGGACCTCCGGCCTCCCACCTGGCCCTGGAGACCTTTCAGCATGTAAGTCACTGAAGGAATTCACACACTAGAGCTCTGGGTTATCATTTGCATTGGGGATGGGAGGTTTATTGTTTGAATAGCATATTAGTATATTTAACATATTTTCAATATAATCTGTAGGTATATGGTATACTTTGTAATAAAATCAGCAAATACTTGCAACTAATACCCAGAACTTTACTCATTCACTAACAGCTATGGTTTTTCATCTCTAAGCCCCTAAAGATTCATTTTGTTGTTCTACTGGGACCTCCATCCACATGTGCTCTAGGACCTGCATAATCCCTCTTTGGGAATAGCTTGTAAATACCCTGAGTGCTGTGAAAAGCTCAAGTTGAAATCTCACAATGCATCAGCAGGTGCTAAGTGCATTTCTAGGGTAAAATTGCACACAACATAAGATGCATTGTGATAAATGTAAGATAGTGACATTCAATTTGAAGTACATGAAATAAATCATTTGGCAAAGTTCTCAAAGGCCTGATACGTCATTTCTCTTGCGTTAAGTAATTGTAATTTGTAACTTAATCCAAAATAACCAAAAGTTAAACAATTGGTTAGAATGGAAAAAACTAGTGCTATGAAATCCTTTTCTTCACCTAAGTAAAAACAACGTCTAGAATGACTGGTGCTTGGATTTCTGTTTTAGGACTCTGGAGGTGAACCTGAAGAAAATGAGGAAAAAATAGTGAACCTTGAACTGGTTTTTGGTTTTCACTTGAAACCAGGAACTGGCCCACAGGTAAGTCACATTTCTAAACCTTTGGATAAATTTCAATCTAATTACTCTTTTTTTTCCTCCTGTAACTCCATGGTTTTATGCACCCGCTACCAGCTGGTGACTTGATTCTGAGTAAATTTATAGACTTTATAAAATAGAATTTAGCTGAAAGACTGCCAGCTGCTCTGCAATCCAGTCTAGGAATCTTCCTCTCTCAGTCAGCTGAAGAATCCGTGTGAGGCCATCCAGACCTCAAGGTAACTCACAGCAGAGCGAGGACGGGGAGGGGGGCAGTGGGCAGCAGAGTGACTTTGTGCTGCTCTCATCCCAGCTCCCTGAGTCCCGTTTCTTAAGGGAAACCAGTTTTGCAATACCCAGAGTGAACAACACCGAGAGTGGGGCTGTAGGCAGCAAGGAGGCCCACATTACCAGCTCTAAATAGGGCGGCAGGGCGTTTGTCCAACACTCAGTCAGGCTTTCACTGTGTCATTTTTATGTCTGGAAAAATTATTTGACCTAGGTAATGTATGGATTAGAATTATAGTAGGTTTGTGTCACTTTAGATTACCATAATAGCTAATAATGATGATGATAACTTACATTAATTAGCCACTTACTGTGTACCAGGCATACAGTACTGAGGTATAAATGCCATTTTCCTCCATTTGCCAATGAGGAAACTGAAGCTCCGAGAGGTGAAATAACTTGCGCAAGGGTTCCATGGCTAGCAGGTATGGAACAGAGTGGAGATTTGAATGCAAGCCACTCTGTCCCCAGAACCCAAGCTCTCAACTGCTGTCCTATTTGTACCTTTCCTTTGAGGATGCCGAGGGACCTCGTAAACATAATGGCTCACAACCTGTAGCCCATTCCTCTGGGAGGCCCACCTGGGCCACTGGCCGTTCATTGATAAAACCATGCTTACCCCAGGCCATTCCTTAGGAAGCAGGGCTTAGGAATGATTGGAAGTTGTTGTGAGGGGTTGAGTTTCACCTGCGGCTACAAAAGATGCTCTTTCTAGACACCTGACAAAGGGGTGTCTGCCCTGCACTGTTGCAGGTATATTGATGCCTCTGCTGAAAGGAAATCTTTACCGCTCTTGTTTTGGCCACAGAATTTGGTTGAGTGAAAGCTGCTCTGAACCCAGGTTTTTTTGTGTGTGATGCTTTTCTTTTCCCCCTGCCAATGGATCACTGCTGTCCATTCCTGTTATTGAAAGCAGCTACAGAAAGGGGACAGGAAAGTAATTTCCTCTCTCTCCAACATCGCAGGCCCTTCTAACCTGACATTCTGCAGCCGTGGGCACCCTTAAATTCATCTGATGGTAAACAAATTGCATATTTCAATTTGCCTTCTTTAGTAACCTTGAGTCCATGGCACTTAATTTATGAGTCCTCTTTGTTTAAGCCTTTTTATGGCTTGCAGATGGTTAAAAAAAAGAAGAATTTCCTTGGAAGAGACTTGTGAAGGGAGGTCTCAACCAAGAAAATATTTTTAATGAACAAAAAAAATAACTTGTTAATGTGGAAAACTAAAAAAAACATATTTTTTTAGTAAAAATTAGAAACTATAAATATTTGAGATCAAATACAATGGTCTGTTTTTAACTATAATCGTGTACACTTCTTGAATCATGGGTTATACACAAGGGCTAAAGTCGCCAAAACTTTTGATATTCTGCTGTTCCTTGGTCACCTGTCCAGAGTAATAATTTCATCCACTCACTCAGCAGGCATTTGCCAAGGGCCTACTTTGTGCCTGGCCCTGTCTATGCTAGATGTTCAAAATACAAAGTCAAAAAGTACAGTCCCAGCTTTCAAGGAACCCACAGCATGTTGGGGGAAATAGACAAGATCGATGAATGTCATGGGTCTGAATGATGGGTTTTACAATACCATGCACATGGTTCTATGGAAGTGCCCTGGATGAGCCTCTACAGCAGATGGGAAAGGGGTGAGGGGTGGCCTTGAAGTCTTCTTGGTAGAAGTGATGCTTGAGCTAAAATTTGAAAACCACTAGGAATTATTAGGTAGGAAAAGGACATCGAAGGCAGAAGGAACTATGTGTGCCAAAGCTCAGAAGCATGAAGCCAGGAAAATACAGGGAGCTCTTCTTGGGCTAATTTGGATGGGACCCCATGACTCAACTCAAGCATCCTCCCTCTGGGAAGAGTTAGCATGGGGCAAGGGGAGCAGTGTGATGAGAGTTCAGGCCAGAGAGGGAGCTGGCAGCCAGAAAAAGAACTCTCCTATGTGCTAAGCCAAAGAGTTTGAAGCAAAGAGTAGATAGGATCAGATTTATGTTTTTAACAGATCTCTCCGAAGCACAGAAGAGGATGAGCTGGAAGGGGCCATGCTAGAGAGATATCTGTGAGTAGGCAGTGCAGACAGCCAGGTGAAGGATGGGGAGCAGCTGAGCCTATGGCCACACCATGGGTCCCAGGACACACTGAGACAGGGTTGCCCAGACCGTGTCCCGAGCTGGAGACAGGGTGAGTGAGAGGGAGGGACTGGGAAAATGCTAAGGCTTCTAGTGTGAACGACTGGAGAGTAATAGGGCCAAAGTGAAACATCCAATGTGGATATGATGCCAAGGTGCTAAAAGTATAAAGAAGTGACTGGAATGGGTGAGGGCCATCAGGAAAAGCTTTTTCTGGAAGGGATGAGTATTTTATTGAGGCTTGAAGGGGTTGATGGGCATTTGCAAAATAATTTCCTGGATGTAATGTTTAAAGCTTTTGCCTAGAGAACACTTCTTTCTAAAGAGCTCAAGTATTTCATAAATGTCATCTCATTTGGCATTTGTGTGAGATGCATAAGGTATAGTATTGTCACTGCTGATCAGGGAACAGCAAGAGAAAGCATGTGACCAGCATGGAGTGAGGCAAGGAAATATTTGAGACCAGAAATTACATCTTTATTATTGTCCTTGTATTAAATATGTGCTAGCTCTCACACCCGACCCACAACAGTGAAGCTATCTGTAAACATACATGAAACAATCCTAGAATAAATTCCTATCCAGTTCTGTACTATGCCAGATATGCCAGCCTATGCCCTAGCATTATGAAATACCTTCTCACAAATGTGCTTTTAATTGAAATTCCATTCCCAGCATGAAAACCTTGTTTCCTTGACCCTTAAAGGTGGAACTCAAGAAAAAAAAGACTTCCTCCAAATCCCAGTTAACTGAATTCTCATAGATGCATCTCCATGGAAAAGGCAAAAACCTCTATGTGCACCCCACCTCCATGACTAGAATAGGCTGTCCAAGGAAAAACTGGAGCTTTGGAAGTTCTCTCCTAACCTAAGAGTCTGCAGAGCAGAGACATTTGCTTGATTTCACCTTTTCTTCAGCAAATAAAATGAAAAATGTGTTCTAATCGCAGCCATTGGGAATGATATATGACAACTGTATCATGAAAATAGTAGCTACATTTCCCCTTTGCATTGGAGAAGGACCACCAGCTAACTACTCTTTAAAATTGGTATGTCATTTCAGTAACGTTAAGCCTACTAAGAGCAAATAATGAAAATATGACCTTATATACAAACATGCAAATATATAGAGAGGAAGAAGCTTGCCAACCTTTTGTTCTAAGAACTCAGATTAAATTATTTCTCTTGGCTTCATTTTGCAATCAGACGAATTATGGCACAAAATGAGGTTGATTTGCAGAAGCTTGGAAGGTCGTGCACGTTTGAGTGCCTTTGCCTACTGCAGTTGTGAGGAGTGGCCACAGAGACACCACACCCATGATCTTCGTCTTCACTGCCACACCCCTCTGCAGAGCCAGGACTTGACCAGGCTTCAACCCCACCTGTGCTACAAGAATTCTCCCACAAATGAAATTACCTTTTTCTTTTCCTTTTTTGAAACAACCTGGCGGGGAAAACATCATGATGGGACTAAAGGCTTCACTGGTAATTTAAATTAATAAGTAAGAATGGTCCGGGTACAGTGGTTCACGCCTGTAATCCCAGTGCTTCGTGAGGCCAAGGTGGGAATATCTCTTGAGGTCAGCAGTTTGAGACCAGCCTGAGCAACATAGCAAGACCCTGTCTCTACCAAACAATGTAAAACATTAATCACGTATGGCGGCACATTCCTGGAGTCCCAGCTACTCGGGAGGCTCAGGCCGGAAGATCGTTTGAGCCCAGGAGTTCGAGGCCGGAGTGAGCTGTGATCAGGCCACTGCACTCCAGCCTGGGCAACAGAGCAAGACCCTGTCTCTAAAAACAAAAAGTGAGAATGGATTTTACCCATTTACTTGGCCTGTAACTGTTACATCTCCACACGATAGGGAGCGTTATCCCTGTTTTATCCTCTTCATGAGGAAACTGGGGGACAGAGAGGTAAAAGTGCCTTGTCCAGAGTTCCCCACCTAGTAAGGGGCAGATTCAGCCTGAAGGCTTACCCACTATGTCATACTGCCTCTTTTGGGAAATTATCATCATCCCCCAGTGATATATTGGGGGTCATAAAAAGGCATTTTTTTGAGTCAGTTAATACTATTAATACATTACCACTGTTTTTGTTTTGCATGCAAAGTGCCTTATGTTTTGTAATCTAAGGCCTTTGACTTGGCACAAAAGGAAAGCAGCTTCAGGCACTCCCCAGGGTGGCAACCACCCTTTTTTATTGAAATATTCAGCTGCACAGTTTATTATTATATCTCTTATCAGCTCACCAGTCAGGAATATTGATTCTCAAATTGCCAAGGGATAAACTCTCAAATCACCCAGCAGTTTTCTCACCAAGATCTCTTTGAGACTTTATGTCATAAAAATTCAAAAGCAGAGTCAGGAAGGAACTGTTTGGGGAGTTGTCCGTTCCTTGTGAGCTCAACAGTCACAGACTTCATCCTTCAAGTCCTGATTTCTTCTTCTCCCCAGCAAGGCAAAGGAAACCTGATTGTGGGTCTAAATGGATCACCTGCCATAGATAAGAGACTGAGGTTAGGGGAGAAGTGACGGAAACAATACCCCATCTCTCCCAACATGCCAGCTACAATGAACCCTTAAGTAGGGACCAGGCTTCCAGACTCGAGCCACTGCTTCCAGATGACCATTGCATCCCATTTTCTTTTGAGAGATATTTTAAAGGGGCAAGAGAACCAGGAACAGAAAATGAGAAAAACTTTTTTTTTTCTTTTTTCGAGACAGGATCTCACTTTATTGCCCAGGCTAGAGTGCAGTGGCATCATCACAGCTCACTGCAACCTCAAATTCCCAGGCTCAAACCATTCTCCTGCCTCAGCCTCCCAAGGAACTGGGACTACAGGTGCACGCCACCACGTTTTGCTAATTTTTCTATCTTTTTATAGAGTTAGGATCTCACAATGTTGCCCAGGCTGGTCTCGAACTTCTGGCCTTGGCCTCCCAAAGTGCTAGGATTACAGGTGTGAGCCATTGCATCTGGCCGAGAGGAACATTTTGAAGAGGTGAAAGCAGAACTGACTCTCATCCTCCAGGTGGGAGATTGTCACTAGAGGGCTTTCTCCCTCTCCCACCTTCCACTCTCGTCATCGTTAGCACCTGGCTACTTCTCCCACAACCCACTGGAAGAAATTCAGTCCATAGTTCTGCTTTTCCAGTCATGTCATCCATAGGTTAAAAATTCTGCTTTTTACAAATGCTTACCACTTGTATTGTGTGTTTAGGTCTTTATTAGGTTGCTTATAAAATGTTGCATTTAATAAACTTAATTGACTCTCCAGGCCATTTCTCAGAGCACTATAAATATCAAAAACTGTCAAATAGGTCTTTTTTTCCTATTGTGCAAATTTTTTAAATGGATAGATAAACATGAATAAAATAACAGGGCACAAAGAAAAGGATTTTGTAAGGAAATATAATGCCAACACCTTTTGTAAATTTCAGAACAGCTAAAAGCACTGCTTTTCTTTACTTTATCTTGCATTTATTAAAAATTCAGTGTAGAGAAGTTTATTTCCCATGATCAACTATTTTTTGGGAGAAAAATTCTATGCACACACACATGTATTTGTGTACCTAAGTATACAAGCTGGCAATGGTAAGGTTCTATAAGAAATACAAGTTTCAGGGAGGTACTAGCCAAAGGATACCAAGTTTTGATTATACAAGATGAATAAGTCCTAGAGATCTGCTGTACAGCATACTGCCTATAGTCAACAATGGTGTGTTGTATACTTAAAAATTTGCTAAGGCCTGGGCATGGTGGCTCACGTCCATAATCCCAGCGCTTTGGGAGGCTGAGGCGGGAGGATTGCTTGAGCTCAAGAGTTTGAGATCAGCCTGGGTAGCATAGCAAGACCCTGTCTCTACAAAACATAGCAAAACTAGCTGGGCATGGGCATGCTTCCCAGATACTTGGGAGGCTGAGGCAGGAAGATCCCTTAAGCCCAAGAGTTTGAGGTTGCAGTGAGCTATGATGACGCCACTACACTCTAGCTCACGGCAACAGAGTGAGACCCTGTCTCAAAAAAAAAAAAAAAATTGCAAAGGGTAGATCTTATGTTAAGTGTTTTTATCACAAAAATAATAATAATAGTAATAATAAATAAGAAGGCAAGAGGAAACTTTTGGAGGTGGCAAGTAGTTTTATAGCATAGATTATAGTGATGATTTCACGGCTGTATATGTTACTGCCTAAACTTGTCAAGTTGCATACATGAAATATGTACAGCTTTTTGTATGTCAGCCATACCGCAGTAAAGTGGTTTTTGAAAAATGAGAAAGAAACACAAGTTTTAATTGACAGCAAAGAAGCAAATTCAGTTCAGAATTTTACAACTGCATAACTCGCTGCTGATATCTAATTACAGAGCCCGGCGATGCACTTTGTCAGACAGGTTGGACAGCCGCCTATAGTGCTAGAGCAGAACTGGGCGAGGTGCTCAGCGCGCACTTGCTGATGGATTGACAGTCATGTGTACATGCTAGCATGCCGGGAAATGTCTAACCACGGGAGAAAACAGCCCCGATTTGTAGTGTTTGCTGATCTCCATGGTGTGAAGGCTGCCACCATGGCCGATTCCAAGTTACCCATCTGACGTCATGGAGCTTGAAGTTGGGAAGAACTGTGAGCAAGGGCCTCGAGGGAGCTGGCTTCAGCATACTATGGGATCCTTCTTAGTCTCCTAATCAAGATGACGAAGTCCTTTTAAAATAGCGAATAGCAATGTAGTATGCATGATAAAACATAGGCTTGAATAAATTACAAACACATTATTGCTGGTTACCAGCTATAATAATAGGTATCGTTAGCTCAGAGAGAGCTCCAGTCTCCTAATGAGTCCATTGTTGGTTGGCTTAGGGCTCCTAGGTCACTGTTGTCTCTTAATTGTCAGATTGTCTCATACTAATCATATTGTATTAGTTGGGATTCAGGTTTGTAAAAAGTAAGAATATACTACAGAAACAGGGAAACAATTTTAACTTGTGTCTGTCTCTTAAAAATGTTGAAACAGTAATAACTGGAGACTCGTGATGACAGGCACAGTTGTTGATAGTAATAGAGGAGGTCTTTGCTTTTAGAAGCAAGTTTTCAAAAGCCTCTGAGGATCACTGTAAGTCCTGCAGCAAGAAGACTTCGGTATTCACGGTGGCTTGTGTTTTCTGAACCAAAAATTAGGTGTTAAGAATAATCAACTATAAAAGGGACAGATTAGGTGAAATAAAATTAAAAGCACTATGTTGGAAAATCAAGGATGTATGACAACCATTTCAATCCTAGCCATTAGAATTTGTATTTAGAATAGCTTAACTGGTAAACAGTGCCTACTAGCTAAGCTAGTGTTTTTTCAAAAATTATATTTTTTCTTATCACCCCTAAAGTCCTGGGGTGGGAGGAGAAGAACTTATCAGGTAGAAAAGCTGTTTCTATATTTTGAGGGTCCTGGATAAAAGTTTATTTGCAACAAATGTCCTAGTATTAAAAAAAAATGTTAAGCAGTACTTAGGTAAGCAGAGCACCTTGTATATTGGTTAAGAAACTCCGTCTGAGATAAAATAGATTCTTAATTATTCAGAAATCAATACCAAGACTTATTATTCTTCTTTTTCAAAAAGAAGACCTAGTACCTTCCAATTTCAGATACAGTTAAAGGAAAAGAAAAGCCCTTTCCAAACATGTCAACCAACATCCGAACCATTTTAGATAGTCAAGTGTGTGATGCATCATATGAAAGTATGCCTCACTTGATTTGTTTCACTTTATTTTAACATCATCCTCAAAGTCCCTTTTTTTTTTTTACACATAACTTGAATAACAACCCCAAAAAAGGCAATATAGCAACCTTATCTCCACTGGTGTCTACTTGGCACCAATCTGCCCTGACCTTAGACACAAGCCATTGTTAAGGGTATAACGCATTTACATATTTTGCAATAAAACATCAGTTATTTGCATTACTGTGTCAAGTTTTATTTGATTCTTTCACCTAAAAATGACTCATTTTCCTTTCTTGTATTTTAAAAACCAACTACTCTAAGCTTGTTTGAGAATAATCAAAAATTGCCCATTTAGCTAGAAGTCATTTTCTTTTCAAAAGGCAAATGTTATTTAATCTTTCAGCTGTTCATTGTGCCATCATAAATACTTTCTTTTCAGCACAGTTGTGGGGACTGAAATGAGCCCACTAATTGCCTCCCATTTCGACTGACATGTGGTGGTTTAGTGGAAAGAGAACACAGCAGGGAGAAGGAAATAGGAGGCTGAGAAAATGAGAGCTAATTATTTTCACTGCCTCATGTCAGGCTCTGTGTCAGCCTTGTTTTTACAAACTGGAAGGTTTAGCACTAAATAAAACAAACTGGCGTCATGTTTTTATATACTGGCAGTGTCATGGAAGCAGCTGCACATCTCAAAGACAATATAATGCCTGCGTTCGCATGGACACCATCTGACAGACACTGTGAGCCACGGCTAATGAGGATATCACAGTGGTGCCAAGTGAAAGGTGCTGAATTATGTATGATTCTTCATCAGTACAGCAATAGTCCTGTACATCATTATGAGACATTGTTTTGCTGAAGAGATTAAAACATTCTTAGTTCCAGACCCTGCAACCTATACGCTCTGAAAGAGGTTATTAATGGAATTTTTAGGGAGAGTTTCTTGTGGATTTCTTTTTGGTTGAAAAACAAATCTCATGGGACAAAGCCATGGTGGGTCATGACACTGTATAGATAAAGAAGAGAAGCAAATTAACCATACTTGTATTATCTTCCTTTTAAAGGCAGCATAATAAAATATAGTGTAGCGGGGTTATACTTAATGATAAATAACCCAGGTGCTATCACGGGATGTTCCACTCTCCTGCCTTTAAAACAGCAGGTTTCAGCAGCTGAGCTAGATAATAGCAACGTGTGGAAAGGCGCCTTCGGAAGTCTAAATCGTCAACATCTTACTACTTTTAATACCAACATGACCAAAATCTTTATATTTTTATTTCATCTCATGTTACTTCTTACATTTCACAACAGTCAGGTGCCTGCTATGAATGAGACTGGTTCTTTCCACCTCCCTTGAATCTTGAAAAGTTTATTCCGACTTCTGTATTTTATATTTCCTCAATACGGGGCTTTTTGCTGAAATGCTGAGCATTCTTGGGTGATTATACTTTTTCTCCGTTCATGAGGGGAAGGGAAGGGTAAAGGCAGGCATCCTCATGCCGCCCGCCTAGGACATGTATCCGGCCCGCTGGGTGTTTTTGCCGCCGCTGCCTGTCCTGCTTAGCAGCTGACTCGTCCCGGGCCCACAGTGCACGCTCTCCAACGGTCTGAGGGACAGTGAACTGGCCCCCTGTTTAAAAAGTTTGAGGACCCCTGGGTAAAGTGATGGGGAATTTGAAAACCAACCTCTCTAAACTTAGACTTGGCATGCCTGGGACTTGGATTCCAGTCCCACGAAGCTGAATGACCTTGTGCAGTGCATCTCCTCATTTTCTGAGCCTCAGTCTCCTCATCTGCAAAATGGGGGCAGTGCTATCTATAACAGGGTGGGGTTGTGAGGATTAAATAACATAGATAAGTCTAAAAAATGCTATGCCCGATATATATGAGTACATACTGTAAAGTTCCAATTTTGTGATATTCCAGAACAGCCAAGTTTAATCTATGGTGATAGAAATCAGAACAGTACCCTCTGGTTGTGGAGGGGACTTTCCTGGGAAAGGGCATGAGGGAACCTTCTGGGATGCTGGACATATCTTACTTGTTCAGGTGGTTACACAGGTATATACATTTGTTAAAGCTCATTGAACTGTACGCCTGAAAATCTGTGCCTTTTAGTATATGCAAATTATTCCACAATAAGAAAATACATTAAATTCTAAAAAATATCTGTAACGTTTAGGTAAAGGTGATCTGTAAAAGCCTGAAAGCCTAGTTTTCAGGATCTGTTTCCTTCTGGAATGTTCCAAATAATCTTGGTCTTAGATTTTTTTTTAAATTTATCTATAGTGTTGATATTTGCAATTAAATTTTGATAGGAAAAATGTATATATAGAGAGAGTATTGTCTCTGAATTACCCAGTATTGTCTCTGAACTCCATCCGGCATCACTACCTGCATGATCTTGGTCAAATTACCTCATCTCTCTGCTTCGGTTTCCTCACCGAATTCCTTAAATTAAAGTTTAATTTTTTGTGTGCTACCTTTAATCTTTTTTCAATTTGGAAAATTTACTGCTATCTTGATTATTTCTTTTTATTCCCTCACCTTTTCCTTCCTTTCTTCCTTCCTTCCTTAAGGAAAAGGGATGTCTATGTTTGGCATCATTTGTACTAGCTTGGAACTCTAAAGAATTTTAAACAGCTTGCAAAAAATGTAATAGTGATTTCTCACAAAAACGTAACTTAATTTAGCATTAACCAAGTGTTGTTTAGGATTTTATCTTCACAGTGTAAGAGTTTCTGTTTTATTTGGCCAGTAATCTTAATTCAGAAAATTTTTTCACATAATTGGCAGTCCTAAAGCAGTTCGATGGAATGTTTTCTCACCCTCCATTAACCACACGCTTGCTCCTAAAATTATCCAGGTATAAACATCCATATCCCGGGCACCCACCAGAATTGTCATAGTTTTCATTTGTGTCAAATGCAAAAACTTCCCTCTCCCCAACAAAATTCCATGTGTTTCTTGTAGATTTGCACAGAGAGGCAGATTTTCTAGCTAGTGGAAAGTTTCGGGTAACTATTTTTTGCTACTCAAAGCCCTAGCAAAAGCATTTCTCGGTGCCCAGCTCTGCTTGTGGGGCCAGTGCCTTTTTCCTATTGAGTAATTAGCACTTCCTAGAAATGTTCATCAAAATATACATTCCAACAGTGGGAATGTCCTCTTAGATGGGAATATAGTTATGAAATAAAAATCCATGGTAGTCAGGGCCTATCTTCCTGAGTTTACATCTGCAAAGAGGAGCTGGTTGTTCTGGTTTAGTTAGTGACAGTCACAGCTAGCTCACAAGGCCAGTGGGTAGCCTAATGGCAGGCTGGAGGAACGTATTTGTGATTTCAGTGGCACTATATGCACTTTGAACAATGATCTTTTTCAATAGTGGAGGGAAAATTGGCTATCTGGGACTTCCTAGAGATGGCATTGCAATCTCTGCCATGGAGCCTACAAAGGAATTCACAGAATAATTTAGATTATTTGTGGTTCTGCCTTTCATGTTGACTTTGGAAGATGAGACTTCCCAGCACTGTATTAAACTATAACTAGGGAAAGTTCAGGATTCAGAAAAGACTAAGGGGAAGCCTGCTCTTTGTAGCACTAACAGACTGCCTGGGTTCAAATCTGAACTCCATCCGGCATCACTACCTGCATGATCTTGGTCAAATTACCTCATCTCTCTGTGCTTCGGTTTCCTCACCTAAGATAAGGCTTCCTAGCTGTCAGTCACATTTACTGTCACCTCCACACATCCGATGGATCCTTTTAGTAGGGCCAAACCAGGATCTGTTGAAGAAGGGAAGGGCAGAACTGTTGTTATGTAATCCATCTATGTAAGAAGATATAAATTTATTCCTTCTTCTATTTATTTCATAAAATCGGTCATTGTTATGTTGCCACTTAGCTGAATGTTTTTTTTCAACTCTGATCGTTCACTGGTATCAGGACAACTCAGTGCCCTCTGCACCCCCAGACTCTGCCCAAGTGAGATGCTGGGAGCCAGCCCGCCTGCTCAGGCAGGGTCACAACCTATTCTAGACCACTCTTTATATCTTCCTGTGCATCAAAGCTCCCCTGCTCTCTGTCCCATTCCCTTTTTTTTTTTTTGGAGATGGGTCTTACTCTGTTGCCCTGGGCTAGAGTGCAGTGGCATCATCATAGCTCACTGCAGCCTCAAACTCCTGGGCTAAAGTGATCCTCCTGCCTCAGCCTCCTGAGTAGCTGGAACTACAGGTACAAGCCACCTCTGCGCCTAGTGAATGGCTTTAAAATCAGGATCCATGGTCCCCATCGCTACCTGGTCCTTATCACTACCTAAGATACCAGAAAGGCAGCAATTGTGCAAGTAAAACCCTGTATTAGGCTCATAAATTTGTGGACTTGTTAGTGATGTTATTGGTGACTTAATTCATCTTATTTGTTATGAAAACCTTTTCAGTGATCAATTGGTTAAGAACTTGTTACATGGCATCTCAGTGTCTGCACTGCAGTTGTGTTCTGTGGAATTCAGTAACTGTTACTTAAATCTTGATAACTGTGGACAATCCTCATTGACAACCTATGACTCACTAGCTGGTAAAAATGCTAAGGATGCCTTAGGTTAATTAGAAATGGGGCAGAATTTAAGGAATTCCATTACTTTATTTGTGGATTACTTTTCTAAACTAGACAACAGTGATATCATAGAGGCCTGAAAATACCTAGGAGTTATGTCAGGGCATTGGCAAATTAAGTTAATGATTTAGGTGAATATTGCATATTCTCTTTCTCACCCAGCTTTATAACAATCAGTATCTACTTTTTAATGAAATGGATAATGCCCCTCCTTTTCTCATAACTTCCTTGACTGTAGTTTTATTCCTTCTGTTGCTACCTTCTTTTATGGTTCAGGTAAAAGGCTTTCTTTCAGATAAGAGAAAAAGAAAATTAAAAAGATAAAAGGTCTGGAACCCTATGGATCAATGTTTGTTCAAGTTGGACTGTGGCAAGCAGGGAAGCAGTCACTGCAGGAAGGACCCATGGCTGCTCGCTTTTTCGGTTGTAGTAGCAAAATCTTCTCTGGTGCTTCTCCCTCCTGCCTGTTGTCAATGTCTGGCCCCATTTATGGAGCTCAGCAAAACCCTTCAGTGAGTCCCTGCTGCCAACTCTCCCGATTGCCCTTCCCCAATAGTATCTCCTCCAACTTTGGACAGCCTGGGCTGCTGTAATCCCATCTGCACCACTTACTGGCCATGAAACCCTAGGAAAGTTCCTTACCCTGTCTGAGCCTCATTTTTCTTATTCATCTAAAGGGAAAATAGACCTGACTTTCAGGGTTATCATGCATATCAAACAAAATAGCACGGTGTAAGTGCCCAGCCACGCCTAGTGCATAGCAAGCACTCCATAAATGTGAGTTTCTTCCTGTCAGTCTGCTTTGGAGCCTGGGTCCTGGGGGATCTCCGGGGTTATGAAATGAGAGAGACACAGAGGGAGTCCTGGCGTTTACACGCGGCTAGGGGGCTTTTGACTGTGCTTTTGACTAATTTCATTCCCAAACTTGACCGGCAAAAGAAACAGAACTAAGTAAACTCATCTCTTCTAAGACTTTTTAGTCCAACTACTGCCTTGAGGAAGCTCTTGCCATTTCAGAGAAAAGCAATCATGACACCAAACCGTCATTATCCTGCCCAGTTATCTCAGGGCCCAGGTTGCCCGGGTTGCAGTGGCTCCAAAACAAAGAAATACTGAGAGATTTGTCAATTCTGAACACTAATTTGACTTATGTTGGCCAAGAGCTAGGTTTTCCTTTTATTAACTAGACCTTCTCCTTCACTAATTGGCTTTCCCTCTTGTGCACATGCCTGGGCAAAGAGGGTCCCTCTCCTCAGACACCGTCCTGCTCGGGTCTGCACTTCACCCAGAGGCTTTCTTCAAACAGCAGGCTGCCCAAGCTTCATGTTGAAGCCAAAAAGTTTTCAACGGCCTGTTTGTTGATGCCCTGCCATGGGAACGGTGTCTGAGCTTGCTCCAGGAAACAGTCCAGGTCCACTCTCATGGGAGCATTTCCTAGTTTCAGCATGTCAAGTGCTGGGTACATAGCCGTAATCTCTCCAGAATCTTAATCCTTGATTCTTCAAAAAAACATAAGAGAGAATGTGAGGTTATGGTCTAGGGATCAAATTTGGTACAAAAACCTGGGTTTATTTTTCCTTTGAATTGTATACACTGTTTTTATCCCCCAACATTTTTGTTATATTAAAATCTTCATACAGCAAACTTGGAAGAATTACATGGCAAACTCTCATATACCCACTCCCTAGATTCAAACATTAACATGGTACTATACTTACCTTATCACATATCTATCTGTCTGTCTGTCCCTCTACCATCCATTGGCCTTATATTTTGATGCATTTCAAAGTAATCTGCAGACATCAGTACACTTGCTCCTAAATGCTTCAGTATGCTGGAATTCAATTAAAAATGCATACCCCTCATACCCCTTCTCAGTCAGTTCCCATCTGCAGAAGTAACTACTCTTCTGAATTTTTTCTACCATAGATTAGTTTTGTCTGTTCTAAAATGTCATGTAAATGGAATTGTTAATATGTTCTTTTATTGTGTAATACTTCTTTCACTCCTATTAATGTTTTTGAGATTTATCCATGTTGTTGCATGCATCAGTAATTTGTTCTTAAGTAAGACTCCATTCTATGAATATACCACAATTTATCCATTCTACTTTAATGGACACTTAGCTTGTTTCCAGTTTTTTGGCTATTATGATAAAGCTGCTAAGAATATACCTGGAAAAGCCTTTTTTCATTTCTTTTGGGTAAATATCTAGAAGTAGAATTTCTGGGTCATAGAATAGGTGTATGTCTAGTTTTATAATAAATTGACAAAATTTTTTCCAAAGCATTCATACCATTTACACTCACACAAACAATTTATAAGAGTTCCAGTAGCTCCAAATCCTGGCCAACATTTGATGTTATCAGTCTTAGCCATTCTGGTGAGTGTATAGTGGTGCCTCATTGTAGTTGTAATTCACATTCTCCTAGTAACTAATCATGCAGAGCACTTTTTCATTATACGGTAATTTCATTTAAAAAAATTAACATACCATCATTTAAAAATCAAGAGGTTTCCCATAAGAATTCAGATTCCCACCTTATCCTGAAACATTAAAGGACTTAGCACAATTAAGTTCATATTTCCACATGGAAATGATCGACAGAAGCTGAGTAGTGGCTATGCTTTTAGGGCAACTCCTCTTTAGTTCCCCAAGTCCCCTGCCCTCCCCATAACTCCCCAATTGTCAATTACCATCATCATCGCGTTTGTAGTGTTGTTTTCCTTCCTGTTAGGAGGAAAGTGAGCATTTCTTGAACCCATATTGTTAACAATCTGGGAAAATGAAAGGTAGATCAAGAGAGCTTTATGTTTCAGAAAAGATAGAAAGACCATATTTCTTCGTAGCAATGAGAAAATATAGGAGGTTGAATATGTGAATTAAATGGGTCTATTTTGTTTTTTTTTGTTTTTTTTTTTTTTTGAAAGGTTACAACTTAAGGCTCTATAATGAAACTGCCTGGCTTTACTTTTTTTATTATCATCTGGCTGGCCCCTTTAGGATTTTGTGTTTGCAACTTCTCTAACAGAACACTCAAACTGATAAATTATGTCTCAAGGCTCCACCAACAGGGAGTTATTTAGATATACATAGGGATCTAATTTCATGTCCTTTTATTGAAAAAGGAAAAAAAAAACCACTCCAATAATAATTCATTTAGAATATTTTATGTGTTATAAAACATTAAGACTAAAAAAAATTTGTTTCACTTTCTCAAATTCTATAATTTTGCTTTTAATTCCAGGATTGTAAGTGGAAAATGTATATGGAGATGGATGGGGATGAAATTGCAATAACCTACATAAAAGATGTGACATTCAACACAAACCTACCTGATGCAGAGACTTTAAAGATGACAAAGGTAGGGTTCTATTTACGGCTTAAAAGCTTTTTTGAATTCACAGATATCAAACAAAGACATTAAAA
Source organism: Cheirogaleus medius (assembly GCA_008086735.1). NCBI lineage: Eukaryota > Metazoa > Chordata > Mammalia > Primates > Cheirogaleidae > Cheirogaleus > Cheirogaleus medius. Next base: position 19,563,620 of record VBSM01001562.1, read on the forward strand.
TACCCCAGCAGTGTGCTTTTGTGCTTGTGATGCTCACATCAGCTCAGCCTCAAGCTGGCTGTTGAAAGGCACATTTTATTTAGCAGATTGAGATCATAATAGGTTTTTGTTAAAATTCCACTTATGCTGTGTGAACTAAAAAGCACTGCAAAAATGTATCGTTTAATTTTTTAAAAATTTTTCTTCCACCTTTCTTCCTGCTTAGTTTGTCATTGATTAAAGGAGAGAAAATGCTAACAATGAAAATATTTACTTCGGATTTTGAGTCCTTTTTAAACCTGGAAACTTGTGAGGAGGAAGACTTTCTTGGTTGAGTTCAGTTTCTTAAAGGACGTAGATGAGGGTATTGATGAGGCACACGTTGACATCTTAATGACCCCCCTAAGTTCACACCTATGAATTCCTGGGGTGGCCAGAGAGCATGTTACTACGCTTGGGTCAAGACAGAAGCATGCCTATGAAAATGCTGGAGACAGACTAATAAAAATGCTTAGCTTGCTCTTCAAAATGGAAAATTCAATTCTGTCTCAATCATACTAAAAAAATACATATAAGACTTCAGTCGTAGAAAGTCAACAACTTCAAGCAAATAACCATGATGTCAGTAGGACCAGCTCCCTAACCTCACATAAACCATTAACTCTAGCTCACTCTTAGCTGTGCATTTGGTTTCAGTGAAGAAAGTGAGGCTTGTAGCAAGGAAGAACCAGGGTACAAACACAAGTAGGGAAATAAAATGATTCTTCAAAGCCATGCATTAGACTTGTAAATGTGTTCTCTTCATAGACATAAGATTGCTCAACACCCAAGTCCTTTTAATTTACAAGTGGATTCATCAAGTAGATTGATTTGATATTCACTGTTGGATTCCTCTGTGCAACTGGGAGTTATTTCAATGGCATTATTTATCTGGAAAGGTTATGATTTGGTTTTAACTTTTTCCTATTTTGTTGGGATATATTATATATGTTTTGATGTCTTGAAGACTAGAAAGATTCTTTCTTCCCCACCTGTGACATGGAGTTGGAAAACTGAATGCAGGTGTTTTTGCTACAATGCCATATACACAAAATCACAGACCAACATTAATTAACAGAGCTTATAGGGAAAATAAGGCTGGGGCAGACCATTCAAAATTTATAGCACTTGTTAACACCAACATAAACAAAAGAACTAGCACAGCTAAATCTCTACCCCATTATCTTGTACTCAGCTCACTCCTTTGCAGCCTTAAACCTGGAGTGAAAGGGGGATGGGAGGAGAGTGCAGTTCACTTATTAAAAGAGACTATATTCCTGAAAATTAAAATAGGATCCAAGATCTAGGCTTCTTCACTTATCCTTTGTTTTAATATAATGGGAAAACATTGCCACAGTTTCTTCATTCGTATGTGCAGCTTTGCCAGATAGCCTGAGATAGTAGAAAGCAGAGTGATTGTTGAAGCCACTAAACCAGCCACTGCTTGCACTCAAGGAAGGCACTTCTGGGTCTTCTTATATTGTTATGGCTTTCTCTTAATTGTGAGAAAGCTTTCTGCTGATGCTTCAAACTTTAGCATGAATTAATGACCTAATGATCGGATTGAGTGATAGCAATGTTCTTATCAGAAAAGAGAAGATTGTGGAAGACCAGGACTAGCTGTTGATGAATACACAAAAAGATGTCCTATGAAAAACAAAACCCAAAATACTAACATGTTGTGAGTAATCACATGTGAACCAACAAGGCTTTCAAGATAATCTGATATTATGCCCCCATTTTGCCAATTGTGTGTGTCACTGTTGGCCTCAAAGAAACATACTATAGCGGAGCAGGCTGTTTTATGATACTAAAGCACCCTAACTTTTGTTTTTCAGCCACCATTTGTAATGGAGAAGTGGATTGTAGGAATAGCAGAAAATCAGACTGTGGAATGCACTGTCACCTATGAGGTAAGCTCTGGGGGAGGAAGGCTGGTGGCTTCACCAACAGTTAATGAATAGGGAACTAACTGTTCCCTCAGCATGCTTATAATTTATTGGGATTTATTGGGAGAGAAATTATTTAACCAACACGAATATGGGAAGAGCAATATAATTTCTCTAACAAAGTGTTAGGAAGGAAAGAGAACAGGATAAACTTACCTGAAGAGAGAGAGGTAGTACTTCATCATTCATTCACTAGTTAGTAATTGAGCACCTTCTATATACCATATAACATGTTAGGCACTGGGGGTACCCAACAGTGACTAAAAACAGGTCTTTGCCTTCCTGGCTCTTAGAGTTTAGGGGTGAGGGTAGATGAATGATTCTTCAAAAGCACAACCCCCACTACCACCTCGAGGGAGGTCTATTACCAAAAACAGATGAACAGATTCTATATATTTTTTCTTTGAAAAAATAGAAAAAAATTATACTTTTGAAAAATATGCTATTAATATTAAAATTCATACATTTAATGCTACCTGCTGGCAAGTACTGTTCTGTGATGGGGATAGACTAGGTCTATACTCTCTTGGTGCTTATATTGTGGTTGGGGGAAGATAGATAGTAAATAAGTAATAAATAAAAAATACCTGAGAGTGATGGGTGGTAGTTGGAAAATAGCGTGACTTGGGGCATGAGGTGGGGTGGTCAGGGAAGACCTCCTCTCTGAGGAGGAGACAGCAGGGAAGAGCAGAGGAATAGCAAGGGCACGTCCCCAAGGCACAGAGTACAAAGACAAAAGATCATAGGGCCACAGGAAGGAATTTGGATGTACTATAAGCACAGTGGGAAGTCAATGGGGCATTTTAAGTTGTAGAGAGAAAGAACCTAATTATGTTGTAAAAATTAAAATCATTTTTCTGTACAGGAATGTGCATATAGTTAACAATATTGTACACTTAAAATTTGTTAAAAGGGTAGATAGATTTCATGCTATATATTTTTTACCATAATTTAAAAAAACTCATATTAAGTGTTAGAGAATGATCTCTCTGTAAATATATTTCAATAATCTGTGTTCAATGAATGTATTTAATACTAATAATTTTTAAAAATCAACGAGATCTTCATGGCTTATGGGACATATACCTAACAAGGTAGATAGATCCTGTGGGGAGCCAGGGGAGGGTGCAGTTATAGCACGGTTCTTGGCACATGTGAAGATACTAGTATGCGAATACCATCAACGGACATGCATTTCATTCATTCATTCAACCATTCATTCAAGAAACATTTATTAAGGATTTACCATGAACCAGGCACTATAAGAAGTGCTTATACATGTTTTATCTCACCAACCTCACGTAAATTCTGCGAGATAGGTATTATTATCTTCATTTCGCAGATAGGGAGAACAGGCTGAGAGAGATGAAAGGAAGTCCCGAGGTTCGGGGTATGCTGTGACAGAGTTAGTGGAGTCACACCCACGTCTTCTGACTATAAAAACACTTTCCGCCCTTCCCCGGCTACCCTGTTAGCCTCTCAGTGGCTGCAGTCACATGAAGGAAGGCCACCTCGAGTGGGACTTCATGATGGACATTGTGATGGTTTCTGGAGCTGCCAGGGTTTGGCCTTTGGTATTAGAAACCCGAATCCTGGCTAGTCCACTTACCCAGCCTGGAATCCAGTGAGTGTCACAGCAGTTCTCTGTCCTCACCTGCCAGGGTACACAGCTTGTCAGGGATGAGGCACCTGAGAAGTCACATTAATTGTCAAAGTGTCAATTGTAGGGCACAAAACCTAAACAAAAGAGGTTGTTTAGTCTTGGGGAACTTGGAATCTAGACTATTCTGAAAGCCTGTTAATTTGTCCTCACTACCCAGGAAAAGTCTTCTTTTTCTGTAACTGGGCAGTTAAAAGAGCCCGTTTTCAACTCAGCCTGCCTTAGACTGTGCTGGAGACTCACCACGCCCGATTCTTTTCTTCTTCTCTCTCCCCTTCCACTCCCTTCTCCTCCTGTTTAGACTCTATGATGACATGCTGCTTGTTTCTGGATTTTTCACTTCACTGTTCTTTTAAAACATTTTCCTGACCATATTGAATCCTGGAGGCTCTTTGATCAACACTGATTGGTGACACCTGGCGAGGAGGGAGATTTCAGGACAAGGTGGTGGTGGTGTGTCCTCACCTCTTCCTGATCCTTATTTCTTAACTCTTGATCCCATCTCACTTTTGTGTCTGTACCTCACACAAGTGATCTGTCGCTCCACGCTGCCCACATTCACCCAGTCAGTCGCCCTCGTGATCAGCTGTGTCTCGGGCCACATGGTGGTCAGATTTTCATTTAACAAACACAGTATCTGTTTTCAAGTACTATAGATAGAAAAGATTATTTTTTATTTCTTACTAAACAAAGAGGTGAGTTGAGATTTGCCAAATATTAATAGATTCTGAGAGAAGACAAACATATTTTTAGCTACTATAATCTCGTAAGGAATATATGTTATAATACCTTAAGGAACAAGGTGCTATGACCCATTAGGGAATAAAGTGGTTAAAATTTTCCTTTTAGTCAAATTAGCATATTTAGGCCAACCGTTAAGAACATTTTACCTAATGCATTATGATGTTGCTATAAGGAGTGAAATTCAAGTGATATAATAATAACCTGAGTGTCTTTTCTTCCCATTTTATATATGTGGGTCTGTTTGGTCATGTGTTTCTTTTTCTTTTCTTTTCTTTTCTTTTTTTTACCAGACTGATGTTAGAACTCCAAAAAGCACTAAACATATCCATTCGGTTCGGTGGAGTCAAACAAAACCTCAGGATGAGGTGAAAGCAGTCCAACTTGCCATTCAGACAGTATTCCCCAACTCAGAAGGCAACCCTGGAAGCAGGTCTGACTCAAGTAAGTTAGTGTTCAACATTAGTTGTGTACTAGATTCTAAAAACTTAATTTTGAAATTCTCATACCAGAGATAAGTGCCGGTCTGTGGATAGACATAGATTTCTAATATAATTCTTCCTTCTTGCAATTTTACAGTATTGGTTTTATAAACAGATTATATGGAGAATAGTATTTTTGGACTTATAAATATGAGCATATTATAATAAATTTAAATATTTGGATAACTATGGTAAAAGATGAAAATTAATGATTATATTGCATTAGTCAATAAAAATACATATGTATGTATATATACACATATATTTGGTTTCCAAAAGTGTGCCTGTAGATAAAGATAGGGATCTTCTATGTCTAGCAAACATTCCTACAAAGCCACTGCTATCACAGGGACAGCTTTTTGAGTCCTGAACACCATTGATACATCAAGCATGGGAATGGTTGGAAAAGGAGGAAAGGAAGGAGGAAGGGAGGGAGGAAGGGAAATAAGGATAAGAGAAGAAGGAAGGGAGGATAGAGAAAGAGAAAACGTGAGATGTATATGATGGATAGTGGTGATAGTAACTACAGATGATACAAAGAAACAATTTAGAGTAACATAGAGGAAGGTCAGTTGACTTACTGTAAAATGGGTCATTATTTGGTGGATTCAGAAGAGGTTCTGACCCTTAGCTTTGTAGATCCAGAAACTCTAGTACAACTCAGAGTTAGGCTCTGCGGGACTGCAATAAGCTAACAAACACATGGGAGGTAGATAAAGCCCCATGAAGTTCACTCTTTCCCATGAGAAATGTACCCACTAAACAAACCAGAAATACATGTTTTCTGATCAGTGCATTTTTCCCCCCCGAGAGGAAAATACACCTAGGAAGCCATATCAAAGGTTCTTTGGTGGGCATGGAATCAAAGCAAGGGGCTCCAACGAGCTGACCCTCATGGCTGGTCTTGCTGAGGCATGAGTGCGTAGCTCGTTACAGAGTTATGAGAGCCCAGCTCATATCTCCTCCACTGAAAGCACTGATCTACCAAGCCAACCAGGCCTTTTTAAAGGTCTACAAGCAAGGGTGCCCAGAATCCTGGACAGTACTCACAACCTACTAACAAATTCTTTGACAGCATGCTGAACCTGTAAACCTTTGTCAACACAGTTGATTTGGTTATTCTTTCACAAATAATCACGAGAAGACATTCTGAGCACCAAAACACATTGTCAAACATCTTTTGGGGAACGCTATTTCTACACATGACTAACCTGTACAATAGGTGTTGATTCTCTCAGAAGGTGCTCCAGTTCTAAGTTCTTTTATTTGTCAGTTCAACAGTCTTGCCTTGCATGCCTACTGTCATACCTTTAAGGACTTCTTGCTGTAATAACTAATGCTTGTGGGGCACATTTTATATCTGTAGGTCTTTCATAGCCATGGAACTATTTGATTTCTACAGCACCCCTGCAGAATCTGGGGCCGGGGAGGGTCTTCTCTCTGCATTCCTACTGTATTTTTTTCTTCCATTAAAAGCTTGTTTTCTATTTCCCTACCCATATGACACAACATAGTTGCCAATAGCTTCAATCCTTTTTTATATAGTTAAATCCTACTACATTAAGAGTCACCAAATAGATACTTTATTAGTCCCAATTCTAGATTCCCTGGGGTAAAACTTATTAGAGCTGTTTTTTTCAGCACTCTTCCACAGATCAATTAACTGCATCTGCAGGTGAGGGGGTGGTGGGTGGGGTGATGGTGAGGACAGGCTGTGTGGCATATGGTAACCATGTGGGTGGAGACAAGGTGGTGACAGTCCCAAAAGAAGGCAATGGACAGACATCTCATAGGTGTCCTCTACTTCTCTTAAACACAACTTTTAGGAGACAGTTATTCTCTGCCTCTAATCTCTACCTATCTCCTACTAGAATTGCTCTGGATAAACTTTTTCCCTCTGATGATGATATTAATAATAACTAGAGAGGTTACAGGGCTGACCTCTCTTTGGCTTACTCCAGTTTTATCTAGTTTGCTTCCCTTCTTCCCTCCTTGTATTCTTTTTGCCAATGTGATGTGAAGACTCAGAGGATACCACCGGGACCAGTGAAGATCTATCTTTCAGCTGCAAGTAGCAGAAAACCCAGTTTCCACTGGCCTACTAAATTGGTTCTCAAAGTGTAGCCCCAGGACTAGCAGCATCAAGATCACCTGTGAACTTGTTAGAAATGCAAATTCTCAGGCCCAATCCTAGACTTACTGAATCAGAAACTCTGAGGGTAGGACCAGCAATATGCATTTTAAGCCCTCTAGGTGATTCAGAGGTACTCTAAAGTCCTTAAACCACTGGATTAAACTGTAGTAAAATTTATTACCCTTGATAACAAGAAGTCCAGAGGTAGGGCAGGCTCTAGGTGCAGTAAGATAAGCCGGCTCAACCATATCAACTGTGAAGAATGAGCCTTTCCTCCTCTCCGCTCTGCCATGCTCATTACCTCTGCCTAGCTCATCTCATGTTCACGGTCATCACACAGGAGCCACCTGTGTCTAGATGAGTCTCTCACCTCGGGTGTGGGTCCCCTGTGCCCAGGCATGACGGAGGCAGAGAAGGGAGCTCCCTCTGCACAGGCAGGACCAGAGTGGCTGAGGATGCTGACAGGGAGGGCCACCCAGGAACTCTAGAATGTGGGCAGCATAGTTTAGGCCCTGGGGAAACAGAAAAGATCTTAGGTGTAAGGGACTTGCTTATTCACTGAAATATAGCTTACTAAATGGTCCTTGTTAATTAACCATTTTCTTTTACCTTAACATCTATTTGCCGTGCAGCTTCATTTTTTATGCTGAAAACATGTCCTATTCCTGAACCTCAGGAATCTTTCCTCTGGAGACATGAGCTGTTTTTCTTCCCCAAAATCTCTGGCTGTCTCAACCTTCAGAACCTTCTTTCTTGTATCTGCACTTAGGGTCCTCAAGGGTTTAAAAGGCTAGTTCGGGGCCAGGCGAGGTGGCTCACACCTATAATCCTAGCACTTTGGGAGGCCATGGCAGGAGGATTGCTTGAGGCCAGGAGTTCGAGACTAGCTTGAGCAAGAGCGATACCCCATCTCTACAAAAATTAGAAAAATTAGCCGCGTGTGGTGGTGCATGCCTGTAGTCAAAGCTACTCAGGTGGCTGAGGCAGGAGGATCCCTTGAGCCCAGGAGTTTGAGGTACAGTGAGCTATGATGACACCAGTGCACTCTAACCCTGGGTGACAGAGTGAGACCCTGCCTCAAAAAAATAAAAAAAGTAAAAGCGCTGGTTGGCAAAAAGTCTTTTGTTTATCGAACATGCCACAGCCACCTGAACATACTTGACAGTAATTTCTAGAAATGACAACACAACTAAGTAGGAAGAAGGTGGGATTTAGATACATAAGGACCTGGGATTAATGACTGAGGGACCCTGGACACCTTATTTGACCTCCCAAGCTTCCTCATTTATAGAGTAAGACTGTTGACATTTACCTAAAATGATTATTGAGAGGATTAAATGAGATAATGTAAGTAAAGCCCATGGAACAATGCCAAACATATAGCATATATTCAGTAAGTGTAAATGCCCTTATTTTTAAAGAATTATTTGTAGTAATAAAGGAAATGTCCTTATACCTAGCATAGAATTTCTATGAATGGTTAAGTTTAGAGCATCCCAAACAGCCTTGAATTATCCCAAGACAGGCTTATGAATGAGGCATGCAGCCTTCGTGTGGCATAAAAGATGCTCATTTCCATTTCTTCTGCAGGTGCTGACTGCCAGTGGTTAGACACTCTGCGGCTGCGGCAGATCGCATCCAACACTTCTCTCCAGCGTTCCCAGAGCAATCCGATTCTGGGGTCACCATTCTTCCCATACTTCGACGACCAGGATTCCTATGCTGCTGCTGTGAGGCGGAGCCAGGCGCCCATTAAGTACCAACAGATTACACCTATTAACCAGTCCAGAAGCTCGTCTCCTACTCAGTATGGACTGACCAAAAACTTAACATCTCTACATCTCAACTCCAAGGACAGTGGCTTTTCCAGTCTTAATAATGACAGCTTTTCAGAGAGGGGTCGATACTCAGATAGGAGCAAGAACAAATATGGTCGTGGTAGTGTGTCCCTCAATTCTTCTCCTCGAGGGAGATACAGTGGAAAAAGTCAGCATTCCAATCCTTCAAGAGAAAGATATTCTGGCAAGTTCTACAGAGTTCCTCAGTCTGCACTCAATACTCACCGGTCACCTGACTTCAAGAGAAGCCCAAATGACCGCGACCAACCCAGGACCATCCCAGGGATGCCTTTGCACGCTGAGACTGACTCAAGAGCCGGTGAGGAGGAGAGCAAAGTGAGCGAAGGGGGATGGACAAAAGTGGAATACCGGAAGAAGCCCCACAGGCCCTCCCCTGCCAAGACTACCAAAGAGAGAGCCAGAGGGAACCACCGTGGATGGAGAAACTTTTGATGAATTTAACTAGATGTATTTTTCTAGGCAGGTTTTTTTATTTTAATATAATACATTTTGATAATATGATGCCTTCAGATGGAATTAACAAAAAGACAATTCCTCTGTTTTTTTGGGTTGTTGGGAAATACCTTATAATTGAAACTACAGCCAAACCAGTGCCAAAATGATAGATGTTGATTGTGACAGTAACTAAACTTGAAAATAACTACACATATTTTTCTCCCGAGTTAACTTTTATTTTCTAGAGACAGAGTCTCACTTTGTCTCCCAAGCTGGAGTGCAATGGCACAATCATTGCTCCCTGCAACCTCAAACTCCTGGGCTCAAGCGATCCTCCTGCCTCAGCCTCCAAACCTGGATAATTCTTTTTTTTTTTTTTTTTTAGAGATGGTGTCTCACTGTGTTGCCCAGGCTAGTCTCAAACTCCTAGTCTCAAGCGATCCTCCTGGCTCAGCCTCCCAAAGCACTGGGATTACAGGGATGAGCTACTGTGCCCAGCCTGAGTTAACCTTTTTAGAGGAGGGGTTATGCCATCTTTTTACCTAACCACTGATGTTCTCACTGATGTTAGCAGGGCCAGGACTGGGGTAAGACAAGTGAGATCAACAACAACAAAAACAATCAAAATTCTAGGTAAAGAAGTATCAGTAATACTGATTTTTTCCTTTGGTCTAAGGCTCCAATAGAACTCAGGAAAACACTGTTACCAATCCTGTCTTTATTTAAAATTTTGAGGCCAGGCTCAGTGGCTCCTGCCAGGAGCTTGAGACGAGCCTGGACCCCCCTCTCTATTAAAATTAAATAATAAATAAATAATATAAATTTTTGATATTTTGTTCTTCATGAATGTTTTATATTAGTTTTCTTTTTTAAATATTAAAATATCATTTATCTGATTACTGAGTTTTTGGAGTTTTTTTTTGATGCCCCCAAATTTTGTGCCCAAGGCAAGTGCTTCACTCATCTTAACCTTGTCTTAACCCTGCTGGTTAGTATTTATTTTAGTAAGATATTTGTGTTTTTATCATAGTCAGAGTTGAACTGATTTGGCTTGTCATTTTTAGGCAATAAAAAAGGTTATTGAATTTAATGTTGATTATGATGCATATCACATTCATTAAGATTCATCTGAAACCAACAGTCTAAATTGCCTAGATTTGTGGTTGTTTTCCTTCCTAATCTCCCAGGGACTGCTTTTGAATATTATATTCTACGTTTTACCAAAGAAGGAGCAAAGAGGGAAAAACAACGGTCCATAAATTCCTCTGGGAATGTCAGAAATCTAAAATCTAAAAGAAAACAGACACAGAGCAAGACAGTAACGTCACAAGCTAACAGCCAGAGAAATTTAAAATTACCAACATCCTTGTTAGAGCCAGACATTAAATAGCAGCCTTGCAGCAAGACAGCTCTAAGCAGCTGGGGGTGAAGAGGTAAACCGCTGGGGGTGGAAAGAGGCCGCCTAAAATTTAGGGCAAGAATGTGGAATCCAACTTGTGAACATCCTATTTTACAAATCAAAAAGTCAGGTGGCAACAAATGTCAAACAAATCAATGTTACTTCCATATTCTGAGATTCTGTTCAGCATTCACTAACCCTGAATATCAAGTGTTCTCGGCCCTGCACAGGACCCTCGATGCTCTGCAGAAATCCAGATGACACACTGGTGATTCTGTGCGGTTGAGTTCTCTTTTAATAGAAACCAGTCATCAGACTACGTGCATATGTTCCAAGAGTAGCTGCCGTACTCTACTACAGTCCTCTGGGCCTGTTAGGGAAAACTGTATTTGGGTAGCATTAAGTCAAGGTTATAGGAAATGACCTTTATTTATAAGGGAAGCTGTCATGACCTCCACATTGATTCAACAACTTGATTTTACACAAGTTCCATTGTGTGCCATCTGCATTTACAAGCAAAAGCCATGGGAATGGTGTAATCAGTTATCAAGGTACTCTTTTCCATCATGCATAACCAACTTCTAAGGTTTTAAGTTCCACTGTGATCCTTTCTCATGAAGTTTATATCAGCCACAGTCTGCTTTCAATTATTTTTCCCATTTGTCCTTTGTTTAAATTTAAAGAAAAGTAGACTGATACAAAGTATGCTATCTTAATATCATGCTATTTTCAAATAAGCAATAAAATATTTTCTTTGATTAGAATTTTTAGATAAGTAGCTGAACACAGTCTTGACTGAGTCACTCTGAAAGAAACACAAAGTATAGCCTTAATTATTAAACAAAATGTACATTCTAGGGAATTATTAAAGACTCTAGTTTAAAAGGTGCTATGGCAAATGATTGCTAGTTTCATGCTATTTTTCCACATCTAGCTTTCTTGAGTTATGGTTTAGAAACTCCAAGCTAAAGGTAATAAAATGACTCAATTATCTATCTCAGCCCTATTTATTGTAACCGGTGACCACAAAGAGGTTATTCTGACAGCCCATAAAACTGACCACTTTGTAATGTCTCATGAAAAATACTTGTCAGCATCAATGCTTCCAGTCAAAATCAAAGTAGGAACATCTGCAATCTGCTTCTTGATTGTAAACAAATGATAAGAATTGGATGCTCTTTAGGTCTTTTTTTTTCCCTAATAATGCTTCTTTACCAAAAGTTCCTTGCCAGGTTGAATGATGAATGTAAGTCAAGAACAAAATAAGGATTAACGGACTTTTTTTTCCATCAAAATAAATTAGTTGCCAACAATGAGGAACTGTATTAGTTGCAAGGGGCTGAAGTTAAGACCAAAAATAAA
>VBSM01001562.1:19575758-19594606 GCA_008086735.1 Cheirogaleus medius
AAAAAAAAAAAGAAATTATAGTAGGAACAAATCAAGAGACTATATCTTGGACTGGGCGTTTCTAGATGTGGAGATTTGGTGGTCCCTATATAAGCTTCAGCTGGCCTGGAACTGCCAAATCTATATGGGTTGCTGTCATGGAGGCAGTCATTATTCCAGGCAAAGCCCACACAAGGCAGGATGTTTTGCTCTTTGCACAAAACCACTGGCTTAGCAATACAAAAGACCTAGCCTCAGTAATTGAATAATCCCAAAACTGTGTAAGAGAACTAGGAATTTTTTTAAATCAAGAACTACTTTAAAAATAAGTACAAATTATCAATTGTTTTCAGCCAATTTATAATGAATATAGCTCATAAAAATAATAAAAATTAAGTTGTAATATTTCAAACTACTCACAGTAAAATTTAGAACAGTAAAATCTGACCTGAGAAAATTAGATTAAGAAACAATGACTTCAAAAGAAAACTCACAATGGCAGACGCTATTATTGGTAAAATTCAGTGTGAACAACAAAAAAAAATGATATATACTATCTTCATTGTAAAATTTAAATTGAAAGGAACTGATCACATGGGGAAAAATCAGAACAAAAAAATGTAATATAAAAGTGGGAAACAACATTATGTTGGATAGAAAATTAATCGGAAAATTAGATTGACATGATATTCATTCCATGAAATTCTTTCTTCACAAAAACATTTCTCAATGTTTGTATAATTTGGATCAAAATATTTTACCTATAAATATAGAGTCACAATGTCCTGGGATCAAAACAGGAAGGTCAGAATCTCCAGTAGTTCAAAATGGCAGGGTCAAAACATCCTGGACACACATCAAGGCATTCTGACTTAACTGCAACTTTTCCAGTTCAGATGTACTGAAATATTTTATGAGCTTTGTAAGTACTTTCTCTATAATTTGTTCTTGCACTTCAACAAGTTGGTACAGATATGGTATGCTTCTAAAACTCTGGCTCTCAGGAACCGCTGAGTTATAAGATGTCATGATTTGGTTGTGCAAGCTTGTTCAGCATGTAGCATCATTGAAATTTTAAATTATAGAGACTGTGCTTAGGAGGCTTATAAAGTGTCTTATCATTGTTGAGTTTGAGGAGCTACAGTGAAGCCAGGATGCCCTGGGGAAATTAAAGCATAAGACCTAGACCTGCTTTACTGTCTATTTGCTGTTACTGGATCTGGTTTATGAGATTGCTAAGGTGGAAAAAATGCCAAATCCATGGTCAAAATTGTCAAGGCTTTGGAATACCAGCTGGCCAAATAATGTATGACCCAATCAACAGTTAAAGAATGAAGAGTTGTGACCTCATAGTTCATTCAACATTAAAATCAAGATTCAGTTTCCATAAGAAACGTCCCATTTATTCAACTCTCACAGAGAAATTCCTTTCTAGCACCTAAATGACTCTTGCTCAGCCTCATGGACCAGCTGAAGTCCTGCCTGGCTAGAGACCTCCCTCCAGGGCTCCAGCCACATTATGCATCCTGTCCCTCCCTAGGGAGCCCTTCATCACACACTCCCTTGCACCATTACTTAACCCTTGCAGTCCCACTCCCCTGAAGGTACTCTGTGAGAACAATGCAGGGCTGTCCAAGAACTTGACAAGAAATTGACAATAAGGGAAATAAAACTAACCTCTGAGAATTAATCAATGAAATGGCCACAAATGCTGCAATACCTCCCGGGCCTGCAAAGCATGTTTGTAAATCAGGCTGGAAGTATGAAGCAATCCAAAAAGAACACGAGTCTTTTAGAGGCCGTGATGAGTTTGGGGACAGCCAGAGCTGGTCGGCACTGGCAGCCTAGAATAAGGCAATGCACAAAGGAAAAGATTAGCCATACTGTGCAACCACGACCTGCATGCAGGGCACAGCCTGCCTGATCACATGTGGTGACCCTGTCGACAGGACAATATTGTCCAGCACAACCCCTCCCAAAGTGACATGAAAATTGACTCAGTCTGAGAGATACGAACCTGGTGTGCAGATGGCCCTATGACCCAGCTCATGAGGACCTCTTCTGCACCACGGTCCACCTCACACCCACAGCAAAGCCACCAGACATGACACTGCAGCCACACTACAGTAGCTGCTCTGGTCTCCTTTGTCTTCAAAACTTTGTACTCCATGCAGCCTGAGCAAAAGCAAGACCCCGTATCTACCAAAAATAGAAAAAATTAGCCGGGCGTGGTGGCACACGCCTGTAGGCCCAGCTACTTGGGAGGCTGAGGCAGGAGGATTGCTTGAGCCCAGGAGTGTGAGGTTGCTGTGAGCTAGGCTGACGCCACGGCACTCTAGCCTGGGCAACAGAGTGAGACTCTGCCTCAAAAACAAAACAAAACGTTGTACTCCCCCCATCCAGCTTCCCCTGTATTGTCTGCTACATTACCCTTCCTTACTTCTCTGCTAAGACATCACCACCTCCCAGAAACCTTTCCAGATCCCCAGGCCTGAGTCAGGCCCTTCCTTGTGGTTCCCATAGAACCTTTTGGTTACTCAATCATTTCTATCCCCCTCTATTGTAATTCTCCCAAGATCTGCTTGTCTGTATGTCTCACTAGACTATCAACTTCATGAAGCTTGGGATTTTGCCTATCTTGGTCCCCGGTGTATCTGTATGACATAGTCGGTACTCAGTCTGCTTGCTAAATAAATGGATTAATTGCTTATTAATCAGGCTAACAAACATCAAATCATCTAAATTCTTATTCTAATTCCATGCTCATTAAGTGACCTTAACAGAAGTCTGCAATCCACCGAAGAGTTAGGTCTAGTGTTAAAATAATTGCCATTCTAATTTTATACATCAGTCTCTTGTGAGCTTTGCCAATGTAAGTTGGCCCCTGAGTGCAACACTGATTAAGTTGTGGCTGTATTACTGAGAGAAGATTCTGGGTATGCCAAGGCCCTTTGGAGCAGCCACTTGCATCATAGTGAATTGTACGCATTTTCCATTTTGAATTTCTACACCTAGCATAGCACTATAAATGCAGTTCTCAATAAACACTTCTCAAAGGAATGAAAAAAAATGAATAGAAATGCTATGTATGTTTAAGAAATTCACACATAGATGTATGAATGTCCTTTTGGACGTTTATAGAATCCTGCTCTTTGGCTTTCCTTTCCAGAGGCCCTAAAGTTCTGTCTTTTTAATGAATATAAATTGTTCCTGATCCTAGTGCCCTCTATGATCCTGCTGTGACGGCTTCTAAAAGTACACAAAGCATTGCTGAAAGTCTGACCTGGCAGTTTTCCTTTCTCTTACCCAAAGGCACCAGGCAGGCTCATTAGTTGCCAGATGATGCCTGTTCTGGCTGAGACTGGGGGGAGGCTTTGTGTCGGTGCAGGGACAGCTCAAGATTTGTCAGCTGGTAGTGGCTGATTATCAAGATGTCCAAACTGGCTCCTTTGCTATGTGTAAGCAATTTAATTTTGTGCCCAATTTCAATCTGCAGCGTACTGTATGTCTGCATCTGCTGCGTTAAAGCATTCATTAGCATTTAAAGGGGGAGCTGATGGTATTGATCATTCTTATTAAAACCAAAAACAATCATGCGGCAGTATCTGATGCTCATTCTCTTCAACCACCGAAGTCACAGCCAAAGTTTATGTACTCAAAACACTGGCAGGAACAGAAACGAGTTATCAAAGCAGGAGTCTAAGTGGCACCTGTTAGTGGCATTTATGCCTGGCCACCACTCTCCCCACACCCCAGCTTTCTGGATTCTGAGCTCCTTGAAGGTAGGAAACTTTATTACTGAATTTCTCCCACCTGGCACAGAATAAGCTCTCAATAAATTTTTTGATGAGGGACTGAATTGAAGAATGAAGGTGAAATAACCAGTGCATGTTATACAAACACTCTCCAAGAACAGCTACATTTTTCTGACAGACATCGTAATAGTTATGTATTGTTATGTAACAAATCAACCCAAAACGTAGTGGCTTAAAATGAGAACAAGCATTTATTATCTCACCCAGTTTCTGCAGGTCAGGAATTCAGGAGTGGCTTAGCCCCTGGCTCTGGCCTTGGCTTTCCAATGAAGTGTCAGTCAAGACATTGACTGCAGCCACATTCATCTGAAGGCTCGGCTGGGGATGGGGGTCTACTCTCAAGACGCTTCTCTCTGGTGGTGCTGGTTGTTGGCAGGAGGACTCAGTTCCTCCCCATGTGGGTCTTCCCACGTGTTTCCATATCTTCATGGCATAACATCATGACTGGATTCTCAGAGACAGCAATCCAAGAGGGTAAGGTGAAAGCTACAATATCGCTTATGACACAGCCTCAGAAGTCACACCCAGTCGTTTGTGGAACATCCTACTGTTTACACACGTCAGCCCTATGCAATGTGGGAGGACTGCACGGGGCTATACCAGGAGGTGAGACTCACTGGGGGAGGGGGGAGTGTCACCTTGCAGGCTTGCTACTGTAGACACCACTGAAATCTCTAGACTCCCCATTGTAATTTGATGTCTTCTAAGCTTTGCTTTTTCTGCTTATTTTACATTTTCCCGCCATCTAAAATGTGAACCTGAGCATGGTTCAATTGAGTGTCAGAGCAGGAAGGCATCTTGAAGACCATCTACAGAAGTTTAATGTCCTCATTTGACAGGTAAGAAACCAAAGCCTGTGGGGGAGAAGTACTTGTCCAGCCACTCAGCCAAGTAACAGGCAAAGGCACAGCTTGAGGCCACCCAAGCCCGGCGCTGCCCCACACTGTTCTCATTGAAGCCCACGCTTTGTGAAACGTTTGATCTCCTGTGAAATGAGTGTTCACGAGGTCCGTCAGCTGACACTTGTTTTAATAGTACAGCTGAATCTTCTTGCGTCTCCATAGGGATCAAGAGAGTCCTTATGGATTAGTGAGTAAATACTTCTAAAAACAAAACGTTACGGCAATTACATTTTTTCTTTCCTTCATCAGGACTGTGTTAGTTTTCTTGAGGTTTTGTGGTGCTATAGGGAAAGTATTTGTTATATGGAATAAATATTTCTAATAAAATTACCTGTGAAATGAATTTTAATGCTCAATTCAGTCAAGTAAACATTAGCTGAGCGCCTACTGTGTGTTAGGTATTGGTCCTGCATTCTCTCTGATTTCCAGTGTTAATTCAGAAAAAGTCTCAGAGGTAAGGGGAGCTATTTCCCTAAAGACTAAGGAAACCTGGAAAGAAAGATTGAAATAGCCAGCTGCAGTGGCTCACACCTGTAATCCCAGCACTTTGGGAGGCCAAGTTAGGAAGATCACTTGAGGCCAGGAGTTTGAAATCAGCCTGGGCAACTAGCATAGCACCCCACAAAGACGGGAGCGGGAGGATGGCTCCAAATTTGAGGTGGCTTTAGGGGCCTGGCTGGAGCTGCTGGATCCTGGCCCTTGAGCTCCGCCACCACTGTGAGTCAGCGACCCGCACACAGCTGCTGCTTGCCATGCCACCAGCCTCTGATCTTGCCTGCTCTCTCTACTTCAGCCGCAACAGCAAGGCTTCCCATACCTGCTGCTAGCTCCTGAACCTCTAGCTGCACCTCCCACCTTTCACTGGTAAATCCTTCCATATTCCTTGTTTCAAAGTTTCAAAAGAGGGAGAATCTATTTGGCCGGGCTCATATTTTTGAGATGGACCACAGAAGTTGCAGGTCACTTGGCAGACCCTAGGTTGGGTAGGTGCCTATCCCTGGTCTTGTCAGCTGTGGCCTAGAAAGAGAGGAGCATGAGGGTGGTGAATGACAAGGCACAGCGA
Organism: Cheirogaleus medius; assembly: GCA_008086735.1. Lineage (NCBI taxonomy): Eukaryota > Metazoa > Chordata > Mammalia > Primates > Cheirogaleidae > Cheirogaleus > Cheirogaleus medius. Next base: position 19,581,518 of record VBSM01001562.1, read on the forward strand.
GGTAGGCTGCTGGGGCCTGAAGGGGCGATGATTTCTCTCAGAACAGGGTATAGACATAACCTTTCCAGCACACTGTTATTCTCTAGTGTCTAATCTGCAGTGTATGCTACAATGGCAAATTTCAACAAATCTGCCGAATTTAATAAATCTATTTTTATGTGGTACTTGTAAGAACTATACCAGGAAAATTATGCAGATAAAAATTTCTGCTTTTTACAAAAGATCAGATAGGATATTTTTATATACCAAAGTGTAATAAATTTAAACCAATATTAGGCTGGGTGCAGTGGCTCACACCTGTAATCCTAGCATTCTGGGAGGCCAAGGCGGGAGGACTGCTTGAGCTCAGGAGTTCGAGACCAGCCTGAGCAAGAGCGAGACCCCATCTCTACTAAGAATAGAAAAATTAGCCGGGTGTGGCGGTGCGTGCCTGTAGTTCCAGCTACGTGGGAGGCTGAGACAGGAGGATTGCTTGAGCCCAGGAGTTTGAGGTTGCTGTGAGCTAGGCTGATGCCACCACACTCGCCTGGGCAACAGAGCGAGACTCTGTCTCTAAATAAATAAATCAACTAACCAACCAACCCATATTAAATTGAGTAACTACTATGAGTAAAGTACCATCAAAGACAAACTTCTTAAGGGTAATCAATAGAGTCTGTAGAATTTGAAAGCTAGTGTAATAACTTAGTTATGACTTAGTTCTATGTTCCTCTAACTGATGTCAGATGTACTCTAAAGATCACGCATTCTCTAAGAAATTGTTTAAAGTTTTGTGTTTATATTCCAAGAATAATCTAAAAAAATGAATATGAGTATATTCCAGATCATCTGTATGGTGACCTCAAACCTATGCACTGTAATTTCAGTGTTCGAGTCTGTGTTTTTGTTGATGTTAAATAGTATCAGTGTTAATGTTGGTGGACTAAAGATAAAAGAGGAAAACTTAATTCACATGAAATGCATTTACGCCAAAACTCACTGCATGCAGTGGTTTGGTTTCCCAGTAGCTGGAACAGAGAAAAATGTTGACAGAATTGAGTAGGTGAAGGCACTGTTTCCATCACAGGAACAGCAACTTTGCTTTAAAAATATACCATTCTTCATATCCAATTAATGTTCTTGAGTTTGATTTTGTTTATATTTATTTGTAAGTTTGTTAGGGTTGTATAGTTGAATGACAACTCTCAGGTAAGAGGCGTCTGCTTTTTGTGGTGGTGTTTTTTTTAAAAATAACATTATAACTAAAGTAGTTCAGTAATATTAGGAGAATGTAACAATTCTTTCCATTAAAAAGATGCCATATATTACTCAAGTTTGAGGAACACTGATTTGGGTCAACTCTACTAATTTTCAGATGGTAGGCATAAGACTTTAAAAATCAGCTATAAACTCTAGTTACAATTGTTACTACTACTGAGAATTGGAGAGAGAAAAGGCAGGAAAAAGAAGTCAGAAAGTGACCACAGTCAGGTGTCCTAGGTAGGTGAAGTAGACAAACCTGTGAGCTACTTATCCCAAGTGGCTGGAACTTCGACACTCAATCAACTATTATTAAACCGAAGTGGCCAAAGCCACGAAAGACAGTGATAGAGCCAGGACTAGATTTTTAGGCCTGTATTCTTTCCTAGACTGCACCCTGGGAGCCTTTTCAACCCTCGCTTAACTGGATCACTTAACTGCAGTTACTTTCTGACTTTGTCCTGCTCTTTTTCTCTGTCCCATTCTCAGCAGCAATGATAATTGGAACCACAATTGAACTACAGCTGACTATGTGCCAAGTGCTTTACAGACATGATCTTGTGTACTGTTTAATTAGACTCTGAAAATCCTGGATTGTCTTCATTTTTGTTTTGTTTACTGTTTGGTTTTTCCCATGTCTTTATCTTATAAGTTTCTTTAGCTAGGCAGCTTTTCAAGCAGAATGGCCACAGAATGTTCCCGAAGGGTGTGCACTTTCAACCTGAATTAGGCCATTGTGTCTATTACTGGAATCATGAATTAATGATACTTGTCAGTCATTATCTTGAGAGCTTTTTGTTATCCTTAAAGAGAGACAGTTCATTTTGCTTGCTATATGACTGTGGCAATTTGGTTCTCAATAAAAGACAGTTTCCATGCTAGTGGAAACCTTTGTCTTTTGTAGTGTTCTGCTGTGAGTTATGTTTTCCTTAGCCAAGTTCCCCAAAAGAAAACACCCTTCCTCTTCTCCCCTCAATCCATCATTCTTACATAGACAGGGTTCTCAAACAAACAGGAAAACTATCAATGTAACGGATCCCTCTCCTTTATGTAGTGCTTCACAGCCAAGCACAGATGCTGGGCCCCAAAACAGGCGACATTACCAAGTTAAACGCTGTTATCTCTGCTCCACAGAGGTGAAAGACTTCCCTGGTGATTAGAAAAATCTAGAGTGTTGTCCAAATTTTAATGCAGAAGAACCTAAGTTTAGTCTTTTATTCAGATCATTATGGACCCAAGACTGCAAGACTGATTCCAATCATAGCTACAGAAAAATAAGAATGAACATTCTGCTCAACGTGGAGGAGCAGGCTGGGCACCTGTAGTCCCAGCTACTCAGGAGGCCGAGTTGGAGGATCCATTGAGCCCAGGAGTTCAAATCCAGCCTAGGCAACTGGGCAACATATTGAGACCCCCATCTTTCAGAAAAAAACAAAACAAAAAACCTTCAGGAGCTTAATCAGGCTCTGTTCCAGGCCCTGGTGCTACAAAGAGAAGACACTTGGCTTCTCCCAAGTGGGGAATTGGCATGAATTCCATTAACCTGTATTTTATAAAAAACAGGAAAAGTTCCCTCTTTGATTTCATACATATCTTAAAAGAGAAGTTCTCAGAAGGTAGCTATTCCCCCCACCCCTTCTACCAATCATTCTGTTATGTGAGATGAATGTCTCAAGTTTTATTAACAAGCTTTTTACCAAGTAAGGTCTAGGTAAAGCACACTGATTCTGCAGCTCCCTAGAGTTGATGTCATATCAAGGTTGAAAAGAACGACTGAGCATTGATTCTAGTTTAAAAACAAATGATTAAGAATGTAAAAACAAAAACAAAAACAAAGAAAAGCAATCATTATCAACACATACTTTTTAAAATTATCATTGCTGAGTTTGGTGCAGCATTTGAAAAGCAAAATATTACCACTAACAGACAAGGGAAGGAAAGTAAACCCCAGCCCTTTCTGCACTTCCAGGGTTGGACTTTGACCAGAGTCAGATTAGGGTTGAAGTCAGGAGAAGCCAACACTGGCTCAGCAGCTGTCAGACCCCCCACCCCCCAAAGCACTGCCTCAGTTACCAAAGTACATCCTTTGCCTGAATAATGTTGAGTTGAACTGAAAAGATCAAAATTAAATAAATTAAAATACTAAATAGAGGTCTCTCTTTTTATTTTTTACAAGTTGTTCTGGTGATATTTTATTTCATTATTTATTTATTTTATATAGTTCAGCTATATAAAGTTCAGCTTATAGTGATTTAGCACTGATTAAATGACCACCAAATCATGTTACTGCTAATCCCTGAATAATTTAGCTTTTGTCCTGCTTACCCTTCTAATTTGTTAACCACTCATATTCTTAAAGACCTTCTCCCTCTCTAAATAATTAAGTCAATAACATAAAATAAAATGGGCAGTGTTCATTTTGAGATTCCTCAAGACCTCTGATTTTTTTTTTTTTTTAACAATTATCTTCTTAAGTCTGCATCTAAAACTCTTGAGGCTAAAGCCAGAAGTCTCTCAAATCAGACCACCTGAACGCAAATTCCAACTCACTACTTTCAAACTGTGTGACAAGGTATTAGGTTATTAAGTATGAAATGTCCAATTTCCTTAAGTGCTAAGTTTGACAATTGATATCTCTGACAGTTCACTTTGATACTTCTTATTTTATTTTATTGTGAAGGTACATCACTCAACCACATGTTGCTCAAACTACAGAGGCTGGACTTGGAAACTGTCATATACTATATTCACCAGACCTTGCACCAACTGACTACCACTTCTTCCAGGCTTCGGACCACTTTTTACAAGGAAAAAGATGCAATTTTCAACAAGCTGTGAAAAAAACCTTCCATGATTTCATTGCCACTTGCTCTCCAGGCTTCTTCGCTGCTGGCATAAATCAGCTACCATTAAGATGGCAAAACCGTGTCAATAGCTTAGGTGCATTCTTTGATTAATTGTACTGCTTCTTGTTTGAGATATAATAAACTACTGATTCGAAATCAGACATTTCATATTTAATGACCTAATACTTAATCCTGCTGTGTTTCAGTTTCCTCAACAGTATAATAGGATAATAATAGTACCTATCCTTCTCATGAGGTACGTTGCTTAGACGGGTGAGAGCCCAGCATATAGTTAAGTAGCTATTATTATATGTGATCAATATTATAAAAGTGAAATATACTCCACTAACATTTGCAACCCCATCAGTCCATCAAAATGGCAAACTGCCTACATGGGTGATTCTGTTACATGATAACCATTGTCAGAAAATCACTAAATGCCCATATGGTTGTCATAGACAAGAGAACAGGACACACATAGACAATCTCAAAGGTAATTTCCATGTGACAGGTGTCACTGGAAGCTGAGTGGCAGAACATTATTCTCTTCCCATTGAGAAACTTGGTTTGGGGGTTTCCCCTAAACTAGAGTAATAATGAGTTGGTTCCGCAACCAGCCAGGTTCAGTCATCTCAGGTATGTTTCAGTGCAGAGTCCCTTATAGTTTTTCAATCCCTGGTTTCCTCTCCCTTATTCCAGTCTCCCCCAGTAGCTGTCCCCACATATATGGACATACTTGAGAAAGACCAACAGAAGCATACTCCACAAGGACACATCAAGACTATTTCCTGCCCACTATCCAGAAACTTGCTGAGCTAATTGAACGGCACAAAGTTTCCAGATGATTGTTCCTCCCCATCCTCCTGTGTGCAGTCACTCAAAACAAGGACCTCTGTGTGCACCAGCATGCAGCAGCTGTCGTTACCAGATTCAAGCAACACTGCTGAGGATCAAACCTTCACCTTTTGAGCTCATGTTTTCCACAAACTCAGCACCCAAGTATATGGAGGATATGCTTCAAAGATACTCATTTGAATTTTTACTTCCATAGTGAAATGCCCTATGGCCTAATTACAATTATTATTCTGAGCCAGAAAAGACAAGTTGCTTTATTTGGTAATTGAGAGGAGAAAACCTGAGCCAGAAAGACCTCCTGACACTTCATATCAATAAATTGGACGAAAACAGCCATGCTCCCCTGAAGGAGAGAGAGATCAGCGGGAATACTTAGTAATGGGCTGCACATAATGTGGAAGCATTTTCTCTAATTTTTTATTCTAATAAACTTCCAGAGCTCCAAGAATCACATTCTGGCTTGTGACAAGTTGGGGGTTATGTAGCAAGAGTTTTATATGTCTAAAGTTAATAATAGCCTATGGAGATTATATTTAACTATGAGTAAACATCTTGTGTGGAAAAACAGAATAGGCTCAATGTTAGACCCAGCTAGAAAGTACCAGAACATTCTAGCTGAAGACTGTAAGGGCAGCCAAGTGTCCATGTGCCTTCCTTCTTTAGGAGGTTCTCAATATAGGCAATACCACCCAAGTGACTTTCTGGGCTTTTCTAAGGCTCACCAAGTTTGGTTTTCCTTTCTCAAAATTCCTATACTACTTATAGTCTGACATGCACATTCTAACACTTGATTTTAATACAGAATATGCAATCAAGTGTTAAAATGGTCTAATTGTTTCTGTAGATTGGTCTTCTCTGACTACACAGTAGCTCTCTCCTTAGCAGGCACATTGATAATATCCTTTGAACAGCCAATAATGCCACAAAAATAATAGGCACTAATATGGACTGTACATTTGTATCACCCCAAAATTCATATGTTGAGATCCTAACGTCTAAGGTGATGGTATTAGTAGGTGGAGCCTTTGGGAAGTAATTAGGTCACGAGGGCGGAGCATTCACTCATGGAATTTGTGTCCTTAGGGATCCCAGAGAGCTTTCTTGCCCTCTTTCCTCCACGTGAGGATATAACGAGAAATCAGCTGTCTGTAACCTAGAAGAGGGCCCTCACCAGCCGCTGACCATGCTGGCACCCTAATCTTAGTCTTCCAGCCTCCCAAACTCTGAGAAAAAAAATTTTCTGGTTTTTGGCCACCAAGTCTATGGTACTTTGTTACGGCAGCCCAAACTGAGAAAGACAGGCAGAGGGCCCCGGCACCATCCACAAACCTGAGGTGATTGTAACAGAGGTAAAAGTCTGCAAAGGGGCAAAATGTATTACAAGTGTCTCTTTAAAATCCCCCACCCTTTTTGGGAATTAAAACATGCATCCCTGCCCAAGGCCAGTCATCAAAGGGGTAGAAAAAGGTTCTTTTTTTCTTTGTTTTCTAGTATCCTAAACCTCAGGAGATGGTTCAACAGAATTAGCCCAGGCAAAGGTCACAAGATTGTCTTCACTGGAGATAAGGTCAACCAAAACCACCAACTATAATCAAACAACAGCCCAAAGCCACACCCAACCACTGAAAACCCCCTTTAGAAACCCTGTATCTGCTTAAAGGGAGGACAATGGTTCTTTAAGACAAGAGTCTGCCATCCTCAGTTGTTGGCAAATTAATGAACTTCTCTTTCCTTTTCCTCAAACCACTTGTCCTCATTCTTCGATCCCATTGATTCAGCTTCAGGGACAAGAACCAAACTTTTGGTAACATGACGATGATGATTCACAATAAAAACACCAGTGTTCAAATGTCAAAGCCAGTTCAGCCTGCTCTTTCCTCACACCCACATGTCAAAAGGCAAACAAAACATGTGCTTAATAATATACAATACATTTAAATATTTTGATACACTTATTGCATTATTCTAGTGTGGTAGAGAGATTTCTCATTCAGGTGACCAGGTTTACATTCCCAGCTCTGTAAATTATCTGTGTGACCTTGGGCAATCACTTAACCTCTCTGTGTTACAGTTATTAGTTCAGTTAGTCATTTAACACATTTTCATTATCATTTGATTTGTACAGAGTGTGGATTTAGAAAGGGACACAAAGGTGACTAAGACTTCCCTAAGTCTATCTACCAACTATTTTATTGTGCTTTTCATTTCTGTGATTTTCTTATTTTGGAAAGTTTTCTTTTGTTGTTCTCTGACTATTCCTTCTTTATAACACCCTGTTCTTGTTTAATATCCTCTCATCTCTCTGAGGATATTGATGCAGTCTTTTTTTTTTTTTTTAATGTTTATTTTTTTCCCTGAGGAGTCTCTGTTTTCTCCAGGTTGCTTTTTCTCCATTTTTATATATATTTTTTGTTTTCTTTGTCTTTAATATTCTATGCTTTCATCCAATATCATCTTTTATAGTGAGGAAGAAAAGTTGATAGAAACTCTGAACTGTCTGTCAACTGTAATCTCACTACGGAGCAATGTTGTTTTTTGTTTGTTTGTTTTTTAATTGAGTCAGAGTCTCGCTCTGTTGCCTGGGCTAGAGTGCTGTGGCATCAGCCTAGCTCAAACTCCTGGGCTTAAGCGATCCTTCTGCCTCAGTCTTCCCAGTAGCTGGGACTACAGGTTTGCATCACCATGCCCAACTAATTTTTTCTATTTTTAGTAGAGACCGGATCTCACTGTTGGTCAGGCTAGTCTCAAACTCCTGACCTCAAGTGATCCTCCCAGAATGCTAGGATGACAGGCATGAGCCACTGTGCCCAACTGGAGCACTGGCTTTCAAAATGTTTTGATCAAGTCAATAGTAAGATGCATTTTCCATAATACCTCTATGTATGTGAGTATCAACCCTCTGCGTGTATCAAACAAAAGTTTCACCCTACTTTTTTAATAATCCTTCAGCAATACTTCCCTTTTTGATAAGTAATACAATCTGATTTTTTTCTATTAGTATTTTATGGACACCACATACTAAATTGATTTCATGACCCAGTAATGTGTTGTCACCCACAGAGAAAAAGCACTGGGAGAGGCAGTGCTGTTTTCTAGAGGAATTCCCAGTCAGATCTCTCTTTTGGAATTATCAGACAAGTACCCAAAAAAGAATTTTCCTTTTTCCTGCCTGGAAACTCGCCTGGCAGCCAGAGGGCCTGAAAGCCAAATTAGGGTAGAAGCTGGAACCTTAATATTTGGCAAGTGAACTGCTGTTAATCACCTGTTTTCAAGCGTGGAGTCCCTCACTTTATCTTGCCTTCTGCAGATGATAAACCTCCAGTCCTCTGGGGGAGGGGCAGCCACTCCATGGCTCCAGTGGGGAAGGGACATGGGGTTCCATCTTGCTCCTTAATCCAAATTTCAATGATTCCTCATGTTAGTAGCTCACCTGTGCCACTATTTGGACAGACATATGCTGTTGCCAGTTCCTGAGTCTTTTGGGAATTCTGCCCTGTAAATGGGTCTGTTTCATGGTGTTCCTCACTGCTGGCTAAGGAATCCATCTTCTCAAGCTGTCCCCCATCCCTCCGTTGTTCCAGCTCCTAAAATGCTGGTGTTGTTGTTGCCTCCTCTACCCTCTTTGTCCTTGTGATTTTCTGCTTTAAAAATAAATAAATCACAAAGGAAACCATACTACTGTGGTTTTATTCGGCTTTGAGAAGAAAGCATAGCTAATTTCTGGTATTAAAACCAACATTTTAAACCAGGCTTTATAGACAATTTCATAATTCCCTTTTAAAATTTGTATTTAATATTATAGCATAATCATTTCTCTATGTGATTAAAAACTTAATAAGCATCATTTTTAATTTGCTGCTTGTATTTTATTGTCCTTTCTTAATAATTTCCCCAGCATAGACATTGGGCTTGTTTCTAATCTTTCCAGTTATAAATAATACAGTAATGAACACCTGTGTATAAAACTGTGTCTCATTTTGGTCTATTTCCTTAGGATAAATTCCCAGAAGGGGAAATATTACATGAAAAAAGAGAACGAATGAAGACAGATGAAAGAACAAGCAAATCCTCAGAGGATGAGATCTACACCGGAGTCTCTACCAGCTGCCCCAGCGTTGCCGGAGGGCTTGTTAAAATAGCCTGCGGGGGCCATCCCACAGCTGGCCTGGGAAGAGGCCAGTGATGATTTAAATTTATAACAAGTTCCAAGGCCTTTGCTAAAGCCATTGGCCGTGGAACCAGACTTGGAACTCTGATTTGAACCATAGAGAGAAAAATAGTCTTAAATAAGAGCAGATGGGTGGGTGAGGGGTGGAGTTTAGAATACATGAAACCGCAGAGGTGTCTGTAGGGGGAACCTAGGTGGGAAACTGCATCTTCCTGTTGAAGTAGGAGATGGGATCCTCAGCCCAAAGAGAGGGGAGGAGGAGGAGGAGGAGGAATAGTGTAATGAAAAGGGTGGATGGTTTGGATGAGTCTCAGCAGGATTTAACGAAGAAACTGTTGCACAAATATTATGGGAGGCCATTGTCTTGGGCTGAGCTCCAGCACTAGGTCCCACCAGACCAGACCAGACCATTTAGAGTGGAGTCACTCATGCTAGATGTCACATAACCAAAGTGAAACTAACGCAGCACATAGACCCCAAAAACAGATGGGGTTTTTCCCCCATGAAAACAGGAGATTCCAGCCTACCTGAGTCAGCATAATAATAGAAGTCCCCTCTGCTTTTATCCTTACAAAAAAGTAACCTGACAGCTTTCACCAATCAGCTTTTTTTTTTCTATTGTTCTGTCTCCCTGTTCCCACCTTACAAAACTGCTGTTCTGCCATTTCCCAGTGGGAGCTCTCATTCTGTTTTGTAGAATGGAAGCAGTCTAGATTCATGAATCACCAAAAAAAAAAAAAAAAAAAAGCCAATTAGATCTTTAACTAAAGTTGTTGTAGTTTTATCTTCTAACAGAACTGATCTGGAACCCTACAAAGCATTGAACAGAAGCAATGAGAATCCAGCTTAAATTACATTGTCCTATGATTTTTTTCCAACCAGCCAATGAAGGCCTGGGGGTGCATGGGGCAGCAGCACAGGGGAGGGAGCTGAGGCTGCTGGCCAAAGAGGGTGAAGCCTGTACACTGAGGTCTAGGACTGGGGAAGTAATTGGGAGTAAGTACTGGAGGGAGGGCCAAGAGAATGTTCTTGAGCGGTGTCATTAGAGTTGACCATTCTGCAAAAGGAGCTGATCTGAGGTATGAGAGGAATCATTAGAATCAAATTAAGGAAGTGTGGAGATAAACTGTTAGATGGGTCATTTGCATGGGATAATGACAAATCCTGGGTCACTTGGAGGTTGGTAAATGATAGCAAAGCCAGGGCATGGGCATGATGGAATTGGAGGCAGAGGCAGTGGGAGCTTTAGAAGATATATATATATATATTTTTTTTTTTTTTTGCATGGAACTGGGAGATTAAAGAACTGACATCAGCCATAGAGAGCTAGCAGAATTCATACCCTGTCTTCTCATTTAGGGTGGGTGAGGTGTAGGGAGCTGAAGGGTGTCATCTGGAGACTTTGGGGTCAACCAGGTTATCACATGAGGGCTGCCCTGACAGGAGGTACCAGCACGAAAAGCAGCAAAGGAAGGCCATTTATACAGGGGCCTCGAGGATAACAAGAGTTCTCATGGAAAAGCCTGAGGTCTACGGAGTCATTTTCGGCACCCAAGATACCTAGACAGCTCTCAGCCAGAATGAGGCCAGTGTGCCATTGTGACCACAATTAATTCCTACTGAGTGGGAGCTGCTAGGGGCTGCTGTGCTCTTCTATCTCCCCAGCCATACTCAGAGCCCCAGGCAGCCACCCAGGTCAGAGTTTGTGCTCAAATCAAAACTCTATTGCCATATTTGTGCCAGGCATCGGGAATACTAAGTCCCTGTTCTCAAGGGTCTTAATGATGAGGGTACAGATAGTCTAGGACCATGGTCCCCAACGCCCTGGGCCATGGTACCTGTCTGTGGCCGGTTAGGAAGCTGGCCGCCTGCATCACCACCTGAGCTCCGCCTCCCCACACTCCCCTCTAAATACTCTAAACCCCTCTAAAATACTCTTGGTATTTTAGAGAAATACCAAGACAAAGGTAAAAGATGCCGTATTTCTAGAAGTGGAAAATTGTAGGAAAGCAAATACATGGAGGAACTGATGGGGTAAGGTTTGTTTGTGCAGGTCTACCTTGGCATCAACTCTCCTCCATCTCCATGACCATAAAACTTCCTTGGGCCAGGGGGCTTATGGCAGTCCTCATTTTTCAGAAGTTTCTGCTTTTAGTCAGACAAGGGGAGCTCCAGGAAGGCTTCTTTCAGCATCTGTTGATTCTCATTTGCCTCCAGCTCAAAATAATCTTTATGTCAAAGTGGCATATTTCGGGGTGGCATATTTTGATCCCCTATATCAACCCTGCGTCGGTCCTGGTTCTCCAAAACAAGTGAGGGATGTTTTAAAGAGACAGAAAACCAGAAAACATTTTTGTCGTTTTTTCAGGCCATTCCCTCTGTTACATATTTCTCACTGTTAATTTTACCCTTTTATATCTATGGGGGGAGGGGTGACTATTTTGTTACATATTTCCCCCTGTCAATTTTATTTTTTATTTTTATGGGAGGAGGGGTGACATAGTCATTAAGCTATTTCTGTTGATTTGAGGCAATGTTTTAGATGGAAGTTTCATATTTATGTATGTCATTGTAAAGTTTTGGCAGTATGTTTATAACAACAGATTGTCAGGGGAAAAAGTCATAAGTAACAATTATAACAGTGAAGATTGACGAGGTGAAATGGACTGTCGCCTTGTACACAATGTCTGATACGGGCTGGGTAAGAAAGAAACATGGGACCTCTGAGTATAGAACTATTGTTTGTACCCTGTAGGTGATCTGAGAGACTGGCTTCTATACATTTAAAAATTATAGATAGAGATACTTGTACCAAACAAGGTTTAGGATAACAAACCCAGCAGTAACACAAATCAATAGAAGATGTGATAGCCCAGGGAAATTCTCACTAAGGAGTTGTCTTTTAATTTTATAGACAGAACAAATAATCAAAGAAAGGTTAACAAAAATGTAAACATTTTTATTTTTTCAAACAGATACTTTAGATCACCTAAAAGCTGGCCCTGCCCCAGTGGCTTGGGTCATCTCCTTTTATGGGACACCTCTTTATTTTGGTATGATGGACCTAAGGTTTTATTTTTGACAATTTTAACGAGGTGTAAGTTGTTAGAAGCAATTTATAGGGTCTCTTTTACTTTTTTGTTTTTAACCAGGGTGGGGACCTGAAAACTCATGTATAGGCAAACTCATGTATAGTGGTTAGTACCTGACCCACTCATTTCACATCATTTTGGTTTTTTTTTAAATTTATGGTTATATTATACTTATCTCAGGATTTTAGGAAGGGTCTCTCATAAACTGTTTTTTAAGGGCTTAACCTAAGTCTGTTTTTGAGGGCTATCTTTATCTAGAGGAGGACAAGTAGCAATACTCTATTTCACTTTTCTGTATCAATTCTAGGATGTATGTAATTTTTATTTTAGGACTTGGCTTACTTGTTGGGTTATCTTCATTATAAAGAGGGTCCATTTTATCACTTTGTATGGACAAGGGGAACCTATGAACATCTTGACGACCTGTGGGATTATTGAGTCCATCATGTTTAGTCTTGGAGAAATGATTTACCAGGTTTTCACTGGGGGTTCACTCAAAGAAGTTTAAGGGGGCCATAGGACATTGTGTAGCAGATCCAGGTGCAGATGGCGGTAAGTAAAGACTTCCCCAATGGATTTCCAGCCACTCTTGCAGCTCTGAAATTCAAGCCTCTTGACACCCCAAGCCACTAACACTGCAGATTTCTGCTTGAGTTCTAATTGCCCCATGCTGCCAAGACATGAAAAAACCAGTATAAATGTAGATCTTATCCAGTGAGTGTGGTTCCCTTATTGTAAGGCTTGAAATCCCCTCTAGTTCCTGCCTGCTTTCGGCCCCTCTCCAGTGCCAAGTGTCTTCAAATAGTTGGGTACATTTTGCCTAGAATTTATAATTATGAACTTATCAACATTGGAACTCTCAGTCCCCTCGCCTTTTTTTTTTTTTAAC
>VBSM01001562.1:19608544-19635437 GCA_008086735.1 Cheirogaleus medius
CTCGGCCTCCCTGAGTGCTAGGATTACAGGTGTGAGCCACCACACCCGGCCTGTGTTTTTAAAATTTGCATAAAAGGTAAACATTACAGATCCATTGCAATTTTATTTTTCATTTAACATTGTTAAGATTTCTCTACCTTAATGCAAGTAAGCTTTGCCATTCATTTGAAATACTGTGCAAATTCCACTGTATGAATAATACCACTGTTCACATATCCATATCCCTTCTTAGGAAAGGGATGTAGGTTGTTTGTAATATTTTACTATGATACACACTATTAGTATGAATGAACTATTCATCTCTCAGGCCCAATTAGCTCTAACTTCAAAATAATATATCTTAAATGTGACCACTTCTCCCGACGCCACAACTACCCCAGTCCAAGCCACCATTTTCTCCTCCAGGAGCTCCTACGTGTCCCAGCCTTCACTCTTGGCTTCCTGTCAGCTTGCAGCCCACACAGCCAACGGGGTCAGATTGGGTCTTTCCTTTCCTCAAAATCCTTCAATGACTTCGCACCATACCTGGAATAAATCCAGGGGGGCCCTGAGTGATCTGGCCTCTCTCCCTCTTCGCCTCGCTCTCTGTAGTCCGGAGTGCGGGGCTCCTTGCTGTGCGCTGCCTTACAGCCTTTGAGCCGGCTGTTCGCTCTGCTCTGTCTGAAACCAGCACTTTCCTCTTCTTCCTGTGGCTTCCTCCCTGACTTTGTTCAGGTTCCTGATCAGGTATCACTTCCTCAGAGAAGACTCTCTGGTTTCTCTTATCTAAATGAGTACCTCTTTCATTTCCTAGCCCCTTATCCTGCTTTTAGTTTTCACCTTGCTTTTATTTCTCTTCTCAGAAGTCATCACACCTGACACTACGTTATTTGAACATAAACTCCCTGGACTTTGTGTCCCCAGTACTCAGAATAGTGTCTGGCATAATACCCATTCAGCAATCTTTGACTGAACGAATAAATGAGAGAACATCAGTACAAGACTTATTAGGCACATTCTCTAGGGCAGTACCTTGAAAACTTTGTTGATGATGAAACACAGCATGAAATACATATTATCCAGCACATACACAAACATACAAAAGTGAAACAAGAGTTTCAGGAGACAATACTCATACTTACTACCTTCATATTCTATTTCACTGAAAGATAGAAACACAAAAAGAAAAATACTGCATGATTCAATGTATATGAAGTATCTAACTCCAGAATCAAAGAGTTGAATAGTGGTTGCTGCGGGCTGGAGGGAGGGGTTAATGGAGAGTTACTAATCAATGAATATAAACTTTCAGTTAAGCAAGATGAATAAATTTGAGGGATCTGCTATTCAACATTGTACCTATAGTCAACTCTATTATATACTGAAAAAATTGTTAAGAGGGTAGATCTCATGTTAAGTGTTTTTACCAACCACAATAAAATAAAATTTAAAAAGTTTTAAAAAAAGTACACACACATAAAGATAGAAGAAAATATGCTAGTTGCAATTCACTAAATTGATTTCACAACCCAACAACAGGTTCAACCGACAGTGTGAAAAAGTGTTCTAGGGTATATATCTTGAAGTGGTTTTGCTGGGGTTTACTAAATACAGGCATATGTTGGAGATGTTGCAGGTTCAGTTCCAGACTACAGCAATAAAGTGAATATCTCAATAAAGTGAGTCACACGAGTTTTTTGGTCTCTCGGTGTGCATATAAAAGTTATGTTTATACTATACTGTAGTCTATTAAGTGTGCAATAGCATTTTGTCTTAAAAATGTACAAAATTTAATTTAAAAATACTTTATTGCTAAAAAATAGTAATGATCATCTGAGCCTTCATTTAGTCATAACTTTTTTGCTTGTGAACGGTCTTACCTCAATGTTGGTGGCTGATCAGGGTGGCTGTTGCCAGAGGTTGGGGTGGCTATGGCAATTTCTTAAAATAAGACAACAATGAAGTTTGCTGTGTCAGTTGACTTTTCTTTTCACGAAAGATTTCTCTGTAAGGTGAGATGTTGTTTGTTTTACCCACAGTGGAATGTCTTTCAAAATTGGAGTCA
Source organism: Cheirogaleus medius (assembly GCA_008086735.1). NCBI lineage: Eukaryota > Metazoa > Chordata > Mammalia > Primates > Cheirogaleidae > Cheirogaleus > Cheirogaleus medius. The sequence continues at coordinate 19,610,589 of VBSM01001562.1, forward strand.
ATCCTCTCAAGCCTTGGTATCGCTTTATCAACTAAGTTTATGTAATATTCGAAATCCTTTGTTGTCATTTCACTAATGTTCACAGTATCTTTGCCAGGAGTAGATTCCATCTCAAGAAATCACTTTCTTTTCTCCTTCAGAAGAAGCAACTCCTTGTCCATTCAAGTTGTATCAAGAGATTACAGCAATGCAGTCATCTTCAGGCTCCACGTCTAATTCTAGTTCTCTTGTTATTTCCACCTCATCTGCAATTATTACCTCTGCTGAAGTCCTGAACCTGTCAAAGTCATCCATGAGGGTTGAAATCAACTCCTTCCAAACTCTTGTTAACATTGATACATTGGCCTCTTCCCATGAATCACGAATGTTCCTGATGGCCTCTAGAATGGTGACTCCTTTCCAGAAGGTTTTCAATTTACTTTGCCCAGATCTATCAGAGGAATCACTAGCTATGGCAGCTACAGCTATACAAAATATATATTTTAATTGTTTAAGACTTGAAAGTCAAAATTAATTCTTTATCCATGAGCTGTAGAGTGAACGTTGTATCATAAAAACAGCATTAATCTCCTTTTACATCTCCATCAGAGCTTTTGGGTGACTAAGTGTATTGTCAATGAGCAGTAATATTTTGAAAGGAATCTCTTCTGAGCAGGTCTCAAAAGTGAGTTTAAAATACTCAGCAAACCATGCTGAAAACAGATGTGCTTCCAGGCTTTGTTACTCCGTTTAGAGAGCACAGGCAGAATAGATTTAGCATAATTCTTAAGGGCCCTAGAATTTTTGAAATGGGAAATGAGCATTGGCTTCAATTTAAAGTCACCTAACAAGAGAGTCGGTCTGTCCTCTGAAGCTTTGAAGCCAGGCATTAACTTCTCTCTAGCTATGTAAGTCCTAGATGTCATTTTCTTCCAATAGAAGAAGGCTGTTACATCTACCTTGAAAATCTGTTGTTTAGTGGACCCACCTTGATCAACAATCTTAGCTAGATCTTCTGGATAACTTGTTACAGCTTCTACCTTAGGACTTGCTACTTCACCTTGCAGTTTTATGTTATGGCATCCTTCCTTAAACCTCATGAGCTAACCTCTGCCAGCTTCAGATATTTCTTCTCCAGCTTCCTCACCTCTCTCAGCCTTCACAGAATTGAAGAGAGTTAGGACCTCTCTCTGGATTAGGCTTCGGCTTAAGGGAATGTTGTGCTTGTTTGATCATTTATTGTGACCACTAAAACTTCCCCCATATCAGCAATAAGGCTGTTTCACTTTCTTAGAATTCATGTGTTCACTGGAAGAGCACTTTAATTTTCTTCAAGAACTTTTGCTTCGGTGGGGCGTGGTGACTTATGCCTGTAATCCTAGTACTCTGGGAGGCAGAGGGGGAAGGAAGATTGCTTAAGGTCAGCAGTTCGAGACCAGCCTGAGTAAGAGTGAGACCCCATCTCTACTAAAAGTAGAAAAAATTAGTTGGGCATGGTGGCACACACCTGTAGTCCCAGCTACTTGGGAGGCTGAGGCAGGAGGATTGCTTGGGCCCAGGAGTTTGAGGTTGCTGTGAGCTAGGCTGACACCATGGCACTCTAGCCTGGGCAACAAAGTGAGACTCTGTCTCAAAAAAAACCTTTTGCTTTGCATTCATAACTTGGCAAACAATTTGGCACAGGAAGCCTAGCTTTGGTCATGCTTTCCTCACTAAGGTAATCATTTCTAGCTGTTGATTTAAAGTGAGAAACATGGGACTCTTCATTTCGCTTGACAACTCAGCAGTCACTGTACAGTTAATTGGCCTAATTTCAATATTGTGTCTCATAGAATAGGGAGGCTGCAGAAGAGGGAGAGAGAAAGAAAGAGACAGGGAACAGCCAGTTGCTGGAGAAGTCAGAACACACAAAGCATTTAACCGTTAAGTTTACCAACTTATGTAGGTGTGGTTCACAGCACCCCAAAAGAATTACAACAGTAACATCAAAGGTCACTTATGATCATAACAGATACAATAATAATGAAAAAGTTTGAAGTAGTATGAGAATTACCAAAATGTGACACCGAGGCAGGACGTGAGCATATGCTACTGGAAAAATGGTACTGATCGATTTGCTCAAATTAGGGTTGCCACAAATTTTCAATTTGTAAATAAAACACAATAAAGCAAAGCATAGTAAAGTATGCCTGTATTCCAGAATTGCTCTCCAAAGTTAAACATTTACACTGGTAATATCTATTGAAACAAGCTATCTCCTTGTTTTAATTTGCATTTTTCTGATTACTCAAAAGACTGATAGAGCAGAGATCTTATCCTTAAAAAAACTTGTAAACCAAATTATTTTGTAGTGCTCCAGGAGGCCTAAGAATTTCCTTATCAGGACCTTTCACAGGCAAAGTGACTTAATTTTCCCCTACTTGTTGAGTTTGGCAATTCCAAATTCTCATGTTTAGTTTTAATGGCACAAAATTGTATTCCCAAGGGCACTAATGACCATTTTAATTCATCATTCATTTAGTTGTTTTTTCATTCAACAAATATTTATAGAAGGTCTTGCTACTACAAGTAATTCTGCCAAAGAATCTCTCCTCCTGGTGCCTACCTTCCAGAACCTGAGTTCTTTGTCCCTTGAACAGTGGCAGTGACCACTGGGCAGGCGTGCTTAAGAAGGTCTGGATGATTCCGTCCAATCCATTGTCCTTACTGGCTCGTTTTTTGTATTCAGTATCTCCAGAGAGGTACTCAGTGCGTCCACCCACGCTCCCTTACTGCAAAGGAATTATTCCAGAGAGAAAGTTTTGAAATAAAGGGGAAAATGCGAATGTTTTCATTTCAAGAACTTATTTTAAATGTAAGATTATAATTAAGGTCTTTTAAAGCAACCCAGTTCCTTTTTTCTTTGAAAAGCAAGTATTTGCTCTTCACACATACGCCTCACACTTTAGTTATTTCATCGTAATGCCAAGTTTAACAGGGCAATGAAAAATATCTTTCGTTCATTCTGACTCAGGTAATTGTAAATTCTAAAGGGAGAAAAGATCGCCAAGTCACAATAGTTCAGTCTTCAGCCCCATAGATAATCTCTAAAGATTTATTGTACCATAGGTAAGTCTCCACCAAACGGCAGCGGCTTTTTTCTACCTTAAAAACCACAAGTCTTATGTAAAACAAGTTGTCTTCCCGTGCTTTCTGGCAAGAAAGATAGGGATTTACCTCATTTTGTTGCTTCAGATAATGGTGTGGTTACCAGATAAGAGGTGCTACACCGAGGGACGGGGAATCGGATAATGAAGAGTGGAGTTACTGACAGATGCTATAATTTTTTTTTTTCTTTTTAATAAGCTAAACCTCACGAGCAGTAACAGTGATAAGTGCCAGGGCGCGTGACGGTCGCCACTCGCGCGCTACTTTCCATTGCCCCGGGCTCCTTTCCCTCTGCCAGCGGGGAATTCATGCAAAGCAGCCAGCTAACTCCGGGGCAATACGAACCACTTTCGCGCCACTCGCCCAGGACCGCGCAGCTACATAAAGAGAGAGGTCCTGGCAGCCCCCAGAGAGCCACTTTTTCAAAGTGGATTTTAGGACTCTCCAAGGCTATCCTTGGAGATGAGAATATCTGACAGGGTAGAGTTTTTTTCTGGGATTCGAGGGGGTCTTGCGCTAGGTGAGGTAGTTACCGCAGCTTGCAAGACCTGCATCCCAACGCGGGAAAGATGGCTCGAGCCCCGCCTCCCCAGGCCCAGGTCGGCCCGCCCTGCCCGCCGGCCGCGCGGCTCCCGCTACTCCCGCTTGGTGTGACTGCTGCGCAAGCGGCTGCTTCGCTCTCCCCGCTCCGAGCGCCGGCCTGGGCGCCCGCCGCCAGCATGGATGCTCGCCGTGCGCCGGTGAGGGCTGGGCGGGCGCGGTGGGGCGGGACGCGGGCGGCCGCGGGCCGACTCTGTAACTCCGCAGCCAAGTACTGCTTATCAACTGGTGGCCGGCCTGGGCGTCGGCAGCTTGTGCAAGCCCCAGATTTTGTGCACCTGGGGTAACTCAGGGCTAGGGAGACGTTCCCGCCGGGCGTGCGGGCGGTATGGAGATTTGAGCCGTTTGCAGGATGGTTGGCAGCGCTGGGGAGCCCGCGGCACGTGCGCCCGCCGGCGGCCGGACAGCGGCTAGGGGCTGGCAGGTCCCCGATTGTATCCGCCGGTCAGAGCCGGCCTCTCGGTCCCCTGGGACTTTGCCCGCTGCTGCTCAGCTCTTTCCCGCACGCGACTCGGAGCGGGTGCGTGTCTCGCCACGGGTGGCCCTCGGGCGCGCTCCCCGCCGCCTCTAGCCCTAGCAAGAACTGCGGCCGCTTCTCTCTGCTGAGGGGCAGAGGGTTCGAAGTTTTGAGGTTTTGCAAGCCGGTCTCCTAGAACTTGGGTTGCGCACGTGGAAGGAGACATCTTTAGTCTCAGGCACTGATTAAGTGCAGTTAAAGGCTTGGAGAGCCAACCATTCTTTGACCATTTGCTCCTTTACTACTTCCTCCCCGCTCACCCTCCAGCCTTACTCTCAGCTGCAGGACGTTACCCTGAATGGAACGTTACTTTTTGCTGTAACGGAAGCCGGAAAGTGGGGTCTGCTCCCGGAGAGGGTAGAGGCGTGGGGGTTGGGTGGAAAGGAAGAGCGCGACAAGCTAAAAATAAATACTAAGAGTAGGCTGGGGCTGTTTGGGGTAGATGGAAGGGGGCGTGGTATCACTCCAGTCACCGCCCGGGTGGTGGAACTGGGCTTTGGTTATCAGAATGAAGAAAGCCACGCGTTGCTGGACTTGGAATCTGACATACCTGGATTCAAATTTGGGCCACCCTGGAAACTGAGTAATCCATTTTTACCTCTCCGAGCCTTAGTTTCCTCATTTATTAAGGGAGAATGATGATAGCACCTTTGCTACAAAAAATTAAGCATGATGTGATAGCATTCTTTACGTAGTGCTTGGCACGAAAAACACCTAACATAAAATGGTATTAGTTAGGACTTGCCTGCCATAAAAGTTCATCTCAGTCGTGACCATTTGCTTTTACTTCTTTCTATGTTTTCCTCCCAGGATATTTGTATGGTAAATAACTTCTTGGCAGGTGCTGACTTGTTAAAGCTCAGCAAATATTCCCTGACATCCTGCAATAGAATGCCTCCCTTGAGGCTGGCGTGGGCCTCTGAGAGCTTGCAGGTAGATTGATGAGTGAATGATGATAATTCCTGCAATAATGCAAGGAGCACTGCTGTTTTAGAAGATTGCAGACTTGGGTTCTTCTTCCAGCCCTGTGATCTCCCAGTCTATTACACCTCCCTGAGGCCTTGAATTTTCTTATCTGGAAAATGGGGGGCTTCTGAGATCCCTTTCAGTTCCTAACATTCATTGTGTACTATTCACATATAGCTTTTATGTTTAGTAGCTCTACCTATTATCATGTCTTCCTGCCTTCCTGAAAGGATAAAAGACAAAAACTTCCTAAGATGATTGAATGGAATCTACTTAGGGGCATAGGAGGGTTGGGTTGCCATCATCATGAAAATAGTTTTATTTACAAGAGACTGAAATGCATAATGGTTAGGCAAAGAAGGAAGGCCAGAATGTTCTGTTCACCTGACATTGTAGCATTATTTCGTGGAATCTGTAGCAGAGCTTGTCCTTTTAAAGTTTTCAGTGTAATAAATCACTTCTGTATTCCATGGCCCTATTTAAGAAAATAAAAATATAGGAACTAATGCAACACTTAAGAAATCTCATTAAATGTTAAGAAATGGTAGAAACTGCTACCCTTTTTACACAAGATAGGTGTTAATTGCATTTGCTGATTAGCAGTGCAGGGTTGTTCAGTGTTTATGAATGAGTGAAGCATTTCTATATCTATAAATAATTTGCACCTTATGAAAGGACTTTTGAAAATTTCAGTCTTGTATAGCAAAGGTATGGCAGAAAGAGCTGAATGTCAGCCTATGGTAATAAAGTGCTAAAATGGAATCAGATATCCCACCTGGGCTTAGAGTGTTGTTTAACCTTGGCTGGGTTGGTATCTTTGATTTGTAAGGACTTGTATGGAAATAACTATACCCTTCCTGATTGGAAGAGAGCCTGTTTGGTAGCCTGCCATCTTGAAGTGGAGGTTCTGCCCAGTTTTTGTAGTTTGGGAAATTAACAACACAGTACATAGCCTAAAGCTTACATAAAAAAATACCTCATTAGCTTGATTTTGGCTGTGGGAGAAAAATTGCTCTGCCATTTTGAACTTTTGAAATTTCCTTTTAGAAGTACAGTTTAATTTTTAAAAAAGAAGTTGGATTTTAGGAGTTTAGCATTAAAAACTCCTATGGAGCTCAGTATAATGCTAAGAGCTTAGGGGCTCTTAAGGTAGGTAGGTAGAGAGGTAGCTCTACATATGTTGGAATAAATTAATAAATGTCAGTAGAATTTTCTTCCAAAGGGATCTCTTCTTAGGATTTGGCCCAGTTTTGAAAATTTCTTATAACAATTGCAAATCCTTTTTCTATGTAGGGTATAAGAAATGTTCATATCTATTCTGTGCTGTTTGAAACTACTAAATTCAAAAATGATGTCTTTAGTTAAATAAAGTAAGCATCCCACTTACTAGTATTGCCATTTCCATTTGTAGCAAAAGGATCCTAGAGGAAAGAAGAACTTGAAGAAATTCAGATATGTGAAGTTGATTTCCATGGAAACCTCGTCATCCTCTGATGACAGTTGTGACAGCTTTGCTTCTGATAATTTTGCAAACACGGTAAGTGCTGCCTGAGAATAAACAGAATTGAGTCTGCAGTGCTCAAAATGCCCCAAATGCTTTGTGCATGATTAAAACTGCTTGCTTTTTGCCTGCATTTCTATACAGCCCTTATGAAAATACAGTATGCACTGTAATTTCATTTCACTTTTTGCTGTGGTTCTAGGTAGTAATTGTTGGAGGTAGATTAGCTACTTATTCTATCCTTTTGAAATGTCGCCTAACCTAACATGCATGATGATTTGCCATAACAACTCAGAAATCATTTGTAAACCTCTGAACCATTTTTCTTTGTAACAAAAGCTATTCTCTTGTAGTGCTCTTGTAAATGTGATTTGCTCTCTGCACGGTTTATGGAAAATTGGTTCTTGAAAAAGAAAAAAAATGCACAACCACATTTATTTATTTATTTTACAGAAACCTAAATTCAGGTCAGATATCAGTGAAGAACTGGCAAATGTTTTTTATGAGGACTCTGATAATGAATCTTTCTGCGGCTTTTCAGAAAGTGAGGTGCAAGATGTGTTAGACCATTGTGGATTTTTACAGAAACCAAGGCCAGATGTCACTAACGAACTGGCCAGTATTTTTCATGCCGACTCTGATGATGAATCATTTTGCGGTTTCTCAGAGAGTGAGATACAAGATGGAATGGTGAGTTTGAGAATTTCACCAATATCAAGAAGTAAGGTACATTTAGAGGCATGACATACTTGTTTTTTTAAAAAAATTTTCTTACGATTTTCATTTTAGTCATGCCAGAAGATTTTGTTGACTTTTTAAAAAATTTTGAGTATTTTCTTCATTTCTTAAAGCAGTTTTTACTAATATAGTCCTACTTGTAAAAATCGTGAACACTTTGTAGGCTCTGAAAGTCTTGGAAATTGGTGAGATAAAATTGGCTAATCTCCACATTTCTATTACCACAAAAATCCAGCCTAATCAGGAAGCACAGGAGTCCCAAAACTAACTACATTTGCATTTAAGTTCAAGTGCCCAGCCTAGTGCCTGGCGTAGAGCAGGCCTTTAAGAAATGTTGGTTCCCATAGTAGACCTCTGCCTGCATCTTGAAAACCTGTGATAATGCAGGTGTAGGAGCTTGCTTATGGATGATGACAATTTGGTTCCTTCCTGCTTCTACTTTTGCTCCTTGGTTGGCTTTTCCTGTGCACGCTACTTTACCTTTATTCTCTGCCACCACTGCTACTGCACCTCAGTGCCACTGTCTCTGAGCATACTGTTTACGTTTGCAGTCATTTTCTTGTTCCAAAGACTTTCTCGACAAAGGAAGCAGTGTGCTGATTTATAGTCAGGGGCATGCTCCTCGACTCATTGTGGTCTGACATGGATCGACTGCCTGTGGATCACGACTTGAGTAACAATGATAATAATAAGTGACAGTGTCTGGCCAGGCAATGTTTTATCACTATCTGTTAGTGGTAATGTAAAGTTTCCTCTAATAAGTGATACTGGTCCAAATCAACGCTTATTGGAGTTTATTGCTGTGGACAGTCTGCAGATCTGGATGTGACCCAAGCATTAATAACCTGAATAATTTCTGGGCAGTGTTTCAGTTCTTTGTAGATATTATTTGCTGTGATTAATAAAATGCTAATTGATTAAAAGTGTTACAAACTCATGAAAGTTTTTGTTTTGTATTCTCTCAGTTCATGAACCCTAAAATTACTTAAGGCTGTTTGTGGGGGATTCAAGAAATTTTTGAATGTTAAAATGGATCTTTCATTTCTTGGACTTTATGGGTGGTATTTTTTCCTCAACCATCACCACAGTCAATTTTGGAATATTTTTATCACCCCGGAAAGGAACCTATATCCATTAACAGTTACTCACCATTCTTTCCCAACAGCCCTAGCCCCTGGCAACCACCAATCTACATTCTGTCGCCTATTCTGGACATAAATATAATGGAATCATACAATATGTGGTCTTCTGTGACTGACTTCTTTCACTTAGCATAACGATTTCAAGGTTCATTTATGTTGTGGCATATGTCAGTTCTTTATTCCTTTTATTGCAGAATATTCCATTATGTGAATAAACCACGTTTTATTTATCCATCAATTGATGGGTATTTGGGTTCTTTGTACTTTGGGCTATTATGAGTAATGCTGCTATGAACATTCCTGTACAAGCTTTTGTGTGGACATATCCCTAGGAGTGGAATTGCTGGGTCCTACGATAACATGTTTAACCTTTCGACGAACTGACAGGCGATTTTCCAAAGTCTCCACACCATTTTACATTCCTACCAGCAATGTATGAAGGTTACAGTTTCTCTGCATTCTTGCCAACACTTGTTATTTTCTTTTTGATTTAGTTCTGTTAGTGGGTATGAAGTGGTATCTCATTGTGATTTTGATTTATATTTTCTCAGTGACTAATTGTATTTTTAATGATGAGAAAACCTAGATTACTTTTGGAATCTGGAAAATTTTTTATTTCAAGCTTACAAAAAAATGGATCAGAGAGGTGCTAGAGTAGTCAGATTCATAAGAGACAGTAGAATGATGGTTGCCAGAGCTGAGGGGAAGAGGGAATGGGAAGTTATTGTTTATTGGGTGTGGAGTTTCAGTGGAGAAGAGGAAAACATTCTGCAGATGGATGGTGGTAATGGCTGCACAACAACATGAATTTATTTAATGGCATTGAGCTGTATGTGTAAAGTGGTTAAAATGGTAAATTTTATGTATATTTTATTACATTTTAAAAAGTAGATTAGAGAAGACATTTTAATTCAGTTTGATACTGCTGTAAGCATTAAAGCCATGTTTATAGGAGAACACATTTGCTCCTATAGGAATTCTTTTAAAATACATGATCTCTTTTTAAAGAAATGGCAAGCGGGGCAGGAATTTTCATATTGTTGTGAAATCCTGGCACCCAAGCACAATTCTCACACTTTAAGAAATGTCTCAGAACCTAGGGGCTGTGAAGACAGCTTATAACTATGTGGCCCAGATAAGCTAGCATGAAGTTAAACTACACTCAGATTGTTGTACTTCTTTGAAATTCTTGATTTTGTTACCCAGAGCTTGTCAGTGTTTAGTTAAAAGTCATTTGGTGTCAGTGTCTTTTGTTTAAAAGGGATTTTGTAGTCAGACTAGTGCAGCTTGTCCACCAGTCATCAAGTCGTTAATGACTCAATTGTTCTAATTAACTAGCGGCTGAAGTCAGTCCCAGAAGGCTGTAGGACTCGCAGCCAGTGCAGACTCTCTGGACCTCTCAGGGTGGCAATGAAGTTTCCAGCACGAAACACCAGGAGAGCAGCCAGCAAAAAAGCACAGCCCCCTCAACCCTCAGATAATTCTGTGACTGACTCCAATTCTGATTCTGAAGATGAAAGCGGCATGAATTTTTTGGAGAAAAGGGCTTTAAATATAAAGCAAAACAAAGCAATGGTAGGTATCTGAATTTGCATGTGTTAGAATTAATTCTTTCCCTCTAACTGACTTGTTACTATGCCTGTGTCCTAAGAATTATTTTCTGTATAGTTGTGAAGTCTTCATAATGTGCACTTTAAAATTTCTTTCCCTGAACTAACTTATCTTTTTAATCTATTATAAATAGATTAACCCCTAAATATATAGGGGAAATCAGAAACTCTTTGAATATGTCAACTTATTATTAAATATAATGCCATGAGATGTGCTAGCGTATTTTCTACAAGTTAGTTGCTCATTTTCAGCAGTTATTCTAAGCCAATACTTTCTGTTTAATTTCCTCCCTTTTTAGCTTGCAAAACTCATGTCAGAATTAGAAAGCTTCCCTGGCTCGTTCCCTGGAAGACGTTCCCTCCCAGGCCCCAGCTCAGTAAGTAGAAGTCCTTGTTTGTGTAGTAGTGTTATGGGCAGGCCTAAGGTAACTTTCTGTTATATCTTAAAATGCAGTTTCCTTATTTTGTAGACAGATGAAGGGGAACTAGTGGCAGCCCCCTGACAGATCTCTGGATGATCTTCCTCGCATCCTGGGTGGTTTGGCCTTCCCCTGCTGGGCTCCTATGGCATTTAAATCCTCCCTTTTTTGAGACACAGTCTTGCTCTGTTGCCCAGGCTGGAGTCCAATCAGTTCCCCTCCCCCCAAGCCTCCCAAAGAGCTGGGACTACAGGTACACACTGCCACACCTGGTTAATTTTTAAAATTTTTGTAGAGATGGGGATCTCACCATGTTGCTCAGGCTGGTCTCAAACTCCTGACCTCAAGCTGTCCTCCTGCCTCCACTTCCCAAAGCACTGAGATTACAGGCTTGAGCTACCGGTACCGCGCCCACCCTCAAATCCCTTTTGCTTGGTTATTTCTCTCTTTCCCACCTAGACTAAACCCCTCAAGGACTGGGAATGAAGATTGAGAACTTTTTTCTGTATCCCCAGATTTAGTGCATTCCTCCCACACGGAATACATGTTTTTAAAATCTGACAATGAAGAAAAAGAAGGAAAACACAAATTTTTAACTAAGTCATGGCCTAATATCATATATGATTATATTCTGAGTAACTAAGCAGGTGCAACTCAGGAATTTCATGTGTTTGCTGTGGTACAAAAGACAAGACTTCTTTTACCTGCCGCCCCCGAGGAGAAAGGCAGCAAGCAAACAAGAAGGGAAGAAGGGAAACCATACATACGCGTACACTCCTCTGTTGTGTGATATAGAAACTACGAGTGTGTTCCAAGCTCAAAAGACATCAGAGAAAAGTTAGAACATGAGATCAGTTCTTACATCTTTATTAAGTGGAAGAGTATATAGATCACCTCTCAATTTGAAAGAAACGGCTTGGCGTTACAAAAGCAAACCTAGTGGCTCTATGGGTTTTAGGCTCATTTTCCATGCATTATATACAACAACAAAAAATAAGAAGATGGAGCTTTCTTTTTACTTAAAACATCCTTAGGTAAGGAGGAGGTGTGGATTTTCCAAAGTGCTACTTCTCTCGTTTATGGAATAAATGGGTTCCATTGTATGTGTTTTGTTTAGCCATCAAAGAGAGCCCGAAGGCAGACATTCCCAGGTGCTGCTTCCAGGAGAAACCCTGAACGGAGAGCTCGTCCTCTTACCAGGTCAAGGTCCCGGGTCCTCGGGTCCCTTAGTGCTTTACCTATGGAGGAAGAGGAAGAAGAGGAAGAGGATAAGTACATGTTGGTGAGAAAGAGGAAGACCATGGATGGCTACACAAACGTGAGTTCTCTGCATTTGTATTTGCTCTTCTGTTTTTCATCGACTGCAGGCCCAGTGTCACATCCATGGCTCAGGTACGCACACAGCCTCAACACAAAACGATCCATGTTAAATGTGATGTCACATAAACATGTTTGGTGATTTTATTATTAGTGAGAGGTTTTCTTCGTTTCTCCTCAGTTGTAGGAATCGTTTCCATAATGTTGTCCACTTACCCTTACAGTAGGCTTATGACTTGCCCTCTCTCCATAAACTCTAAGATTTCCAGGTTGAATTTTCTGTGAAGAAATTACAAATAAAGTATCCAAGATACAACGTGGGGAGTGCCAATAAGGACACTCTGTTTCATGTTCCTTGTTTCACAGGAAGATGACATGCCCAGAAGTCGTCGCTCTAGACCCATGACCCTTCCACATATAATTCGCCCTGTGGAAGAAATTACAGAGGAAGAGTTGGAGAACATCTGCAACAACTCTCGAGACAAGATATATAGCCGTTCACTGGTAAGACCCTTTAAATTACACCTGAGAATGTAAATGTCTGTGACAAGAAGGAGAGCTTCTGTCCTAGATTGTTACTCGGTTCTAAAGGGCTTGGCATATGGGATATGTGCCTATGTGTTTTTCCATAAAAGGAAAGATTTTTATAGTATCCCTAGTATTTAGCCCTCTTTCACTTGAATTCTCTTTAGTACGTCTGCAGTAGTGTTAAATCTTTCCCCCAATTTAGAAATCGATTCATTCAACGTATTTATTTTGTGTCTATTACATGTATATACATAGATAGGTGCCGAGTGGTTTGCTACAGATAAAAATGGATCTGGGCAGGTTATTTTTTTGCATTGATAAGATTTCTTTTTCTTTTCTTTTTTTTTTTTCCAAGAGATGGGTCTTGGGGTCTCACTATGTTGCCCAGGCTGGTTTCAAACTTCTGGCTTCAAGCAATCCTCCCACCTCAGCCTCCCAAGTAGCTGGGATTACAGATCCAAGCCACTGACATCCGGCTGATAAGATCATTTCTTAAAGTAGTTTTGATAATATTAACTATTGTGTCTGCTAATTGAAGTCATCACTGTGTAGCATATACATGTTTATGCAACTATGCAAGAAGATTCAAAGACAAAATGTCAGAATCTACCACAAAGAAGAACATTCTTTAAATATGCCATTTTTCTCTATAAAAAGCAGGTTTTTTTTTTAATTTGCATATTATTTGTAGGGCTCGACTTGTCATCAGTGCCGCCAGAAAACTATCGATACCAAAACAAACTGCAGAAACCCAGACTGCTGGGGTGTCCGAGGCCAGTTCTGCGGTCCCTGTCTTCGAAACCGATATGGTGAAGAGGTCAGGGATGCTCTGCTGGATGCGGTAGGTGCCTTGAAGAAGTAGGCTTGAAGGTCAGCTACAAGCTAAGGCCAGAAAAAGGGCACAGGTGAAAGGATTGAGCCCTTACTGTGATGTGCTGTTCTTTTAGGGGAGGCAGTTTAATCCACGTGTTAGCACAGCATAGGCATGAGCTGCTTCCACGGTGCTCAGGTCTGAACTATGCAGATACCGTGTTTCCCCGAAAATAAGACCTACCCATAAAATAAGCCCTAGCAGGATTTCTAAGCATTTGCGCAATATAAGCCCTACCCCGAAAATAAGACCTACTGATGGGCGTGGCTACGCAGCCTATCTGCACAACCCATGCATTTCGTCTCGGAGCAGTAAAGAAGACCAACAGCCCTTCTCATCTGCCCCATGAGAGCTCTATTGCTCGACATGAGAGATTGGAGCCAATGGTTCTAAAGGAAATAGAGTTGCAAGAAATTCAGGATGGAATTCGGGGTTTGGAGAGTTATGATGATGTTCCAGAAGAAGATGACTTAACTATATTTGAATAAATGTAGATTGTTGTACCGTACTTAAAAAAAATAACACATCCCCTGAAAATAAGCCCTAGGGTGTCTTCTTGAGGAAAAATAAATATAAGACCCTGTCTTATTTTCGGGGAATCACGGTAAATGATTCTTTATGTATCGCTGGTAGCTGCTGTGTAACTTTCTCTCCTGGTTTCCTAAGGAAACATTAGGCATGACTAACGTATTAATCATATTATAGCTTTTTATCCAAGAAAAGGTTTAAATGTAATATACAATACCCACCTTCAAGGGTTGAAAAGGAGCAGATAAGTAGGGGGGAAAGGTAAGGTTTGATTTAATTGCACCTTTTCACAATTCTCCTTCAGAACTGGCATTGCCCACCTTGTCGAGGAATCTGCAACTGCAGTTTCTGCCGGCAGCGAGATGGACGGTGTGCGACTGGGGTGCTTGTGTATTTAGCCAAATACCATGGCTTTGGGAATGTACATGCTTACCTGAAAAGGTAATGGCTGGTTTTTTTTCTCTCTTCCATGCCTGAATTTTACATTCATTTATGTGTCTTAATAAAAAGATGATAGAAGTCAGAAGAGTGGTTATCTCTGGTGGGGTGGGTATTGACTGGAAAGGGGCACATGGGGAGTGTTGGGGAACGTTTTGTATCTGGGTGGTGGTAACCCAGGTGGTTGTGTATGTAAAATTCAAGTTACATACTTAAGGTGTGTACACTTGATCATATGTATGTTACAACTCAATAAAAACGTTTTTAAAAATGAATTAGGCTTTCAAAAGAGAATTCTTAGGTCGAAAAACTATATCCTGACGATGTTCCCTTTTCACTTTCACAGTCTGAAACAGGAATTTGAAATGCAAGCATAATATTTGAAAGATTTGCTACCTGCCTTCCACTTCTCAAATCTCTCTTGTTAAAGTTTTCAATTTTGTCATTGATTGAAACCTGAATGAAGAATCTTGATGATCAATCTGTTTTATAGGAAACTCAAGTTAATCCCACTAGACCCGTGTTTCTGGAGCATCATGGAAGGTATATTGCTAGTTATACTTTGCCCTCTTGCAGTTTCTCTTCTGTGCCCATTGGGCCTCACCTCATAGCATTCCCTTTATTTCTAATGGTCCTCTTCCACCGCTTAGTTTCTGAATTCTTTTTAAATGACAATTTTATGAAAGTGCATTTGATTTAGTTGGTGTTGAAATAGCTCTGGAATCCACCCATCAAACCCAAGCACTTAGAAACACAGTAGTCGTGTTAACTAACTAGATGTATTGAATTTCAGAGAACAGCCCTCTAACTTGTTTACACAAAAACAATGGGTATGATTCAGTCTTCATACTAGCTGACATTTTTAACATCAAGGCACAAAAGTCTTAAAACCATGTGGAAGAAACCATGTTGCAAAGTGGAGTATATCACATCAGTGGCCTCTCATGGGAATATTCCATGTATGGTGCTTATATGGTGCTTATTATTCACCTGAGACTTAGTCGCTGCTAGTTTCTTCCACCCCAAAGTTAGGTGGTGTGTCTGGCTTCCGCAACCATGATCCAAAAGTTTGTGGGCTATGTTACACTTAAAATTATTATAGAAAAGACATCCTGAGAAATTAGGATGGTAAAGCTTCAGGAGCAGGCTAATTTGAATTCTTGGTTTAAAACTTTAGTGTAATTGTAGTTTGCCAAGTATATTTCAGTTCATATGTCAGGTATTTCAAATAAATTCTTGGACCATTTTGCATGGAAATTTGATATTAATAACTAGTCTGTGGTTCTTTGCAGTTTTTAAAGGAAATTTTATAAGCTAGGCACAGGGTTCCTGTTTAGGTTGTAAGCACTTTTATGACAATGAGAAGTGCCTTTTGGAGGTGGGTGACTTTGAACATTTTGTTAACTCGACATCTCTACCGATTTAGTTCCTGGGCAGATTTCGTATGTAGGTACCCTTTTGTCTTCTGCATTAATCAGATTGTTTGGTAGAGATGGAATCTTAAGTGTTTGTGTGTCCAGTTTACCTGCATTTGTAGCCTGTTGCTGTGCCTGCTCAGTGTTTGATGCATAATTGGACCTTGAATCTTTGAGTGTAAATACAGCTTTTGATCTGTAATGGTTTTATACAAAAGTTTTTATTTTAATAATAAAATGTTTTGTTCTGACTTGTCTTCTTTTTTTAATACTCAGTCTTACTACACTTCTAATTTTTTGTATTTAAATAAAAGGCCATTTCCACATTTTCTAGAAGTCCTCCTTTTGACTTAAGTTTCTGAAGGTCTAGGGCCAGGGCCATCTGGTTTGAATAGGACCTCGCTTGGTGACAAGACTAATAGCTGTGATCAGAAAACTGGCTAAGACAGCCACAGTGATGCCTGATAGAAAACAACACGTGCATGGGACATTTTACAATATTGTCTTCTTTTCGTTGCTAACCTAAGAATTAACAGCAATTTTATAATACCTGGTTTGCTTTTATCAACCATTCGAATATTTATTAAATGCATGCTGTGGCTTGAGGCCTGTTCTAGGACTGCAAGAATCAGAAGACACCAAAGGAATGGTTTTAAAGGCTCTCATAACCCAAATTCTTTTTTTTTTTTTTCATAACCCAAATTCTTTAGACCAGGGCTTGCCAAACAGCATTCTGTGGGCCAGATCCTATGCGGCCTATATTCATAGGGTGTATGTGCTAAGTATGCTTTTTTTTTTGCATTTGTAAAGGATTGTTTAAAAAGATAACAAAGACAGTATATGGCCCATAAAACCTAAAATATTTACAACCTGGCGCTTCACAGAAAGAGTTTGCTCTGTCTAGCTCTAAATTAATCGGAGAAGCTGTGTTTACTTTACACATGGAGGAGAAGACCAAGCTAAATGAAATGGTATAGTAGGTATTCTATAAAGATCCAAAAGAAATCAGTAACTTTCTTTTCATAAACTCTTAAAATCCTAACCCAAATTGTAATCCAGCCCTATGAGGCATGTAACTGGGAAGCATAAATGTTTATAGTTCATATAAATTGATGCTTAATTTGGAAAGTTTTTGGTGTTGGCATGTTTTAATATGAAGTAGAACTAATGTGTTTTTCATTAGAAATATTGACTGTAACAGTTGATTCTGATGCCTTATCCTTAAAGGATTGACTGTCTAATAGAGGAGCTAAGATGAAAACCTAAAAATAATATTCTCAGTAGGCATGAAGGGAGGAAAGTGAATTGGCATTTTCTCATTACCAGGCATTTTAAATCATGGGTGAGCCATGGGTTTTGTGATGACCCCCATTTTACTATAAGGAAACTTTAGATCGGTTGCTCAGTCTCAGCCTTGACTGTGTGGGAGCCCACACACCCCACTGCCAAGCTCCGAAGGAACTTGAGTTTTGACAGGTAGATGTGAAAAGTAGCATTAGGGTGGCTGTGTTCCAGGAACTGCTTTTATATTTGTCTCTCCAACCGGGTTCCCTGAGGTAGAGATGGTATCCACCTTTTAATCCCCACTTATTAAGGGGTTAAGAAATGAAATATAAACATAAGAACAAGGAGTGGCAAAGGCAGTAGTTAGAGGGTAATGCAGGAGGGGTTTGTTTTCGTTTTACTTTGCTTCAAAGAAGTGGGAAGAACCTCCTGATGGCCATAGGTCAGTTAGGAAGTGGGGTCACCAGGGAAAATAGAATTCAAGTTCAGTGCTTTGGGGGGAGGTGGGGGTGGGGAGAGTATTAGGTACTGAGAGTGCTGAGGGGAATAAAGGTGAGCACGTGTTATTTTATGTTAATGCTACCCACACATTTAGCAGGTATCTCAAGGATGAGGAAGTAAATCTAGAGAAGTTGAGCAAAATGCTCAGCCTCATACAAGCTATAAAGTGGCAGAGCTAGACCAAACACCAGGGGGAGGACTTTATCTTTTTTTTTCCTCCTTTAAACTGAGCTTGTCTTAGCAGGCATCAAGAAAGCAGAGGAGGGTTGTTCATGAGGCTCTGTCAGGGAGAACAAGGGCATCTTGGGTGCTGGGTCAGCCCTGGTTGCTGGGCTTATTGTAGCAACCCAGCGGAGCAGGGAGCCCGGAGCGAGGGTGGGGCTGGGGTGGTTATATCAGAGCAGAAGAGGGATGGAGGGTGGGTTCAGAAAGAGTGAGGGGGTGGGACGGTAAGTAGCCAGAACCTTGGTTTGTCCAGCACGGATGCTGCAAACCCCTGAGGTTTTAAGAGAAGGACATTAAAATCCTGTGTGGAGGAGGAAAAGATGAGAGCAAGAACTTCCAAGGAACTGTTGCTCTGAGACCATGGAAGAGGCACCAGAGCTTGGAGTGGCAATAAGGAGCTGGGAATCTTTGGGAACGTGTGCGGAATAGACTCCTGACTGCAGAGAAATTGGCATGTCCCTAGGAATTCTTTTTCTATATAATATCCAGGTGATCAAAGACTTGCTTGAGGGAAAGAAAAAGGAACAAAGGAGATGACCACTCAAAGCTAAAAGCCATTAACATTTGGTTTTTCTCAATCTCTCTTGTATTTTGTTTTATATGGTAGCGTTTATACTATTTATGCAACTCCTTTAGCAGTAAAATTTGGCCCTAGTGGTCTTTGATAGCTTCTTTTGTTTTCTGGTAAGACAAGATGTTCCAGGCTCATCTTACACATTTTCTGCCCCAAGTCTGGAATTAGCCATTTCTCCAAAGTGCTTTGTTTTCAGAACACATTTATTTCACATTTATTTGTTATTTATATGTATATTTGTATATATATTTATATATGTTTACATATATTCATACTTATATAAATATATTAATAGCATCACTAATATTACAATATATACATATATGATTTCAGAATTAAAATACGAATATTATTTAAAAGATTAATATTACTAAAAATGGTTTAAAATTTTTTTTTATTTTGATCCTTAGTGTAAATCCTAGTTATAGTCAGATTACTATGTTAGGTTCATTTGTTTGCTATTGCTTTTAGTAATTGTTTTTAAATTAAGATTTAATTTTTTTATAGTGATGTAATATAGTTGTGAACTAAAATAAAATCTTAAGGCTCACCCCCTCTGGCTGACTGAATCCCCTCTTGGCCAAGGGGATATCCTAAAACTAAATTGCCTGCCAGGAGGAGGGAGGTCAGACATGCCTCATCATTCCCCCCTCCCTTCTTGGGGACATCTTTTGTAAACCATTAACAGGCCTAAGCATATGCAAGACAAACCTGCAGGTCCTCAGTTTACACAACAAATATATGTCCCCTGGCTTATTTCTGATTAACAGCTCCGTATCTTAAAACATTTCAAGCCTTTAGACAAAGCTTCCTGTCTTTAACCAATTATAAATCAAAGAATCTTTAAGCCCACCTGTAACCTGTAAGCCCCCCGCCCCTTCGAGATGGCCCACCTTTTCTGGCCAAACCAAAGTATACCTTCCACATATTGATTTATGACTTTACCTGTAACCCCTGTCTCCTTGAAATGTATAAAACCAAACTGTAACCCAGCCACACTGAGTCCACTTGCTCAAGGCTTCTTGGGTGTGGCTCTGGGTCATGGTCCTCAAATTTGGCTGTGAATAAATCTCTTTAAAATTATTTTACAGAGTTGGCTGTTTTCCGTTGACACAGTTATATATTTCTAAAGTCAGATCTACAAAATAAAGTGTTTTTAGAGAAGTCTAGATACGCCTGTCCCTTCCACCCTGGTCCTTCTCTCTTTCTATAAAGAACCTTTTTATTTTGAGACAGTGTTTCACTCTGCCACCCAGGCTAGAGTGCAGTGGTATGATCATAGCTCACAGCAACCTCAGACTCCTGGGCTCCAGCGATCCTCCTGCCTCAACCTCCTAAGTAAGTAGCTGGGACTACAGGCACATGCCACCCTGCCCTACTACGTTTTCTATTTTTTATAGAGATGGGAATCTCACTGTTGCCTAGGCAGGTCTCAAACTCCTGGCCTCAAGTGATCCTTCTGCCTTGGCTTCCCAAAATGCTGGGATTATAAGTGTGAGCCACTGTGCCCATAATAGGTAACAAAAACTTTATGAGTTATACTTTGAATTTTTGAAATATATATAATATATGTGATATATATATTTTTTGTACTTTCCTGTTGCATTTCAGATAAATGGCAGTGAACTACTCACAACATACCTGTCTCTACCTTGCCTTTTTACTTAACTGTATGGGAGAGATAAGCATAATTGATTTTATTCGATTAAGGTTATTAAGTATGAAATGTCCCATTTCATTAAAGTACTAAGACAATTGATATCTTTGACGTTTCACTTTGACACTTCTTGTTTTATTTTTATTGTGAAAGTACATCCTCATTCTTTCAAATACATGGTTTGGCTTGTGATTATCCTTTAAAATTTTTTTTAGAGCAGTTTTTGTGAAACCATGGATAAGTCAAAAATTTGTGTTATTTTCCAATATGAATTCTATCATGGAACCAATGCAGCACAGACAGCTCAAAATATCAACAAAGTGGGAAGGATGAGGCTAATGAACACACAGTATGTCAATGGTTTGAGAAGTTTCGTTTCTGGTGATTTTAGTCTTGAAAATGAGCCACATGGGCGACCAGAGATCAAGGTGGATAATGATGAGATGAAAGCTGTAATGGAAATGAATCCATTTCAACCTACACGTGAATTAGTGGCAAGGTTTGACTGTTCTAACAATATTGTACCATTTGAAACAAATGGGCAAGGTAAAGAAGCTGGATACATGGGTACTGCATGAATTAAATGAGCGTCAGAAGAGAAATCATCTTGAAGCTTGCCTTTCTTTGCTGTCTTGACAAAAAGGCAAACCATTTCTACACCATATTGTTATGTGGGATGAAAAATGGATTTTTTTTTGACAATTGCAAGCGCTCTGCAAAATGGTAGCATAAAGATGAAGTGCAGAAACACAGTCCAAAACTCAATATTCATCAAAAAAAGCTAATGGTGTCTGTTTGGTGGTCTAGGGCCGGTATTATACACTACAGCTTCATGAAACCTAGTCAGTCAATTACAGCAGATATCTACTGCAACCAATTGGACAAAATGATGAGGATACTTGTGATTAAGCAACTGAAATTGGTCAATAGAGACAGACCTATCCTCTTGCAAGACAACGTTCGACATGTCGCACAAGCACAAACAACACTGCTCAAGCTACAGAGGTTGGACTTGGAAACTCTCTGTCCATTATATTCACCAGACCTGGCACCAACTGACTACCACTTCTTCCAGGCTTTGGACCACTTCTTGCAAGGAAAAATATTCAATTCTCAACAAGCTGTGGAAAATGCCTTTCATGATTTCTTCGCCACTTGCTCTCCATGCTTCTTTGCTGCTGGCATAAGCAAGCTACTGTTAAGATGGTGGCGATACTGTGTCAATAGCTTAGGAGCATACTTTGATTAATTCTACTGCTTTGTGTTTGAGATATAATTACACTTTTGATTCAAAAATCAGACATTTCATGTTTAATGACCTAAATACAAAGAATTATGAAATATATTCAAATGTGTGAGAATTATGAAATATACTCACATGTGTGAACATGGAATTAAGCTTTAAAGTTTCAGAGGAAAAAAAATCATGAAGGAGGGGTTTTTCTCTTACTCAACCACACAAGGACAGACTGTTCTGTGGGCTTACGTTAAGGAAGTCACATTCCCTTTTCTCACACACTTAGTAGGCAAGCCTTATCAACAGGAACGAGTATTCCAGTTTTCTCTTATTTTTATTTGGTTACCCATACTTTATTAGACTGATCCTCAAGTTTGTCTACCAAATTGAATAGCTGTAAATGTTTTTCACTTCTGAATGACCATCTAGTATGGCTTTTTAATAAGTAATAATCACCACTGGAGCTTACCTGAATTTCCAAGACATGACCGTTTTCAGTATCCTAGTGCTTAAGGAGGAAAAATATGTAAATAAAATTCCTTTATGCAAATGTTTCCCACAACTCTCATTGCCAGCCAAATTTTTGTAAATCATGATAAACAGATGCGACTGAACTAAATGACTAAGTAAAATTATGGAGATAGATTCTATTTATCTTATTTTTCAGTGTTGGGGAGGGAGAAAAGGGTATTAACTAAATTTTATCTGTCTGCGTGATGATTAGGGCAGACACCAAGAATTCTATTAATTGATTTCAGCAAGGCAAGATGTGGGACTCTAAATTGGAGAGCTGCCCCCAGTGGGAAAAGTTCTATCGCAACTTGGTTTGCTTTACTGAAGAAATAGGTTTTGAAAACAATCCAATGTCAAGCATGCTAAATCTCTGCCTACTCTTTAGCTTTTAGTTCCTTTTTTTAAATCGAAGTAAAATTTACATAACATAAAATTTACTATTTTAACCATTTCAAAGTGTACAATTCAGTGGCTTCCAGTACATTCACAGTGTTGTGCAACCATCATCACTATGTAACTCGAGAACATTTTCATCATCCCCAAAAGAAACCCCATACTCATTAAAAAGTCACTACCCATTTTCCACTCTACCCAGCTCATGGGAGCCCCTCTGTTTTCTGTCTTTACTCATTTGCCTATTCTGAACATTTGGAAACATACAATACATGGCTTTTTGTGTCAGGGTTGTTTCACTTAGCATAATGTTTTCAAGGTTCATCTATGTTGTTGCATTTATCAGTACTTCATTCTTTTTTATGGCCAAATGATATTCCATTGTGTGGAGATACCACAATTTATCCATACCTCAGTTGAGTTGGGACATTTTGGTTGTTTTCATCTTTTGGCTAGTGTGAATAGTGGTGCTATGAATATTCAGTTACAAGTTTTTGTTTGAACACCTAATTTTGATTTTCATTTGGTATACCTAGGAGTGGAATTACTAGATCATATGGCAATTGTATATTTAACTTTGAGGAACTGCCAAATTTTTGCATACTGATTGCCTTATTTTACATTCCCATCAGCAGTGTATGAGGGTTCTAATTTCTCCACATCCTTGCCAACACTTGTTATTTTCTGGTTTATTTGTTTGTCTTATAGCCACCCTAATAGGTGTGAAGTGGTATCTCATCAAGATTTTGATTTCATTCCTTAATGACTAATGATATTGAGCATGCTTTTATGTACTTATTGGCCATTAGTTTGTCTTTGGAGAAATGTCTATTTAAGTCTTTTGCCTGCTTTTATTTTATTTTATTTTATTTTTTTCTTCTTTTTTTATTTCAGAATATTATAGGGGTACAAGTGTTTAGGTTACATATTTTTGCCCATTTTTAATTGGTTGTTTTCTTTTTGTTTCGAGTTTTAAGAGTTCTTTATGTATTGTGGATATTAGATCCTTATCAGATATGTGATTTGCAATTATTGTCTTCCATTTCTATGGATTGTTTTTCACTTTATTTTTAACAACTTTACTGAGATATAATTCATATACCATACAAATATTTAAAGTGTACATATCTGCTTAAAGTATACAATTTAGTGTTTTTTTTAGTATATTCACAAATATGTGCAACCATCACTACAGTCAATTTTAGAACATTTTTAGCACATTATGAAGAAACCCTATATCCTTTAGTTACCATCCCTATCTCCCATGCCTATTCCCCCCAGGCCTAAGCAACCACTAAACTACTTTCTGTCTGTATAGATTCCCCTGTTTTGGACTTTCTTGCAATGGAGTCATATGGTACATGGTCTTTTGTGACTGACTTATTTCACTTGGCATAATGCTTTCAAGGTTTATCCATGTAGCAGTACTTCATTTGTTTTTATGGCTAAATAATATTCTATTGTATGGGGATATCATTTTCTTTATTCATTTGCCCATTGATAGGCACTTGGGTTGCTTCTACCTTTTGAGTATTATGAATAATGCTGCTATAAACATTCATGTCCAAGTTTTTGTGTGGACATATTGCATTTCTCTTGGGACTACATCTAGGATTAGAATTGCTGGGTCATATGATAACTATTTTTAATTGTGTGAGGAACTGCCGTACTATCTTTTCACTGGTTTGATTGTGTTCTTTGATGCACAGAAGTTTTAATTTTAATGAAGTCCAATTTATTGATTATTTCTTTTGTTGCTTGTACTTTTGGTTTTATGTCTTAAGAATCCACTGCCAAATCCAAGGTCATGAAGATTTACCCCTGTGTTTTCTTCTAAGAGTTTTATAGGTTTAACTCTTACATTTAGGTTTATGACCCATTTAGAGTTAATTTTTGTATATGGTGTAAGCAAGGGGTCCACATTTATTCTTTCATATGTGGATATCCAATTGTCCCTGCACAATTTGTTGAAAAGACTGTTTTTTCTCTCATTGACTGATCTTGGCACCCTTGTTGAAAATCAATTGTCGATATAAGGGTTAACTACTAGACTCCCAATTCTATTCTATTGATCTTCCATTGATCTCCATAAACATAAGGTCTATCCTTATGTTTTGATTACTGTAGTTTTCCAGTAAGTTGTGAAATTGGAAAATGAGATCCCCCTAACTTTCCTCTTTTTCAAAATTGTTTTGGCTATTTGGAGTCCTTTGCAACTCTGCATGAATTGTAGGATCAGCTTGTCCATTTCTGCAAAAATGGAAGTTGGAATTTTGACTGGAATTGCACTGAATTTGTAGTTCAATGTGGTGGAATATTGCCATCTTAGCAATATTAAGTTTTTCAATCCATAAACATGAGATGTGTACTTATTTAGGTCTTTAATTTTTTTCAATAATGCTTTATAGTTTCCATTGTATAATTCTTGCATCTCCTTGGTTAAATTTATTCCTAAGTATTTTATTCTTTTTGATACTATTGTGACTGGAATTGTTTTCTTAATTTCACTTTCAGATTGTTTGTTGCTTGTATACAGAAATACAACTCATTTTTGTATATTGATATTACTATTACTTTTAAGGGAACTGTTTTCCCACCAGTACATTCTTGATAACTTTTGATAATTCTTTGGGTTTATCAGTTTCCTCAGACAGAGTCTTGCTCTGTTACCCGGGCTAGAGTGCCATGGTGTCAGCCCTAGCTCACAGCAACCTCAAACTCCTGGGCTCCAGCGATCCTCCTGCCTCAG
>VBSM01001562.1:19635537-19662512 GCA_008086735.1 Cheirogaleus medius
TCAAGCCATCCTCCTGCCTCTGCCTCCCAGAGTGCTAGGATTACAGGTGTGAGCAATAATCTCACCCATCTTGTTATGAGCATTTCAACACAACCTTATTAACAAGAAGTTCCCACTCTTAAATTAACTGTAAATAGCACCTCATTTAAAGATGCTGACTGAAATGTCAGGGAGGACAAAAAGAGGGATATGGGAAAGAAGCTATATTTATTATGTTTTAAAATTTATTATTATTAATATTTTTGTTTAATAAAAGTATCTTTTAATTACTCTTTACAGAAAATTGGAATTTCATAATAAAAATCACCCATAATCCTGCAACTCACAAGTAATTACATTTAAGAACTGGGTGTACTGAACCTGAGTTTGTTAACATTACAAAGAATATACTCCATGTGTAACTTTTATCTTTCCCCCTTTGTTTTACATCTAAATTATGTGATAATGACTCACTGTTAGGAATCATCAGTTTAAATATGCTATAAAATAAGAAGTAATAGTAATTTCTTTACATTTGTTTGGTCAGCTACTTTTGGCGTGTCTTTTTTGTGGATCCTTCTTTTTCTTTTTTAAAATTAAAATAATACATGCCCTTGGTGCCTTAGTCTATTTTCTGTTGCTTATAATAGAATAACTGCAACTGGGTAATCTATAAAGAAAAGAAATTTATTTCTTACAGTTATGGAGGCTGAGAAGTCCAAGGTCAAGGGGTGTATCTGGTGAGGGCCTTCTTGCTGGTGGGGACTCTGCTGGGAGACTGCAGGTGGTGCAGGGTATTACATGGAGAGGGGCTGAGCATGCTAGCTCAGGTCTCTCTTCCTTGTCTTGTAAAATCACCAGTCCCCCTCCCATGGTAACCCATTAATCCATTAATTCATGAATGCTCAAGACCCCATCACCTCTTAAAGGCTCTACCTCTCAACACTGCCACGTTGCGGACTAACTTTCAACATGGGTTATGGAGGGGACAAACATTCAAATCATAGCCCTTGGTTAAAATAAATAGTTTTGAAGGATTTATAATGAAAAGCAATAGCTCTTTTCCCGAACTGTCCGGAACTCTTAATTTAGTTCTTAAGAAAATCGGACAATTCATACTTAATAACCTAATACTATTCAAAGTTTTATTTTTTAACCCTAATTTTAATTTCCAAGAGTTGATTCCTGTCCAGTGATTATTCCTTTTTTTTTTTTTTTTTTTTTTACCATCTTACTCTTTTTGTGTGTGTGCGTATGGAGTGTAGAGTCAGCATCTATTTAAGAATGGGGCAATAGAAGGGCTGACTCGGCCCTGGGCAGCTGCACCAGGCTCGCTAAGTGGTGGGCCTGACTTCAGGTTGCAGGCTGGGAGCTGGCATTTGTCTAGGAGGCCTATAAGCACCAGCATGAGTTGGACTTTACTAGGAAGGGTCAGCACACATGTTAATTGATCCAGTTCTCCCCAGACAGTTCAATTCCATTTCTCTAGAAGAGGACTCTGATTTTTTGCCTGGGGAAAAATTCCTGACTGCCTACCATTCTACCCATAGGGTGCAAGTAGAAAAGATGGTTGGCTGATTCATATACATGCCTTCAAATAATTCCTCACTTTTTGCTCAAATTCTTATCATTGTCCTACATCACACTGGCTTCTTCACTGTCCTACTGGGCAATTCTATACCCTCTATAGTCCTTCATCTCGGAAGGAAGGAAGACAAATTAATATACTAATCCCCTCTCCACAACTTGCTCAAAATTTGATTCTCTGGGAATATGCCCTGTTAATGGCATGGGTACAAATGTATGCACATAACATCTTATGCTCTAGCTTGAGAAATAAGAGTCTAGTATAACTATCTTAAAATCTGGGAGCCTTTCAAAGATTTTCAAGAACCAAGGAGGTTAAATGATCAGATGTGGGTAATCCTATTGGGCTCACTTGAAGAGGAGAACCAATGACCCCAAAGTTCCCCCTCTACCACAGTGTAAATTCAACCATTCATTCCTTTGCATCAACAATTGTCCTTAAAGAAAAAGAAAACTACATTGTTTTTTGTTTTATGGGTTATAACATTAATCTGTGTTGATTGTGGAAAATGTGGGAAATGCTTGAAAACACAAAGAAGAAAATAAAGGTAACTCCAACCTTACTACGCTGAGATAAACGTTTTTAACACTTTAGCATTTTATGTTTTCTGTGTCTAGGTAAAAATACATTTTTTTTTCTTTAAAAAAATAGGATCATATTAGAGATACTGTTCTGCAACTTCCTTTTTTCAAATGAGTTTTTTGACCTGAACATTTTTTTTTATACAAGCAGATACCCCCAAGAGAGCAGCATCCTTAAATGACTGAATTAGTTAACAGTGACTGGGAGTACTAGGTTCTCATCACTGGGATGACTGATGTGAAGGCACTGAGGCAAGGGGGTCCCGAGGAGACAGTAGAGGGTGCTTTGAAGCAAGGGGGCAGTGGGTCTGTCTGGAGAGGGCGTGTATGAGAGGGGAAGGGGATGAAGGGGGAGGTTATGATTCTGGGCAGATGGGAGCAGCTTCAGGGTGCTCTGAGGCTTGTGATCATCCCTCAAGGCCTGGCCAGAATGAGCACATTGGCCTCAGATATGAATAGTAACTAGAATTTCCTAAGCACTTTCTAGGTGCTGGGCACTGTGCTCTAGATTTGCCATTTGTAATCCTTTCAACAACCAACTGAGTGAGTTTACATGATTCCATTTGAAGGATGAGGGAACAGAGGTTCAAAGAGGCTAAGAAACTTGTCTAAGTGTGGTGGATTGCATTTTCCCAAAAATGGCCACAATATCTCTGGTGCCACCTGCTTTTCCAAATGCCATCATTCTCCTTGCCATGGTGTCTGTTTCCTCTCACTTTGAACCTGGGCAAGCCTTTGTGACTGCCGTGACGAATAGCACGCTGTAGAAATGTCGCCAAGTGACTTGCAAGGCTGGGTTTATAAAGGCAGAACAGCATCTTACTGTCTCCCTGTGGCTTCTCTCCCTTGGAACCCAAACACCATGTTGTGAGGAAGCCCAGGCTCCGAGAAGAGGCCACATGTTGGTGTTCTGGTTAATAGCTCCAATTCAGGTCCCAGCCAGCAGCTGGTATCAGTCACCAGACATGTGACAAAAGAAGCCTTCAGATGATTCTAGACCTTAGCTGTTGAGTCACCCTCATCCTTCCCGTCTTCCAGTGGAGGCATCAGACATTGTAGAACAGAGATGAATTGCTCCTGTTGTGCACTGTGCAAATTCCTGACCCACAGAATCCACGAGTGTGAAACATTTATGCCACTAAATTGTGAGGTAACTTGTTACGGAGCGATAGATCACAGTATGTTAGGCACATGTAGGACCCAGCTCTCTCTACCTCCAGCATCTCTGCTTTTTGCCATCGGGCTCTACCATGCAGCATGTGAGGACTACTGTATTAGCCTGCTAGGCCTGCTATAACAAAGTACCACACGCTGCTGGGTGGCTTAAACAACGGACATTTATTTCTCACAATTCTGGAGGGCAGAAGTCTGAGGTCAAGGTGTTGGCAGGGTTGGTTTCTTCTGAGGCCTCCCTCTCTCCTTAGCTTGTTAGGTGTCTGTCTTCTCCCTGTGTCTTCATGTTTTCTGTGCATGTCTGTGTCCTAATCTTTTCTTATAAGGACACCAGTTGTATTGGATTAGAGCCCCACATATGATCTCATTTTACTTTAATTGCATCTTTAAAGGCCCTCTCTCCAAATACAGTCACATTCTGGGGTAAGAGGGGTTAGAGCTCAATGTACAAGTTTTGGGAGGACACAACTGAGCCCGTAACGACTATGCCCAGGGTTTTCTGGGTGTCTAAAGGGCTGGAGGTCTGGCTCCTACCCCATTTATCTAGCCTCTGGCCTCACCCACTCACCTTCCAGGGCAGCCAGGGCTGGAGAACCTGCAGCCTGGGGGCCACATGTGGCCTTCTGGATCCTTGAGTGCAGATTTTTGACTGAATCCAAATTTTACAGAGCAAATCCTTTTTGGTTGAGATGCTGCATTTGGGAATCTGGAGGGCCATGTGTGGCCATGAGGCTGCAGGTTCCTGGGTGCACATTAGAATCATCTGGTGAGCTCAAATAGCCCAGCCCTACCCCAGACCAATTAAAGCAGCATCTCTAGGGTAGGACCTGGGCATTGGCATGTTTTAAAAGTTGTTCCTCTGTGATTCTAATATGCAGCCAGGGTTCGGGTCCACCACCCTAGGGGTCAAAGAGAGGTCTAAGAGAGCAGTGAGCCAGGGAATGGGTCCGTCCCCTGTGGTAGCAACTGCTACTTTGGTTACAGGGAGAGAAATCATAATCAGAAGAACCTGACATGTTTCACACATCTCACAGTATGAAGAGGAGGGGGTGTTAAAGGGAATAAAAAACAGAAGAGGTAGAGACATAGCCATCCCACTCCTTAAAATGTGAAATTCTATCACATGAAATCAGAAACAAAACAAAAACAATAGAAAAGCTGGAAAGCACAAGATATTTAGTGGAAGTGAAGAAACAGATGAATAGGTAGGGGTTGGCGTGAGTCTCCTCTATTTTACAGCCTGGTTTTCATGTTTTACTTTGGAAATTTCCAACTGAGCAGAATTAATTGACTCTATTTTATAAAATGCAAAAATCGATGGTCAGCTTTCTTGTTAAGCCGGGGAGCTCGCCACCCGACCTGTCAGAAATCACAAGCTCGAGGTCAGAAGCTACAGCTGCACCAGCCGGTCCCCGACCGGCCTCGTCCTTGGCCACAGATGCCCTGCAAACCTCTCCTCTGGACAGATTTTTTTCTCCTCCTCATTCCCAGCCTTCCCCTTCGGCTGTGTCTGGGGCTGGATGTGGCTTGCGAATTGACACAGGGGATGTTGCCTATTCCTGAAGTCATTTATATTGGTATTACTACAGTAAATTCTTTATGAAATAAAAATCAATAGTCACCGACATCCTGAGTAGTGAGGAAAATAATTGTTTATGGCACTCAGCTTAAGCTGTTCTGGTAATCACGTTGAAAAATACAATATTTATTCATTAGATCAAATTTAATGAGGCCTCCTGGCAGTAATTATAAAAATTACTGTAGCAGTAAATTACTAATGAGTTGTGATGTGCTTCCTACCTGTGAAGAAGGACTGGGGGTTGCAAAAGCCTGCTACCCAGATGAGCACGAGAGGGAGGGAGCCCCGCGGCCCGCGCTGCTCTCTCACCCGGGCAGGGAAGGATCCGTGTGCCCAGACCACAAAAGCAAACAAGAGAAAAGACCGAGGACACCCAACCAGGGGGATTCTTGCCGCGCGGAGCAGGATCAAGATTACAGCATTCTTTTTCCCAAAGGTGAGCATCGTCTCAGCGCCTCGATGTTGCTGGCGTGCTGGGGTCGCAGAGGAGCGCTCATCTGATGCCTGCGAAGGACAGAGCTTCTTATTAAGGCTGGGAAATGATTCCAGGCACATGCCGCCCTTCAAGTCTGAGGCCTTGACTCTGACCGCCAGTGTGCAGGTTCTGCCCTGCTCTTTCAAAACCGGCCTCCGAGCATGGCGTCTGCTCTGATGCAAGCACAGTTGATGGTTTTTACAAGCTCCTGGGGGTTTCTTCCTCCTCCGAAGTACCAGAACTGGCTAGAATTTTTGCTCTTTTATTTATAGCAGGGAGCTAAGTTTTGTTGTTTTTTTTTTTTAATTTTTTGTTAAGGATGCAAGTAATTAATTTTGACTGAGAGCCTATGTATAAAAAAGCCAGATAATCTGATCTGAGGGCAGGCACCGTTTTTAAAAAAACACATGAACAGAGTTAAATGGAAGCATTAAATCTCTGGAGGTATGGCTGGACACAGCTTTGTTGTGCAGTTTTCTGGATTAACAGAGTATAGATAGTGGATACCAGCCTTGCCACCTAACAGGGCTAAGTCAGTTCACCCCCAGTAGCCTTTGTTCCCCAGACACAGCTAAGGCCTGCCGACAAGGGACTGGCCACGCCAGGTTAGGGCCTCCCACCCCACGGGCAGCTGCAATCTGGTAACCAGCAGAAACACCCTCTGAAGCCTCAGCACAGCGTTCCCCTCAAAAGTGTGTCTGAATAGCGGGCAGGCTGTCGTCTGGAGTGACAGCTATCTATTCAGGTAGTGGCTGCTATTATCTTCTCACTTGTAACACCGAGAGGATTTTTGTTTAACTTTAAGAATTCTGACAGCATCTCAGAATGTCGTACTCCCAGCGGGTCCAACCCCTCCTCTCATGGGGAGGGCACAATGACATTAGAGTGTACATTTTTTTCTTTAAATTGCAGATGCCTTAAAATGAGATTGTCAGGTTTGTTGGCTTGTCAGACTAGAGTATCAAGATTGTCACAGTGTATTATATCACTATAATATGATCATTGTACACGAAACTAATGAATAATATTGTACTTAGTGGTGGGACGGAGTCACATTAACACTGAAAACGGTGAGCAGCCTTGCGTTGCACCCGGGAGTCTGGGAAGGGTGGCGACCCTGAGGGATAGAAGGCACTCAGGGAAGGTCAGGAAGCCCTCTGTGGAGAGGAGGGGAAGGAGGCGGCCGGCTGGGAGCTGCGACGGGGAGACCAGAGCAGAAGGGAGACTGGGGGGTCCTCAGGGAGGCTGATTGAAGCGTTGGCACTCCGAAAACGGTTTCTGAAGGAAGGAGAAAATGTCAATTGTGAGTTTTCTTGACAAACAGAATCGCATGCAGCTACGCTGGAAGCAATCCGAAGAGGACACAGTTGAAACTGTAGGACACAGTTGAAACTGCGGTGTTACTTCAGTGTCTGCCTTGCATAGGCCGTCCTTGACCACTCATCCATCCACGCATGCGCTCATCAGACGCTAATGAGCCCTACTACGCGCCAGGCACCGTGGGCATCTAATGGCCTAGGAGCAGGCGCAGCCCTGCCTTTGTGAGGCTCAAAATGCAGCAATGCAGACGATAACCAGGACGTGTACTGAGCAACACACAGTGCCCCCGAGGGGTAAGTGCTGTGAAGGAAACAGAAAGGGGGAGGCCTAACTTATTTTGGGGAAGTGATTGAAGCTGAGCTCACAAAGGGTGAGAAAGAGTTAGGATGGAAAAGCGCATTTGAGGCAAAGGAAGCAGAAGCTTAGCGCTCCTGGGACTGAAGGAAGGCCAAGGGACTGGAGAGAAGTGGGGGACGTGGTCTCTGGGGTCAGACAGACCTGGGTTTGAGTTTGGGCCAGTTTGCATCTCTCAGTTGTAAAGGTTTAAATAATGTCATCTGGCAGGCCCTCAGCACAGGCCCTGGTGCACAGTAGAAATTCAACATCCGGAAACAATCCTCGTGATTACTGAGGGCAGGCTGGTGAGCTCATTGCTATGTGGCAGTGTGACAACACCCAAGTACTTGTTCCATGGTAGACAGGCTTTAGGGGGATAGGGTAGACAAAGGACAGGCATGTAAAGGCATGGCACTGCTGAGTTAGGATGCAGAAGAAAACAGAAGAGCAAGTACTCAGATTGAATCAGGATGACAATATCCCACAGCAAACATTCATTTACTTTGTTAGCATCAAGCAACATGGCCACGTACTGTAGATTAGATTGCACTTCACAGTTGATTTGAGAAGCATCTCCTAGATTTGTTCAGTACACAAGTTTTACAACTGTACCCAGAAACCCCCAATTCAATTCACCATTCTTTTTTGAGTGCCTACAAAGTGGTAAATTTAAAGGCTGTATTTTTTCCAAAGCAGATTGCTCTTGTGCCTACTTATTTCAGAAAGTCTGTTTCCTAAAATGGATAGAATTCACAGGGTTTATCTTTTCCGAAAGATGCAAACGCATTCCTCTCACTAATGTTATTGCAAACTGCACTCATGTTGGAAGGAGGAAAATTTCCCACAAGAACTGAAAGAGAAGTTAAACATTTGTACTCAGAGCCCTCCCAGAAGCCAAAGACGTCAGTATGTAGCATCTGTAGCGTTGTCTTGGCACCACCCGGGAGCTTCATTTCTCCAAACTCAGGAGCAACATGGTTAGACGCAGTGCTTGGGAGTTTCCTCATCTCTCCTCCCTCAGCAGCACATCAAAGGCTGGTTGAGATTCATTTTGCATGGGTGGGTTTTGAACACATCGATAAAGGATTAACGTGGGCCTGGCATTCCTGGAAAATGATTTGGTTAAAATGCATATTTTATTCCACTTGTCTTCTTCATCTGCATCTTCCCCTAGTAATTCCTGATGTTCGTCATTGTCATTGAGAGTGCAAGTGTACATCATTAGTATTCCTGCTAGGTATGACATGGCTTTTTCTAACCTGTACTTTAGGAAGCTCATAAGCTCTTATTTTCTGAGAATTTTCGTCTAGAGGGAAAGCATTCTCCGATGGGTCCACTGAGCTTTGTAACCAAAATGGCTGAATAAATGAGAGGTGGGAATTCTAAAGTGGCTTATCACTTCAAAATGCATAAGCCAGGGCATGCTGGGGAGGGGAGAGCAGCGAAGAAGCAGAAAGAGAGCAGAAACGGGCTGGAGACTCACCAGTCCCGCCAGGTGGGGCTTTGTCTGGCCCAGACTGTCTCTGGTTCGTGAGGGCACACGCACATTCTCACGCAGCTCCACTCTCCCTGGTCTTCAAGCCTGCTGCCCCCGAGCTCTTTTTAGTGTGCCAGGTCTGAGTGTGGCTGAAAGAGCCATCTGCAGAGCCTGCTCCATGCACATGGTCAGCTCTTTGTGGACGCTGCTTACTGGGGGGACTTTAGAACTCAGCCTCTTTGTCCCACAGACCACATACTTCTGTGGGCTTTTTCCCCCTAAATTGAACCAGTCCTGTCCCTAATTGTGTCACTCCTGCTGTCACCTCTAGCCATCAGAGCCGGTGGCATGGTTCTGATTGTGTTGCAATGCGTCCTTGAAGCATTCTTTTTGTTTGTGTTCAATGGCTCTCCTTCAGCTCACAACACAGTGGTGGCAATGGTTTCCTAGGGTCACCCATTCTCCTCTGAGGACCAGCCCAGAAAAGCTCAGTCATAATGAACAGGGCTTCAGACGGATGGACACACACACACGGGCTTGAGAGCCCTCCTGGCTTCGGCCACTCTAACAAGATTTTGTCATTTGTGGCTTTTGCACGTTGGAAAAACTTTCATCTCTGAGTTTCTATGGGCTATAAATACTTGGTAGGTTAGAAAGGAATCATTCAGAACATGAAATAAACATAACCTGGCACGTACACAGCAACACACCTCAACGGAGCCCTTCAACTTCTAGGCCAGAACGGCAGGAATCTGAGACGGGGTTTCCTTCATCCTGTCTCTCATTCACTTCCCTCCCAGGCTGGACACTGCTCTGGTTTATGACTCTTTGGGTTGGATATTTTCCTAATGAGGCAGGAGGATTAGGTCTCCATGTTACTTACACCTTTTAACCATGAAGTGAAAACTGTTGATTTGGTTGGGATTGGGGAAAATTTTGAGAATGTATGGAAAACATGATACGGATATTATATATCTAGCGCAAATTAAGAAGAGTCTGGCAGAGGGAAATTCTATCTTGATTCTGAAAAGTCACTACAAGCCTGATCTTTATGGCTTAATTTTTTTCTAAATAATTGCTTTATTATTTTTTTCAGGCTATAAAAGAAATATGTGATTGCTGGAAAACATTCAAGTAAGATAGAAAGATAGACTGAGAAAAATAAAAACCAATGATATCTTCCAAAGATAGTATTCTTAACAGCTTGGTCTTGTGGTGCTTTTTGTTTGTTTGTTTGTTTTTAAATTGAGGTATAATGTGCATATGGAAAGGTGCACAACTCATAAGTGAACATCTCAACATTTAAAAAAATCTTTAAAAATCCTATATACCCATGTCACCATCACCTCGATCAAAATATTTCTCGTACCCTAGCAAACTCTGTCGGATCTTCTCCTGCTAATACTGGCTTCGAGATCTCTTCCAGAGGTTACCACTTTCTAATCTCACCCTTATCCTTTTATAAATATATAGTTTTTAATATATATATAAACTCACATTCGTATACTTTGTTATCTCTATATTTTAGCTTTTATACTTTGTTTTATGTATATCACACATTTTTACAAAAATGGATCAAACTATTCACACAGTATTATAACCTGATACTTTTTATAATAGCATAATAAAAATACAAATGTTTATTGTATAATATTTATAAAATAAAATTTTTATATCATATCACTTTATGTAATATCAATAAAATCTCACATTTATATTACATAATTTATAAATTGTATAATTATGTATAAATACATAATTTATATAATTGTCACATATGTCATCTTTCTGTCAATAAATATAAAACCAAACAATAACTTTGAATGGCTGCATCCCACTGTTAGGTGCAGCATAAATTGTAAACTATTTTCCTACTCATGGACATTTAGCAGTGTTCCCTTGTGATTATATTTAAAAACTACCATTAGGGTAAAATCTATGAATGAACTTCTTTCAAAGGCTTTGTAATCCTATTTTGCTAATTATGAGTGTTCTTAAATGCCTCAACATTTTTATATTGTCCATCTCTTTTGTTCCATTTCTTTCTCTAGTGCGCATTCATCTTGTGGCACATGCTAAAGGACAGTGAGCGTGTGCATTCTGTGTTATTATTATTCCAGTGGTCCCCATCCAGCCCAACCTTGGAGCAGGAGATGCAAAGTATGTTTGGGTCCACACACCATGTCATATAGTTTTAAAAGTCATTAAGAAATTCTCACCAGATTTCATTTCTAGTTGCTGGAGAATTTCTTCACAGATCATTCAATTCTTTCAATTTATAGGGGAAAAAAATGTATCTTGCTCAAGTCCTCTGATTGAGTGAAGTTGTCGTAATGTCACCCCTTCCACTTGACTGGAAAGCACCTCCATGAATACACACAGTGCATTTCTTTCCGCTCTAATCCATGAATATCACTGCCCTTGTTTCTCCGTCCCAACCCCCAGGCTTTTGTGTAATTCTCCATGCTTTTTATTAGGAGTTAGATTCTCTCTGACAAAACTCCAGTGCTGTGGGTTGGCACGTCTGCTGAATTTTCAAATCAGGGGTTCATTTTCCTGGTCAGTTATTTAATTTATTTTTTAAAGACATCTTTTATTTTCAGTCAAAAAAAGACAAGTAAAAATAATTCTCAGAGATATGTGTTTAAAGTAAAAGGGGTTTTTATTAGGATGTTTGTTTACATCCGCTCTACAGAATTCTTTTTAGTTTAGAAGCCACAGGGATTATTATTTCTTTGTCATGGAATCCCTAGATCTTTGTGGGAGGCCTAGAAGCACCAGTTTCTCTTCCATTTACACAAATTCAATTCAATTCACTTGCATTGGCAGAGCACACCAAAATCTTAATTTTCTCAGCCATGGAGAGCAAAGTCGGCCTGGGAGCTTTTTAAATGTATGCTTTTTTTTTTTTTTTTTTATTCTAACACATACCTAGAAAAGAAAAATATACCTTCTTCTCTAAAGCAATGAAGGTACATGAAGTTTCTCTCCTAAAATCCTTCCTGGCCAGGAGATTAGGGACGAGTAAAAGTAAGTATATCTTTCTTATTGGCTTAAAAGAAATAGCAAAGCAAATAAATACTTGTTTTTAAAAATACAAACAAACATCTGAAAAGTAAAAAAATACAATTTGGTCTGTCATGGTCCCATTACCTCAGGGTCAATCATTAACAGTTGACATCTGTATCTCATGCTTTAGAAATAAAAGGTGGGACACATTATCCATACCATAATGCAAAAGACTGTTCCCACTCCACATTATATTGGACACTTCTCTATGGCAGAATGCAAAGATCTACCTCATTCTTCAGTGACAGCAGAGGACTCCATAGTATAGATCTCTATAATTTTTTAACCATTTTTCTGTCAATGGATAGCTAGGTTTTCTACAGATTTTTCTATTAGAAATCCTAGATATTGAATCTAGCCACAGATCTTAGCCAGGCTTGGGGACCGTCACAACTGGTGGTTGGTGATTGCTTTTACTCATTTCTATTCCCAGAAAAGAAGGAATGGGGCAATCCACAGCCAATGGTTGGTCTTCCTACCCTGAAAGCAAACGTCAACAGAAAAGCTCTTTTCTTTTTCCATCCCAGTCTCTCCCAACCCCTTCCCCTACATGCTTGCCTTCCCCTTTCAAATGGAAAAGAAAAGGTTACATGAAAAATTCTGGGGCCTAGACTAGGTGGATCTACATAAACTCATTTGGAGAAATGACATCATTATGTTTTTCTGGTTCTAAATTCCTGGTTTTCTCCTACAAATTCTTTGGCTTGTTCTGCATTTGGGAAGTGATGATTGTTGTCTATGGGAATATTTCCAGTGGCTGAAAGGTTATGGCTGATGATGTAGCTTTGCAGAGATTTCACACCAAACCTGGCACCCCAATTCTAACAAGATGCTCTTGACCCAAACTTATGGCGTTTTGAGGCCCTGTGTCCTTGCTCCCCATCCTTCGCCATCAAAATAACAAAGTACATCGGTAAACTGAAAACTGCACAAAGGGGACAGCTTTCAGGCCCCCACATTAAAAGGACAGAGGTCTGTGTGTTGTGTTTGTACTGTCAGTCGATGAAAAACAGATAAGGTTTAGGAAGAAAGGAAGGCTATTTGAACAAAATACACGATAGTTCACATTACATATTTTCTTGATGGACACAAAGTGACATCCATACTGATTGACTGTGCCTCTCCACAGAGCCCGGTTCTGTGTGATGGATAAACTAGTCTCAGGCAAGTGTCAGGAAGATGATCAAAAGAAAGAGCTGTCTGTAGTTGTTCCCTTTCTGAAGAGATTGACAACTCACCCTAACAAAAGGAAACATTAGTGTGCTATTTGCGTCTCCCAAAAAGACTGTGATAAGATGACGTGATAAATGGTGGGGTGAGGGTGGGAGGGAGGTTGCCATAAAAACACACAACGTAGCTGAATCGTGAAGTGCAAAGAAAACCTCAGCTCCCACATTGATGAAGCTTGTTTATTTTAAAAAGGTGAGCTAGCCTGAAAAACAAAAGTGCCTGCAAATATCTTAGATGACGGCATTAGTTCTCCAACCAGTGTTGCTAACAGTGTCAAGAGAAATCTTAAACATGATGTGCTTTCCCACCCTTTCATACCTTTCTCTTAATTGCTTTAATATGACCATCAATAGCTTGCACAAGAAGACACAGTGTGACATGGAGCAAAAAAGAATTCGGAATTCTCCCTCCTCTGTGAGATCCAGAATGGGGTCTGGGTTTGACATAGGCCCAAGGACAGGGATTTGTTTATTGGATTCACAGAGGGTGTTTATTATGATTTGGAAACCAACAGAATGAACTTGAGTATATCCAAATAGGAAATTGTCTCCCAGAGGGGCTTTACCTACAACTGCAGTCACTGTCACCCTCATTCATTACAGGATGGCACCAATTTCAAGTGTTTTCAGGTCATCTTGGCTGGCTTGCCTCCCAAACTAACATGCAGAAGTCTTTGTGAATGGGTTGGACTTGGAGATGAAAAGTGCTTTGACAAATGGTTCACAAGCGCCTTCAGGGAGCACCTCCTCCCCACTGCGTTCTCACAGCATTCCCAGCCCCCACAGTGCTACTGGAGGGTCTCCAGCCCACGGCAAACCAGACTCTGTCTAGTGGGCAGTGAGGGCTCCTTTGGCCCGAGTTGTATTGAAAAACCAGGTACTGGCAGGGGTAGAGAAGAAAGACTCTCGTGAGCTCTGTGTGCTGTCAGCCATACAAGCACTGACAGGTGGGGACATCACATCTGTCCACACTTTGGGGTTGGTAGAAAACATGGTCAATATAAAAAACTGGTAATAACAATGGGAGGCCTTTCCAATTTCTTAGTAAATGTTTCTTCCTTCCTTCCTTACACTGGTCTTTGCTGACCAGTAGGAACGACATGATAAGGTTATGCCAGTCACTAATTTGGTGCTTTCAAAAACATTGTGAAGCCCTCACTTGGCCCAGGGAGGAGGACAGATACAGGTCTGGGTCCCTCCACATATAGGTGACCTCCAGGAGAGAAACTGGCTTTTCCTTGGGGCCAGTCTTTATCTTTTGAAGGCTTCTTGGACCTGCCTGAGCTCCTAGAGGACCCGAGTCACAATATCTCATTGTTTCCTCTAGGTTGATCTTCTTCCTCTTTATGCCCATGGACAACCACATTCTTTAAATAGAATCCAACCCTTTTCTACCCTACAGAGCTTCCTGATTCCATCACAGGTAAAAGGGCCCTCTAGTCCCTAGGAGTATTGAGGCAAACCAGAAATATTTCAAGAGGGCCTAGATCTAACGTGATTTAGAAACAAGGAGTTGAGGGAAATGGCAAAATGAGCAGAAAGTCAGAGAAGAAAACTTTTGCAAGGACTGGGGAGAAGAAGGGAGACAAGCAATCGAGCTAGAAAGAGGGATCGGGGATATTGAAGGAAAAGAGAGGAAGATGGGGTGTGTATGTGTGTGTTTATTGGTGGGGGAGGGAGAGAGAACGAACAGTAAGAAGACATTGGATTACTTGAGCAAAAAACAAAAACAACAGAAACAAAAACAAGCAAACAACCAGACCCAGAGAACAGAGTCCTGCCCCAATTTTCTAAGGTTAGCAGCATCCCCCAGGTGATCTGACAGTGACACCAGGTGGCTGATGAGATCACAGAGAAGAGTTCTCATCATTTTACCCTAAAAACCCAAGCTTTGTTTTATAAACCAATCCTTAAATGGAAACAGAATTGAAAGAAACTTAGAGATCATGTATTCCAACTTCCTTATTTTACATTGGAGGACGCCGGGTCCTCAGATTATCAAAACTGACCGACTAACCAACCAACCAACCCACCAAACAAAAAGTACAATCTACGACTGCAGACACAGCACTTCATTTTAATCAACTCCATGACTCCAGCTTTTCTTGCTATTAATGTTTAAAAAATGAAATTTACTTTAGAGTTAGCTGCTTTTTGGTCAATAATGGGCAAGAATATTAAAATACAAATTGTGATCATCTGGGCATTATATTTGATCAATTCAGATCAATTTACATGTACACAGATTACTATATAAACTTAATTGTGGGGGGAAATAATCACAAACACATATATAGTACTTTTTGACTTAAAACAGATTATTGAAGAGAAAGCATAATTTGACTAGTATTGCCTTTCTTCCATATTCTTGAAAACTTAACAAAAATTAGAAATTACCATCTGCTATTCTAGGAGTAATATCAGATACAGACCATACATTTTTATCAGTTTTTAAAGAAGAGGATCATCATGTGTAAGAGACAACAGAAAGATTCTAAATATTTTCAGTGTTTTATATAGTAGACTGCAGAGGTTTTTTTTCCGTAGTTATGTCTGAATATGGTTTCATCTAAATTATACACCAAAGGAAGCGTTTGGATAAAAAAAAGCCATACTCAATACAAGAATGTGAATCAGCAAATATTGGGCATGAGGAACATTACCCTGGATGTTTATAAAGCAATTTACTCTTGTAAGGTAACAAAAAATATTCTTGTAGGGAGGAAAATGAAGAAATAAACATATTTGGGGATAGTTCAACTTATAATGGTATATTGACAGCTAGTTCTTTAAGCAAAATTTCTTATGTGGCTGAGTCTTACAAATTATTGAAAATAAGGAAAAAAAGCCTTTATGATTTCAAAGAGTAGTTTGCCTTGCTTTATTGGCTAATTTTTAAAAGCTATAGAGCCATTTTCTGCTTTGTTTTGGTCAAATTAAAAGGAAAAGAAACAAAATAGTTATGTTAAGTGAAGTTGACCATATAGAAGAACATACACGCATTGTCATTTTGTGACAATTTGTGAACAGTTTTCCATTTCTGCGTGTTTACAAAACTTTCCCTCTGGGCACCTCTGTGTATTTACTGATTGCGGGTGACGTGATGTCCCCCTGACCAGGGATGGGTGCCCAGGCTGTTGAACAGGCTGTCCAATGTCACCGGCAGGAATTCAATCTGTCCCGTAGGGTGCAGGACACACAGGGCCAGGCCCTCCTGAGGCAGTGTTTCATCCATGCCCTAGGTCAGCTCTGGAAATCTGGGACAGAGGACACCACAACATGGGGCCAAGGTGGCGTGGGGTTCTGGGGGGAGAACCCGGAACCTGTCCAGCTTTCCTAACAAAACCCGGGTTATGCTCATTATTGCTCCTAGGAGGTGCCCGGATCAGATGCGCAAACCAATGATTCTGTTGATAAAGAGTCAACATTTATAATGTGCCCCTGCCTGCCGCAATGAATCCATATCATTCAAACAACTGGCACACAACACAATGACAGATTCTTCATTGACAAACACTCTAACCGAGCTGCTGACGAGTCTCTGAACTGTCTTTTAGCTGAATTGTTATTAAATACAAACGCAGTCCCTTTTTTTCCCCAAAGGGGCATATGTTAAACAATTTAAAATTTTAGAAAAATACTTTCCCTTATTTAAATGAAAATAAGTAATGTAGTTTGCAAAGTAAAAGGCAGGGTTTCATCTTTCAGACAAAAAAAAAAAATTAAAAGAGAGAGAGCAAGACGTGTATTGTCTATTTAACAATCAAAACACTACAATAAAATAAAATAAAATAGTGGTATCATAATAATGAGTTCTCTTTCAAATGGTTTGCTCTGCACTAAATTGTGTTCTTTATGTAATAGAATGACAAATTGTTTAATTCAGTATCAAATATTCATGAGCTGTAAATGTGCTGCATCACAGTACGGGTGCAAAATCATAAACAAATACGGGGGCCTGAGCAGAAATGGGAGCTGACAGAAGTGGACGT
The DNA here is from genome assembly GCA_008086735.1 of Cheirogaleus medius. Classification (NCBI taxonomy): domain Eukaryota; kingdom Metazoa; phylum Chordata; class Mammalia; order Primates; family Cheirogaleidae; genus Cheirogaleus; species Cheirogaleus medius. The sequence goes on from VBSM01001562.1 coordinate 19,652,336, forward strand.
CCGCACAGGTTTTCAACATTGCGGTGGCTTTGGATCTGAGAGAGAGAGAGAGAGAGAGAACGAGTGAGAAAAAGGAGAGAAGGGAAAATTCCTCCTCTGTCCCTTAGTCTTTCAAAGTGCAGCTGTAGGAGAATAAAAGGGTGAGAAGGGAACTTGGGTGTGGATTCTCAGAGCTCCTTTTTCCTGCAGATCACAAAGCTAAAATCAAATCGGGGATTAGACCACAATATGACAGAAATTCCGAGACATTTCAAAATGGTGCAGGGTACTATTTCTTTATGACAAAAGAGAGTACATACGTGAACTCTTTTTTTTTTTAAGGTTAGAATGGCTAATTCTCTGGAGTCTGAATTGAAAAATGAAGTGGATTTTCAGCATTTAGGGAGAGATACACGAGAGATCATCATACACAGTGTCTACACGGCCATTTGTTTACCCGTGGCCATTTGTTTGCCCTTTGCATGGCAGGGATTCATGGGAGAGACGGGTTTGTGGAAATACTGGATACTACAACTAAAAAGTCCAGCTCTAGTCTGCAGGCCCTGAGTCTTTTTAGACCTCCCTGGAATGAATTTATTAATTTAGAATGATAGATTTTTTTCTTTTAGCCTCAGCCAAACTCTCTCAATGCTACACAAGTCTCTCGCTCTCACTCTCTTTCCGTTCCCTCCCCCCCCACAGTATTTTGCCTCAGAGCAGAGGAAAGGTTGGTGTTCAGGAGAGAGGAAATGTCCGACCAACCTTCAGAACAATGTACAGGTTCCCTTTGCCCTTAGGGAGCAGACTCCACCATGTCCCAGCTTGCATGCTCAGCCTCACTGGCTTTCTTCTGGAACTCGTAAGTTCAGAAAGGGGTGAACACCACCCATTTCATAAAGCAGTCCCTTCAAGGAGTTCCATTTCCATGGCTGAGCAGTCATTTGGAGTTGTGTAAAAAATCTCCAAGAACACCACAGCATCAAAATCAACTCTCTCAAACGGCATGAAGAATTTCTGGTTGTTAACTTCACCATCTCCTGTTAGCTAAGCTCATTTGTTTTCCTTTCCGAGAAGAGCTCTTCTTGCATCTAATCATACCTAATCTTTCTGCAAAGTTGTTTTCCTAAAAAACTGTGTAAATCAAGTTTTTGTAAATCTAATCATATGTTTTATGCATCAGGGGAACTTGGAATGTAAAGGAAGCTCATGGTGCATCCTTCTGTAAAATGAAGATTTGCTCCCTTATTATTCATTTTTGTAAATCTGAATAATCATTCACTGGGTTGAAGGAGGTATGCCTTTATTTAGGCTTTTGCATTTGGTGTCTTTACATTTCTTATTTTCAATAAGCCCCCAAATGGGCACACGTTTCACCTTTAGAGGAAGGAAACAGCAAACATGCCCCCTAATTCTAAGTCATAAACAGCCTCCAAATTCTGTGCTAGAGGGTCATAATGAGTCACCATCTGATTGAGAAAACCAGCAGAAAACCTTGCCCCATCCCCAAAGCCAGAGATCGCTTCAGACTGTCTTGGTTCTATCTCTTCCTTCTTTCTTTTCATCTGATCCTTTAGCAAATGAAAAGATGCACAGTATTCTCAATCTCAAATAGAATGTTATCTAGGGAGAATTCCCCAAATCAAGGGACATGAAATTACTCAGCCACCAGGAATCCTGGAGAATCTGGTCTCTGAAGGTGAAGCTAGAAATGAGGGAAGATTTACTGTTCGTTCTGTTCAGCAGAGACCATGGGTCTTACAGGAAGGAAAGGCTGGGCAATCAGAGCAGAGTGAAACCAGATTCCCAACGTCTGTGCTGTAGACCGCACTCCGAAGGGGAACTTTCTTGAGGTATTTTTCTACTCTCCATCCCCTGGATCCCAATTAAGGGAAACGTTTCTCATATATGTCTTTTTACCATGATAGAAAAGCAGGGCTCTCTCTCTGTCTCTCTCTCTCTCCTCCTCCTCCTCTACCTCCTCCTTCCTTCCTTTCACCTAGACGAGCAGCGCAAAAGGTATCGTATTTGAGAAATGTAATTTTATTAGTGATAAACTTGTCCTATTAGGATCTCCTTGTTTTTTAATTTGGGAAATCCCCCAAACCTAAATGCCCAGCCCCGAGGAGTCCAGTTAGAGCTGGGCTGGGCAAACTGGAATATCCTTCAGTAAAGGGGAAATAGCCAAGGGGAAGCAAGAACCACAAATGGCTGAGCGCGGATGTCGGCTCAAGTCCTAGCAAAACGCCTCTGCAAGAGGGTGCAGCGGGCCGACTGAAAGCTCACTCAGTCGGGGCTTCACGCCGCCTTGCTGGAATGAAAAGCGTCCAGACAGGGTCTGGAAGAGCTCCGGATTCCAGCAGGGGGAGCTCTAACTCTGGAAACCGGTCAGTGGTCACCGCGCGCTGTTCCACCGGCTGTATGTACACCTTGCTCAGGACTTCAGTGTTCACTGGCCGCAGAGGTTGGTAACAAGGTCCCGTAGGTGATGTCGCTGAACCAGAAACAGAGGTCTTCCTTCCCACGGTCCAGAGGCGAGGAAAGCAGTTAATACTTTTACAGAAACACGGCCGAAGAGGCATTTAGGAGCAGGTGACCAAAGTCTTACAAAGGCAGCAAAGAAAAAGTCAGGGATGGAAATTAAAACCCCTTTTCATCCTTTTTTTTTTCCCTCCTCTGCCCCCACACATAACTCTGTGTCTCTACCAGGGACTGCATTCTGATATGACATCTGCGAAGATACGTTGAGCAGGGGGAGCCATACCCCAAGTTATAAAAGCTACCTGTGGTTGGGATGAACTAGATTTCCTGATGTCATAAGTCAGCTCTGGGTCACTGCTGGGTCTCTGCTGCTCTCACTTTGGGTTCCTAGGAAGGAGACACAGAAAATCCTAATGCTGTAGCAGTATCAGTGCCAAGAGACTCCACTTCCCCTGTCTTCTGTGCTTGGCTCAGAATCATCTGCAGAAAGACAAGAAAGCCCCACAAAACGCAGACAAATGATATAAAAACCACTCAAGCCCATGACGTATCTGAGAAACAGCATGGCTCAGGGCAGCATTGTCTAAGCTGCGTTGTGCCGAACATTGCTGTCCCTAAGGGGCTCCCAAGTATTGCATGGGGTAAAAATGTTCTGAGGTCACAGTTTGAGAAAGGCTGTATATCCTACCCATGCATTCCCCTCTGCCCAAACTTTCATGGAAATAAATCTTATTACAAGTCCTAGAAGTTCTACAGTTCAAACAAACAAATGAAAAAACTCACTTAATCGTGTCTGATCATGCATTTCTAAAACTTATCTGACCATGACTTTTTTTTTTTCTCTCCACAAAGCACCTGTACTCCAAGCACGTGTGTTGTGTGAAGTATACTGTGAGAAATACTGAGCATGGATAAAAGAGCAAAGTTCTAGAGATGAAGAAAATTCTGCATTTCTGTACATTCGTTCTGAACCTAACTGCTGCTATAATTTTTGACAAGTCAACGTAGCTTCTCTGGACCTCAGTTTCGTCTTCTGTGAAATGATGATTCCTTCATTTCTACACATCTATCTGGCTCCTGGCTGGAGAGGGAATGGCAGATGTCTGAATACATTCAGAGTTCCTAAAATTTGTGCTTCTGAAGATGGATATTGGTCACATATTTATGTTGAAAGTAGGTTGTAGACTTTTGTCTCCAAATGGACAAAATGAACAAAATCGTATGGAAAAAGGAAGCAATATTCCCCTCTCTTTGTATTTGGTTTATAAATCACAAGTTACACTAATCCAGTGGCTACTCTTGTATCTTTATCTGTTGACTTTGCTTCTTCTATGGAGCAGCTGCATGTTGTCATTCTCTTTGCTTTCCATGGGCAAGACTGCAAGAGGTTGTTTTTTTTTTTAAATTCATGTAATGAATGAATTTTAATTGTTGAGGACATTTATTCAGGACTTTAGCAGGGATTCTACAGATTGCAAGGACGTACAGTCTCCTCTGAGGAACAGCAAGACGAGTGGTAGTTCGGGACTGACATTAATGGAATGGTACAAGTTGTAAAGTGTACACCTGAAGGTTTATTTCTAAGTAGCTATCAAGACAGTGGCTGGAGTGATCAGGTTCTCTGTGCTGAAAGGACATTTCTTCTCTTTCTCTAAATCCCTACCTCTCCTTCACTTGGGAGTGGAAATGGCAGAAGGAAACCGAATTACCTTAAATGCTTTTCCTTGGGGATGTCGATCAGATGTATCAGGAGGAAGATGGGGGGAATGTGGTTTTGCAGTATGACATGACTGGCCACCCCCTTTGCTCATGCCCAGGTGCATGCCCTCATCCAACTATGTCTATCCAACAAATACTGATCGAGCAGCTACTATGTGCCAGGTGTTTATTCCCATCACATGGAAAGTCCTTTTTCCCAAACTCCAGCTCAATTTCTGGCTCCTTTATGGAGACTTTTCTGATACTTCCAGCTTTCATTGATATCTGCCAAATTCTAAATTGTTATAGTTGGGGTTACACCATTTAGCACTCATTATATACTGCCTTGTTGCTGTGGTTTTGTATGAATGTCTAACTGGGACGTAAGCTTCAAGAGAGCAGGGGCTACATCCAAACAATCTTCCTCTTGCCTGTGGTGCCTCTATAAATACAGTTCACCAAATCACAGCAAATAACAACAGACTCTGGAGAATCCTTCAGACTACAGGTTTCTGTACCTTGGAGTAATAAAATGTTTTTTGAGTCAAGAGTACATGTTGTGGTATAGGTACCCTGTCTATTCTCTTTATTTCTGTTGGTTTCTGTTTGTTTCAGAATTAGAGGGTCTCATTTTGGGTTTACTTCTCACTATGTGTTATTGATAATGTTGTGCATTAAGACTTATTAAATTCCACAAAAATTAAGTGCCTTTCTGGGTGGTCTGAGTTCATCCCCAAAAGCAACTTCCACTGATGTGGGTCTTTTCCCCTGGCTTTCTGTTTTACTAGTTTGTGGCTAATTACAGAGGCTTGAGTCAGTTGATGTAGCCACAGATGACACCAACACCCTAGGTGGCCCAGGAGAGGGTTTGTGGGCTGTGGTGTCTGGGTTCCTGAGAGAGGCCGGCAGGGAAATTACCAATGTGGGTGCGGCCTGTGTCTCTGCCCTTCCTACACCTCTGCTGGCATCCTCCTCCCACCTCTGGAGGCTCTACCTCCACCCGTCCTGGAGCCTGATCTAGGTATTCCCTGCTACAAGGTTATTGTTGACGTAAGGTGGGGCTGGTAAGTGTTTCCAGTGGGACCCCTCTGGAGTGTGTCCCTACATGAAAAATTGACTGGAAATATACAAAAGGGCCTCACAAAGCCTAACTTGGCTGTCCTTTCCCAATTCTCTCTAATTGTAACCTTTGAATGTGTAAAATGCTTTCATGCAGTGTGGGTTGAGCCGTAAAACAACCCTGTGAAGCAGGGGGAGTGGTGGGGAGGGAGCGATTGGGTGACTTGCAGAGAGTGGGGAAGAACCGGCACCACCTGGTTCTTCTGACTCCCCCCCACCCTAGGTTTTGCGTTGAATTGTGGTTATTGGCGCACGCGTGGTGGAGTGGAAAAGTAGTCTGAAACCTGAGACTGAAACTAGGTCTGCCCCTCACAAGCAAGTGGATAATAATGATCATGATAATTACAGCTCTGTGTATCCAGCACTTACTGTGTATGAGGGATTGTAGTCATATTATCTCATTTAATGCTCACAACAGCCCACAGAGGCATGTACTTTTATCCCATTCTGCGATGGATGGAGCTTAGAGCAAGGTTTCACCGTCACTGAATGATGCTGCTCAGATTGAAAGCCATGTTTTGTCTATTTCAAAGATTATTCAGTCTCTGCCTTGGTTGTTGAGAGGTTTAAACAAGGTAACTTAAACAAGTATCTGCATGCGCCAGATGGATGTGTGGTAAGCTCACAGAAAACACTAGATCTTTCTCTCCTTTCCCTTGAGTCTAGGGATACAATCTCTGCCCACCTCCCACCCGCCGCCCTTTTGGTATTCTCCATAGCATGGTGCTTTGCATCAGTCAGTCCTCAGTAAGTGTCCATTGAGTTCAATGCAAAGCAAAGCTGAGAATGAGAAAATCAATCTGCTCTCCTAAGCAGGTAAGGGAAGTAATGAAGACCCAAGCAGTTATGTTGCAAAGGTCACTGGTATCCAGGTTGGGGGACAGTGGTATCACTGGTCCCCACCACTGCCTGTTGGTTCTTCACCCACTGCCCCGACTGCTCCTTTGTTGGTGTCTTTTTCTCTGTTCCCCCTCATGTTACTGTGTCTGAGGGTTCTGTGTACATGGAAACCTTGCAAACACCTTTCGTGGCACTGCCTCCTCTGCCGCAGGTGCATATATATCCTAACACCCACTCAGCTTGGAGTCCCAGGCTTCATACTTAGCACATCTTGTACTGAATTCATTATTCTCTCATCCCACTTAGCTGCTTTTCATTTTAAGCTCATTTGAATCATTTCAAATAATGATGGTTTTATTGTAAGGACACATATGTGGGAGAACCTAGTCAAAGCTGAAAAAACAGAACCCCAAACCAGGCTACAGGGGAAGAGAAACCATAGTGGGCCAGGAAAAGTGGGAGCCCCGGAGTGGCTCTTGGAACATTAACAACAGGAGGCAGTGCTTTCCGCGTGGGCGATTGCTCACCTTACTTAGCTGCCCTCCAGGTCTGCCCCCTTTGCACTTGCTGCTGAGTGGCTGGTCCACCCTGTAGGATGTGCATCTTTTCTTTATCTTGTAGCTTCCACTAGCTGGTAGTTTCCTTGGACTCATCTTGCTAACAGTTTCTGCTTCTGGCTTGTCTTAACCTCACCATGAACCAACTCTAGCTCATGGAATCTCTGCACCAGCTTTAGATCCCACTGTATGCTGCTTCAGCTTCTTAGTATTTTTGTGGTTCAAGTGTGAGAGAATCTGATGTCCAGACCACCTCATGGGTTGTTGACCAGCCTATGTTTGGCTACCTTGGGTCAAGAGCCCACTGATGCCATCCGTCAGCTGTGGCCAAGGGTAGGACCCATGAGTTACCTTTTTCAAGAATGTTTTAACAATCCAAATGTCCTATGCTAAGTGAAACAAAAGGCCATATATTGTATAGTTCCCTTTGTATGAAATGCCTAGAATAGGCAGATCTATATGTAGAGGAAGTAGATTAGTCTAGAGCTGGGCATGGGGGTTGGGGTTTGGAGTGTGACGGTTTAGGGGTATGGAGTTCTTTTAGGGGTGATGAAAATGTCCTAAAATTGATTGTGGTGAAGGTTGCACAACTCTGTGAATATACTAAAAGCCATTGACGTGTACACTGAAATGGATGAATTGTATGGGGAGTGAATTGTATCTCAATAAACTGTTTTTAAAAAAATAGTGTTCGATATGAGCAATTTTCTTAGAAGCAGCTGAGGACATGGCGGACACCACATCCTCCATAATTGTTTATCTTGATAAGTGCCACCACTTTCTATCCCATTTTGCCAAATCAAAACTCTGGAATTCTTTGACATCCCTCCTTTTCACGTTCAATGGTTACCCCTTCCTTGATTCCAACTATTAGTGCAGCAGTCGGGCCTTAGTCTGGGCCAAGTGTCCTCCTCTGTGCTCTGAAAGCATCTGATGTGTGAGCCTGCCACCATTTGTTATTCTATATTCTCTGCCACTGGACCATAAACCTCTTGGAGGTCTTTCTCCTCCATCTCCTAGCATGCTGCCTTGACACCGTAGGTGCCTAAGAATGTTTCTGGCATGGCTGGCTGGCTAGATGAGAAGGAATGACTGGGATAGATGGAAAGAAAGGGTCGGTTATCGTCTGCCTGTGACTACTGCCTGCTCTTAGAAATCCTACCAATTACGTAAGAGATGTGTGCCAGTGGGGGAATGAATGAGGAATGCATGGCTTAGGACAGCTCTGCCATCATTATCTACTTGAAGAATCCAAAACACAAGTGATACCAATGCTGTGTAGCCCATTACTATGGGAGCAGTTATCTGGGGCAGCTGGCAACTTCCAAGGATTCAGTTTCCACTCACTGTGGGTTGAGTTGAGTTGCCGATGGGCTCTGTGGCATAGTATGTTCCTTACGATAAGGGCAGACCTCATGCTCAGCAACACTTTATAGATGCAGAGTTTCCAGTTGTTTCTCTTCTGTGCCAAGCCCCTTGGCGGAAAGATTTGGGGCAGCAGGGAGGGCAGGAGGGTGGGAAAAGGAGGAGAAGTGGGGAGAGGAATAGCCTTCTCAGAACAACGATCGATTTGAAATAGGAAACATCTTATTGATAACTGCAAAGCCCAGACGGAAGGAAGCAGTTAGATATAGCGCACTATTTGAAAAAAATCATGTGCATCTGTTTAGCACAATATACAACATAATGACAGCAATCTTCCCTGTTTGTATCTATTCATCTGATTATACAGAGTAACAATTCTTTTAGTTACACATTTATTTACCCAGGGATTTTTTAATGGATAATAAGTTAGTAAATCAGATAGCATGTGTTCTGGATAATACTTTAGTAAACTGTCTACCACACAAGACAGTTGCAATTCACATTTTATATAATATCCAATGTTCCATTAATACACACAGCACAATGTGAAGCTATGAGCAGCTCTTCAGGAAGGACAAAGCAGATTTTAATGATTATTTAATACTGTTTGATCTAGACACATATTATGTTGAAAAGCTACAGATTTCAGTGTTGCAATGCACCACAGATGTAACGAGAAATGTGGATTTATTTGAAGTATAATCCAGTGGATTTCTTTTGATGCAGTTGCCATGGCTGTTTGTGCTAAAGTTTCTTGTATTTTACCCAAAGATAGATACATTATGAACTTTTTCTGACTTTTTCCAAACTTGAACCCCAAAGCATATATAGTTTCATGGCAAAAGAATGAACATTAAGGAAGAAAAAGAGGATAGTACTAAATTTAGCTCAGGCCATTGAAATATGATATAAAAGTAGAAATAGTTCTTTCTCTCTTTTTGAAGTGAAGAGAGAAGTCAACAAAATCTCTGGTTCTTTCCAGAACGCTGAGCAGGCCGGGGAGTCTGGAATTTAAGTCCAGGTTTAAGGCTGGAATTAAAGATGGCAGAAGAGCACTGCTAAGGAGAAAGGCTCAGTCAGTCCTTAACTCCTTACACTCCACTGGGCCGGGCTACCAGGAAAGGCCATCAGCTGCTATTGCAAGGCCGGTGACACGGAACAACCACTTCTGATTTATCCAGCAATATCCACTTGCAAAACGTGCACTTCCTCTGTGCCTCCTGACAGCTCACAGACTTTTTCAAGGTCATTAAGATGAGAACAGTGAGGTCTTAAGACCACGTTATATGTTATTTTAAAGAAAATCCCTGTGTCAGATTCCCATTGCATGCTACATTTGTAGGATGCTGCTGGAAACAGAAATCAGAATTCTTATTACTTAGTGAGTCACGGACAAGGAGCATTCGCAGGCACGCTCTGGCTGCTTCAAGGGTGGAATCTAAACATTAAATCTGATCCGACAGAGACAGCAGTAAGACCTTTCTTTTCCTCTCATGGTGTGGCGTGTGACAGATTGAAGATGAACTCATTGCTCCCTAACTGGCGCGGAGGCTTCCGCTGGTTCTTGCACAATGCTACCAGACAGCTGCTTGGCCAGAGATTTCATAGTTTTTGAAAGGTCAGTTCCTTGGGATAGAATGAAAAGATATTGGATATCTGAGCAACTTTCTTGAATTAATTTGGCAAAATTAGATTTGTTTCAGAGCACACAAAGGTATAAAGAAAGAGAAGGAACCTGGCACTAATGAATATCTACTATTTTTTTTTCCCAAGTATTTTCTAACCTAATAGTTACAATTACCCTATAAAGTAGGTATTATCGTCTTCCTTTTCCAGATGAGAAAACAAGACTCAAACTTGCATAATTCATCAGGGGTAGGGCCATAATCTGAACCCAATCCCAGCTGACTCCAAAATGTGAGCTGTGTGTCTGTAGCAGAGTGTTTCAAACTGCACAGCAGTGTCATCTGAGGGTTAAAAACACACTGTTGCTCTTGCTCCACACCCAGAGATTCTGGAGACATTGGTCTGGGTGGGGGCAGGACATCAGTATTTTTTTTTAAATTTAATTTCCTCTTATTATGGGAGTACAAGTATTGTTGGGGATACACATATTGCCCCTGCCACCCCTCCCCCACCCC
>VBSM01001562.1:19662612-19687978 GCA_008086735.1 Cheirogaleus medius
AAAAAAAAAAAGAAACTTACCCAGTGCTTCTAACAAATAGTCACGTTAAGAACCACTGGGCGAGTTTCTTCATCATACCACTCACCAACTTACAAACCTACTGTAAGTCACGTACATTTACCTAACCCACGTAAGTCATAATCGGTGAATACCCTGCCATCTATACTCTGGGGCACACAATACAACGTGAATGCCCTTGACGCCATTTTCAATTCTTTCTATAAAGTCTTCATGGGTTTGCCACTCCACAGTGGATTGTACCGGCCTCTTTTTTTTTTTTTTTCTCACTCCAATTCAACATCTTAAGATGCTTTAAACAAGTTCATTGAGCTATATTCTGGTGGTGGTTATATTGTTCCAAGCACATTAGAAGAACTCAAGAAAAGAAATAATCAAACGAGCTGCATATCTATAGGGTCAAAAATTCATTTAAAAGCTAAAACCAGACATTTCCAATGGCTAATTTCTTTTGTTTATTTTCACGATCTCAAATTATAATCTCATAACTCTACTTTGGTTAGATTTTTATCTGTTTCAGTAACTGTAATCTAGCTATTTGCCTGGCAAGTTGTTCTGGAGCTTCAGAGAGACCCATTCTATGGATGAAAATGGTAAACCTGAAGCCTAAGATAGTACATGTGGACTTGTACTTAAATCAGAACTAACTTCTCTAAGGATATTTCACTTTTTTGGTGCTGTGAGTGCTTTCTTTTCACATATTCATGCCACCACTTTTCCCCAAGGCTATGAGAGCTATTTATAAGCTGCAAAAATCCTCAAAACAAAACAAGACAAAACCACTCCCTAAAAACAAACAATGATCATCATCTAAAAGTTAAATTATGCAAGCAATATTGTTGTGGTTAGAAATGTTAATGCTTATTGGAGAAGACCCTTCAGGATGCTGACAATGGCTACCCCTGTTGATTAAAGATGTACATAGAGAATATCCAAGCTAAACCCCCAAACTTGTTTGAGATTCTTAAAACTGCCTGTATCTGTGGTCCTACTTATTGCTCTCTTCCATGACAATGGCTCTGGGTCATTTTCAGGAATCTTTTTTTCTTTTTCTTTTTTTTTAAAAAAATGTTTTCTTCTTAGTTCAATGACTTGCTCTAATAAAAGTCTTTTATTTTAAACACATGGGAGTACAGATTAAAAACACTAACATTTTTCCTGAAAATCCTTTAAAATGAACAAATATGTTTCTAAAACTTTCTCAGACTTGAATTTCTTTGAACTATTCTGTTTCAATATATATGTATTTTTTTTTTTTTTACCTGATTCTGATTCCAGGTTTCATTGAAGAAATAAAAGCAGAAGCATTACATGCGGTTTAACAAGGAAGAAGATAAACTAAAATTAAGGAGGCTTAATTCCAGCAAATGCTTTCAACATCACACAGTGTACAGACAGATTAAGAAGACAGATGCTAGAGCCAGAATGCCTGTGGTTGATCCTGGTCATGTGACCTGAGCATGTCACTTAACCTTATTTTCCTCAATTTTTTCATCTGGAAAATGGGACTAATATTTAGCAACTTCCCAATAGAGTTGCTATGAGGATTAAGTAAGTTATATGTAAAGAGCTTAGAGCACTACCTGGAAGTGCTCAACACATGAGAGTTGTTGTTCTTCTAGAGGGAACAGATGTTTAGATCAGTAGCAGAGCTAGTGAAATTGTGCAGTCCAATGCAGGTAGTCTGTATTTAAAAACATTTTCTTTTTTTCATTTTCTCTCTCTTCATTGAGCTTTTCTAAGCAAGGAGGGGACTCATGGGGGGTGGAGGGAGGAAATGAGAGGGAGGGGGTAAAGAGTGGAAGGTAGTAGAGTGACTATTTGATGTTCTCGATTCAGGCTTCAGTGCCATTCAGTTGTTTCTTTTTATCCCTGGACACTGCCCTAGGAACTTCAACAGATACTGAAGGCAAACACCGAATTATGTCCTGGTGACCAGCAGTTTACTCTCTTGGCTAGGACCATAGGCTAGGATTTTAGCAAGAGATCATGCTCTGAGCCTGGACTTAGAAAATAAAAAGAATTTTTACATAAGGGTATAGAAGGGTTATGGCACATTTCCTTCCTTCCTTCCTTCCTTCCTTCCTTCCTTCCTTCCTTCCTTCCTTCCCTCCCTCCCTTCCTCCTTCCCTCCCTCCTTCCTTTTTCTTTCTCATTCTCTTCCTTTCTCCTTTTATTATCAATTCTTTAAAAAACAATATAAACTTATTTAACTGCTAACTGATCAATAAAGAGCATTAAATAAAAGCAGAGTAAGTTAACTAAAAAGCAATTAAAAGGTTAGTTCTGTTGCTAATATAGCATATAGCACAGCCTCCCTGCTCAGTATTGGTGTTTTGTTGCGTGTCCTCTAGTGCTGTGGGGGTCTTCCAGGGAGATGTGAGCCCCTCTCTCCCCAGTCTCCTACACATGCTCATACACAGAGCTCATCCCCCACCTTCCTCCCCCTCCTTAGTTCTCAGGGAACTCTCTTTCAGCTGGCTCCCAGAGGCGACCAAGTTTGTGGTGCAGGGAGAAGCTGCTGGGTCTTGCATAGCTGGGGTGCGCTGCAAGGGAGCTCTTACCTGCATCTCTTACCCCTGTCTCAGCTGTGAGGACTCTACAGTGCCCATGGGCTCTGAAGAAATGCATTTCTTATATTGCTATCAGCTTTCACTTAACTACTGCAATAGATTACAACACTCCTTCCAGCAAAATTAAATATTAGAATAAAAAGTATCTTCAAAGGTACTTCTTATGTCTTGTCTTATAACTTGGACCACATTTTGAGTGCATTCAGTTAACTACAAGGCATTTTTTCCTCGGCTATAAGTTTAGATGTCTTGTCTTCATTATAAAACAGCCCCATGCAAGCCCCAAATTGCTCATTTTTCCTTTTATATCTTTCGATTCATTTAGTATATTATTTTAAAATCATTTATTCAAATTCTTATCTAAGTTTCTTTTAAGTTTTGCCTCTGTACCTTGGTAGCTCCTCTGCCCTGAAGCTAACACTCTTTTTCTCTCTAAAGAAATGCAATAGACCTAAAAAATTCTCTTTCTGCATGTACTCCCCTCTCATAGACTGCGTTTTCAGTGACTTCAGTCATGGGCTTATCACTTACTGTAGGATAGAGAAACTTAAGTGTCATTGCCCATGTTTGCTTAGAGGACTGGTACATTATTTAAAGTTTATTTAAATTTTATTTTATTGCTATAAATTTGTGGGGTACAAGTGTAATTTTGTTACATTGATATATTGCATAGTGGTGAAGTCAGGGCTTTTAGTGTATCTTCCACTTGGAGTAACGTTGATTGTACTCATTAAATAATTAGAGGATTGATCAGTTTGATTAGTCACAACTAAGTCATCAGATCAGGACCCCCCAAAAAGAGCTTAAAAGTGTTGGATGAAACCCTCTTTCATTAGAATATAGATTTTTGGATCTGGATTGATCTCAGAAATAAATTAGGGTTGTCTAGACAGTTTCTAGATGAAGAAATCAAAGACCCAGAGGGTAACTATTCTTGGCCAAGTGCCACATGACTAATTAATGCTAAAGTTAGAACAAAAGATTAAGGTTCCTTACATCACCTATGTAGTACTAATATTCATTCATTCATTCATGTCTTTTTCTTTCTTTCCTTTCTCCCTTCCTCCTTCCCTTCTTCTCTTTCTCTCTCTTTCTTTCCTTCTCTTCCTTCCTTTCTTTTTTCTTTCTTTTCTTCCTTCTATCTTTCCTCAATGTTTATTCTTTTCTATTATGCATCTGTTTTATAATAAACAAGGGAACAATCATGATTTATTTTCATACATATGGTCTGATACATAGGAGTGTATTAGTAGACACACAGAAACAGAATGTTTGGAATGGAAACTACCCTGGCAAACCTGACTTGTGTGGTATTGTCACCATAGCATGCCTCTTCCGTTGTTATGCATACCACACCACTTTTCCTGTACAGTACCATAGAATCCTGACCCGAAACAAGGGAAAAAAGACCAAAGGACAACAAGAAAGTACATACACACGTTCATACCCATAGACAGAGGTGGAACTGCCTGGGATGTAATTCAGCAGACAATTAGAATACTGACATTTTGGCAAAATTTCCAGGCATTTCCATAAATCTTTTTTAGATTCTTCTTCCCTCCCGCTCAGCAAGACAGTCACATTTTTCCGGGTCTCAGACAAACAATAGCATCCAAATGATATTTAAGAACAACCCCTCAGCATGACAACTGAGGCCGAAGCCATCTCGGAGAAAGGAAGGTCACCATATGCCCCGTGCTCTTTGTGCACGGCCTCGCTGCCATTTTACAGCGGCCTTTGCCTCTTTATTTCACTTTGGGAGACAAGAGCTCCACCAAAACGCACAAAGGGGATTTAGGATTAAGCGTCGTCTTCTATCTCTCTAACCTATAACATCTTTCAGCCTCACAAAGGTGGGAGGAGCTACGGGAGAGATGGGGCGAACCGGAGGGGGTTGCGGAGAAAACCAGGCAGCCCAGGGAGAGGGGAAGAAAGCAGCTTTGTAAAACTTGCTGTGCCCTCGCCCTCATGTTTTCTTCATCATACAGAAGCACCATCTGTTCACAGACTTGATGTGCTCGCATTTGTTTTCCATTCAGTAACAGCCTATGTAGGAAGCAGATTATGAAGTGAGCAAATATGTCACCGACTGGATCAGCAACTGTACTTTGTCCACCCCTTAAAACTTTGCAGAAACCCTGGAAAGGACCAGTGCCTAGCGCCAGCACTGGCCCCGATGGGCCCCATCTGACTTTGATTACCCCTTGGCTACGGCCTCTCAGTGTTTATGTTCTTCATTTGTGCTATATTGTAAAGTACCCTTAAATTTTATTTTCAAAATTTTTTCTTTTTTACATTAAAAAAAATTTTAAACTCTTTAAAAAAATATATACAGTAGTATTTATTTTATAAAGAGTTCAAAAATAGGCAAAACTAAACAATATTATTTTAGGAAATACATCAGAAATGGTAGAAAAATAAACAAAAATAAAATTAATTACCTTAGCCCACTAGAAAGTTTTCAACTCTACAGATAAAGAGGAAGGTGGATTGATAAAGGGACGCTAAAAAGTATCCAAGGTGATAGAAGTGTTTTATAACTTGGTGTGAAATTTTTAGATTGTGGTAGTTGCACATATATTTATTTACATTAGCATTATTTATGAAAACACACATTTGTATGGAACTTTTTGAATATCATAGACATCACCAAAAAAAAGAGCCTTTAAAATGTGTGATTGACAAAATTTTTAACAAATCAAATGAATGTAATGAATAACAAAGACAGAGTGATAGAGAAAGTTCCCAATCTTCTGGTTTGGATGAATTTTCTGTCATTCAAACCTGCCGCCTGTTTCCTCACTCTTAGCAGTTTGTTCTTCATAATAGAAATGATTTTTTTCTAGTGTGTGTGCCTAACCAGAGCACAAACAATTTGAGAACGGGGAATTTACTATTTCTTGCCATTTTCTCCCTATCCGTAGTTAACCACACAGTCATCTCCATAATACACTGAGATTTTGGCAAAATTTCCAGGCATTCTGTTAAATATGTAGACTTATTTGATCATACTTTCAAAACTAACAAGTGGGGGAGTGTATATTCAGGACAACTCGAGTCTATGCTGGAGGGGGTGGGGACTAACAAGTGGGAACGAATCACAGGAGATTGGTTATACACATCAAAATATCACCTTTTCTGTGTCAAAGAAAAAAAAAGATATCCTGTCTTTGACTTTTTGACTTTTTAAAATATCTTTGAAGCCATGATCCAGATAGCATGGTCTTCACGCTGGGCTGTGATATGTTCCAGTGATATGACTTTGATATGCAAAAGGTCTGCTCATTCTGTCCAGGTGATACACTCAAGATTACATTCTCCTTCTGCTATCACTGGACATTCTAGTTATTTAAAAATTTTGATTGATAAATCATGCTAAGGTCAACATCTTTGAGCATGAAGCTTTTTCTGTTTTTAGAATGATTTTCTTAGCCTGTATTGTGAAAAGTGGAATTAAAGAATAAAGTTAGTGATATTTTGAATTTAATCTTCAAACTCTACCATTTAAGAAAATTTACTGTTTTGAGTAGGTATATAAAAGTCAGGGCTACTAACTTATCATTATGTGTATACATTTTTACTCAAACTTTATTGGATAGCCTTGGCACATCACTTAACTACACTTTTCATCTGTCAAACAGAAAATTTAATATTTATTTGCCTAATATGCCCTTAAGATCTAGGAATATAAATTGCTGTTAAACTTATTATTTTCTTTAGAGATTTATTGAACATTAAAACACCCTTGTACACAATATGAGTGACTAGATTTGATACTTTAAATTAAAACTTGGGTATACTATTCTGGAATTATAATACATTCTGTATATACCATAAATTGCCTTGGCATCAAATTACAGAAGTGCAATAAAGAAATGTCAAACTCTAAATGTCATGGATTAATACTAGACACTGATTTTTTTTAAACAGCAAAATTTAACTCCGATATATTTTTTTTTATCCCATTTCATACTTTCCTTGGACATTTTTACTGTGATTTTGAAATTTAAATTAAATTAGAGAAGAAAATTTCAGAATGTCCATTTTAAATCGAAATCACCATTTAGATTTTCAGAGTTATTATAAGTTCAACTACTTATGATACTCATACTTTTTCTTTGGTTAATGCACCCAATTGCCTTGTTTTGATAGTGTACACTTCTTGGTTAATATCTTTTTTTATTACTCTTGCACATAAACATTCTTTTGTTCAAATGCAGCTTTTTAGTTTTTCACTCAAAATTACCTGCATGGAAAATATTAAATATGTGCCCAGGACAACTTTACCAGAGTTATCACAACAGCCTGCCTGAACCACAAACATGCTGTTCTATCACTGGATTTGCATGCCTATGTGTGCTGTTGGCCCAAGAACATGCTTGGAAAATCTGTTGATAAGCTTAAAAATCCTTTAACCTCACCAGTGTAAAGCCTATACTCACTAATGTAACAGCCCTCGTTTATCAGACTGAAAATGGTACTTGGGAAAGATTGTGAATTTTCATTAAACCTTGCACAACTTGACTTTTCTTGGACCTGCTTTGATTTCTTTTGAATTCTGAGTCCATGCTAGTGTGCATGTCTGAGATAGGTTTATATAGAGGTAGGTGGGTTGTGGAGAAAAAACTTGGAGTATTATCCATCTTATGTGTTGTCCATCTGGGTGTTATCAACCATTCCTGCCAACAGGTTATAGCACTTAAATACAGGTGGGAATCGGACATTGTGCTTGTCTATATCATGCCCTGGCAGGATAACAGGAGATGAGTAGCCTTCTCTTTCTCCTCTGGTCTGTGCACATGCACATTACCTAGAGCAAAATACCATTCTCTCATTTTTCTTCCCTTGCAAAAGTTAAAGGCCAAAACCAAAACAATTCCCCAGAGAATTAAAGGTCATCCAAAACCAACTCATCTTTCTATTGCCTGCACTTACTCAACTCTCCTTCCTCATCTGTATACATCCTAGGTGTCATAATAATAAACAAAAGGGGTAGCCGGGCATGGTGGCATGTGTCTGTAGTCCCAGCTACTAGGAAGGCTAAAGCAGGAGGATCTCTTGATCCCAGGAGTTTGAGGTTGCAGTGAGTTGTGATCGTGCCACTGCGGTCCAGCTTGGGTGACAGACCAAGACCTTATCTCAAAAACAAAAACAAACAAACAAAAAAACCCTTCCAAACCAAAATAAACAAACAAAAAACAATGACACAAAAATAATAAACAGAAAGGGAAAAGATAGTAAAACATGAACTCCTTTTATAGTAAAACAGGAATTCCCTGCCCCTAAAAATCAAGGCGTGAGCATTAGTTCTGGGTTAGTCTTTTAGGAAGTACAACTTCTGCAGAGGGAGCCTGGAGTTACTGTCTTGTGCAACGGTCCCTTTCACTGTCCACAACCTCTGAATCATCACTTCTATTGTCCCACCTGTATGGAATCTAGGTGTTATCCAGTGGTGTGCTGGTAACTTTAACAACCACCTCTTCTGAAAGAAGAAACCTTGAAATTTGCATTTGTCAATTCCCACCATTGCTGATTTAAGCTACCACTTTGATTTCCCAATGTAGAGTTGAGAAGACGTGCAAAATCAATTCTCATGAGTTCATGTGAGCTGATTCCAGTATAATTTCAACTTCCTGGGGACCATGAGCTTTCTCTTTTTATTCAGCTCATCATTATGCCCCTAAACATCTCAGATTCTTTATCCAATCTTCATTCCATAGTCAGCCCATCCCTCCCTCTTAGTCTTTTCTCGGTATTTAGACATTTATTACATATTTACTAAGTGCTTTAGAGTGGAGAGAAGGAAGAAATTATTATTTTGTAAACCAAAGTGTGAAGGACAGAACTGAGACATGCATACAGGTTAGGAATGGGCATTCTGACTAGAAGGAATAAAGTAAGTCAAGAAACAGCCAAGTAGGAAGAAACAGACCAGGGATTACACTGAACTGGGCCTTGAACTGAAAGACGTTGATTTGAACTCCAGTTCTTCCTCCTTTTAATAGAGGGATTATGAACAAATTATTTAGTCTGTAATATAGACTTCATCTTTCTTATGAGGATGATACTGTAAGAGAGGGAACAGCCTGAAAAAGGGTGAAACGTTCTATGAGCTGTCTCTTTAAACCTACCCTCCCCTACTCTTTTTGGGACTTAAAACCAGCATCCCTGCCCAAGGCCAGTAATCAGACAGGCATGGGAATGTTCTTTGGTTTTTTGTACCACAGGAGATGGCTCAATGGAATTGTCTGGGCAGAGGTCACGAGATTGTCTTTGCAGGAGATGGGGTTGATTGAGACCAGCAATTTTAGTTAAATAGCAATAACCCCAAGCTGAAAACTGCTTTTAAAAGCTCTGCATTTCTGCTTATAGATAGGACAATGGTACTTTAAGATGAGAGTCTGCTGTTCTCTTCATTTGCCGGCAAATTAATAAACTTCTCTTTTCTTCTCCTCAAACTGCTTGTCCTCATTCTTCTGATTCAGCTGTGGGGACAAGTACTGAACTCTCAATACCAGAATTTGGCATCCCTCGGTGGGCCCATCGGTGCCCCGGTGGAATGGCACCCTGCAACTGCTGGAAGAAGCAGGGAACAGCCCTAGGATAAGCCGTGAGTATGAGCATTGCCTTTTGGGGTAAGAGAGTGAGGGACCACCTCAGCAGCTGCCGGAGCCTGTTTAGCTCTGGGGAGCTCCAGTCTCTCTTCTCTGAATTAGATGCAGCTGTGACCAACTTTAACCTTGTTGAGGAAAAGGAAATGGATTCGGGAAGTGTCACAATGCCTTGGACATTTGTTTAAGTTCCCCAATGTGCATGCTGAGGCCCTTGATTCCACCCATTTGGGGAAGGTTTTCAGACCTTCCTGCTCTGTGACAGGGAATTTTGTTTGGATTTGTTTGGAAGTGCCATCTGGGGGTGGAAGTCACGGTTGAGTGGAACTAGAGAACCTGGGGGATTTGTAGCCCTTTGGATTTAGAGCTCGTTTGTACAGTACTGGAATTGTCTGGGCAGAGGTCATGAGATCATCTTTGCAGGAGTGGGGGTCTATCAGGACCATCAACTGTAACTGAGCACCTGGAAAGCCTTTATCTTCAAGGGGGCAGTCAAGGTCCCCAGCTGTAGCTATGTCTGAAGAGGATGGGATAAAGGGCTGCAGTGAGGGCTCAAGTCCATAAAAGCAACGAGCCTCTTTGGAGCTGGGCATAGGGGGCTGTGAGGGTGCCCATCCTTGGCAGGGGTTCCGCATTCCTTCTCTGTCTGCAGTTCTGCTTTTTGCTCTGCTTTGGTGCTGATCTATCTGGTTGTGACTCGCAGCCAGCCCTGAAGGGACTTGTACCACCTGAATTCAGTTGGAAGATGGCTTTCAAAGCTAGGCTTGTGCTTTCAGCTTTACTGCTGTCATATGAACGCCAGACTAAAAGATTCTTTTGACACTTGGAAACTAGGAATGGTTTAAAGGAATCTTGACGTGGTGGGTATTTATTGCTTTGTGTTCCTGGTACTCCTCCCACCTTCTGGAAATAGCACCCCTTTTATTTGGGGGAGCTGTTCTCTCTACCCCACATGGATCAGGTGGGGAACTCACACTTTTACATGACCCCACTGGTCTGTACATGGTGACTGGTCAAAAGGTAGGCCCTTGGCCAAGCTGGGCTAATCATGGCAACCACTGCCCTGGCCACAGAGTTATGCCTCTACTGGGTGACTAAAGATGCACCAATCAGAAACTCCCATGGGATTTCAAGAACTAAACCTAAGGGGAGAAAACATTTTTCTCTTGAGGAAGAGCTTGGAGATGTGAGCCCATAGCTGCAGCAGCCATGTTTTTCTTCCATGAGAATACCAAGCTGTGGTAGGAGAGAAGAAAGCCAAGCCACAGAGAGGCAGAGGTAAGAGACACCTGTCAGGCAGAGTCCTGGCTCCAGGTGTCTCTAGTCACACTCCTGCTCTTTGGGGACTTAGGCTGGTACATTCCCACTTTTTCCTTAGCTAGGTGGAGTTGGATTCCAGTCATGAATACTAGATGTTGAGTCATGACAACCATACTTGGGAAAACCAGAGGGTTTAGGTTAGCCTCCCCGCATCCTCTACTTCCCCATCTTTAAATGATTACATCTTCCATGAAGCTTTTTCTAACTGTCCCAAGTAGAATCGACTCCTCCTCCTTCCTTTCTTCCCATGTGACTCTCCATTTCTGTTCTTTCACGGTACTTCTAACCCTTAGTGTACTTCCTGGTTTAACCATCTCTCCCCACAAAGAAGGTAGAGATTGGTTCTTACTCTTATTTGTATTCTCAAAGTTGGGCACTTAGGCACTTAAGATACGTTTGTTGGATAAATGGATAAATGTACAGATGGATGAGTAAGTACCATTGCCATTAAGTGAGTGCCTCTATATGTCAATCCTTTAATTAAGATGTCTCTGGGGCCTGAATTAATTCTGGGGCTTTGGAGAGGTTCTGAGAAGGTCTGGGGAAAGTGGATTCCCCTGGATCTACTCTGTAGCCACCACAGGGTAATGAGGAGTTGGTTCAAGTCTGCACAGGATACCTGGTGACTATCAGCTTCCTCTGATTTGCTCAAGGTTTGAGAGAGCAGTGTGTCCTCTGAGGCTTAGGATGCCCGCTTGGGAGCTCCAAGTCTGGGCATTGTGTTGTGGCAAAGCACCTCGGCCCACAGAGATACCCAGCCTTGCCGTGGCAACGTAGGCATAGCAGAGAACAGTGGGCTCTTCCTGATTTGCAGTTGAGTTCTCACTTTCCTCCCAAACTTCCTAGAAGGGACTGAGGCTCCACTCCCTGGGGTCACTCATGGCTACATTGTCTCTCCTTAGCCATTTTCTCTTGGCAGAGTCATTCTTATTGGTATAAGTTTGTTTCCCCAAACCACTTCCTTAATCTCATTGTCTCCCCCACCCCCACCCCCATTTACAGCATTTGTGTCTTTCTATCTGAAATTTTAGTCTTTTGCATAGAGAATATGTACTTTGTAAGAGCAAGGGCCATATGTTATTCATCATTGCACCTCCTAGAGCACTCAGCACTGTGCCTGGAGGAAGTGGCCTTAGGTGGTTTTGGATAGACTCTCCTTTCTCACATTTGGGTTTCCCTAATTTCATTGGTTCAGGTCATCTGCACAGGTTTCTCTATAGGGATTCATTCATATGGTAAGTCATTGATTTTTTTATTTCCAAGAAAATTTTATATGTAGTAGTGTTAATAAAAATTGTGACAAGAAACAGGAATCTGTGCATACTATTACTGCATTATGTACAATGCGTGTATCCCCACTCTATGTGGAGAGGCGTCCATCAAGAGACACCAATCAGGGGGCCAGTTCTTCCTTGTGTGGCATGTCCAGCATATTGATTCCTCCTTCCAAGCGACAACAGCTCCTTCAGTCATTGTGAAAAACCAGAAATGCCATGATAGTGAAGGAGACCAGAATATGCCACCCCACCCCACTTTGGCATAAGGATTATTTTGAGTTGAAGGCAATTGAGAAACAGCAGACACAGGGGGAAAAAGCCCTCTACCCTCTTGCTATTTGTAAAAGCAGGAAATAAATGTCCCTTCATCATCGTGTCCCCCTCCACTCCCTCATACCAGGAAGGGTTGGAATGACTCTTACCAGAAAGAGGTCTCGGCACTCATTAGCCCAGAGAGTGCACTGAGAGGAATCTACACCATGAACCTCACGAAAATAGCCCTTATCTTCCATTAGTTTCCTCCATACACTTACCTTCCCACAATTTACCACCACTAGAAGCTCAAAATCCTTTTACTTTGTCTTGTCACTGCTCCACAGATTTATCACCCTTTGTTAAAATGGTATATAAACCTCTGGGTCTGTGAGCCCCCCCATGCATATGCAAGAAACCCTTTCTCCTATTCCTCTGGATTTTGTCAGTGTTTTTTGCAGGGCCTTAGTCACCAAACCTAAGACAGTAGATGAAAAAGGGTTTGTTTTTTTTCCCCCTTTCCTGACAATAGTTAAGTTTTAAAAATATTAACTGCACACAAATCTTGCAGATTACAAACAAAATAAAACAAAACAAAAACCCTAGCTTCATGAGGTGTTTATTTTTCATTATTAAAAATGTTTGATCCCCATTATTGCAGAAGTAATATATGCTCACTATAGGAAAGTCTGAAAAGACAAACCAAGAAAAATAAAAGTATACATTCTTTCACTCTCCGGAGCTGACCACTTCAAACACCTTTGTGCATATAATTGCACTTTTCTTTCCACATGTAATGCATATGTATAAATAAAAATAATGTACCGTATGTTTTGTTTTGTAAACTATATTTTCTCTTAAGATTATATTGTGAGCAGCTCTCTGTTGCTGATATAGACATTTCTTCAAAATTGTTTTAATACTGGAAGATTGTTTTATTGCCTGAATGTATTATAATTTATTTTCTCAATCCCCAATTGCTGGAACTTCTGGTTGCTTTCAATGTTCATAATTATTAACAGCATTGCAATGAACTTTCTCGTTAGATCTTTGCATAATCATCACTGTTTTCTTATAAATTCTTGGAATGGAATCTATATTTTAAAATCTTTTGACACATACTGACAAATGCCCTTCCCCACAGCCTTCAATTTGGGATGCTTGTATAACTTTCCTCATAGCCATTATTCAATCAATAGGTGCCATTGGCAGACTTTGGTGAATAAAATCTCCTAGTTCCTTATTCTTTTTCAGAGTTACCTGTTTTGTAATTTAAAGGCCACCTTGAAATAATTGAGAAACAAACACACAGATATTTTTAAAGTCAGGAAAAGTAGAAACACCCATAGGGATACCCTAGAATCTATGCAATTGACCATTCTGTCTCTTTAGATGCTATTTGGAAGTGCTACTTATTACTACTTAAAATGTAAATAACTCATTCCAGGTCAAAAACTGCATGCTTAGTGGGCTTCAAACATAATGCCTTATGTATGGCTTTTGAAATATGGGGACACCATTGCTGTTCATTCAGGTACCTTGCTGGTAAGCCTGAGGCAGCCGAGACAATCAGAGGCTGACCGCATGTGTGCCTCCCCTGGACGCCTCTGCAGCACAGCCATGCAAGGCAAACCAGGGACACAAAGTCCTTCTGCTCAGTGGACTCACAGCCCTACTTATCTCTACGTGAGGTCAAAATACAAATGACAAAATTTCACTTTCCCCAATTTTCTATTTTTGCTAATTG
Organism: Cheirogaleus medius; assembly: GCA_008086735.1. Classification (NCBI taxonomy): domain Eukaryota; kingdom Metazoa; phylum Chordata; class Mammalia; order Primates; family Cheirogaleidae; genus Cheirogaleus; species Cheirogaleus medius. Next base: position 19,676,411 of record VBSM01001562.1, read on the forward strand.
CATTTACCTTGCTCTTTTTCTTTATATCCTACGCACATTTGACATTTTAAAAAGGTGTTTTAGCTTCTGAATTTAAGCAAATTGGTCCACAAACTCCCCAGTGAGTAGTGAACTCTGAGTTAATAGTCACAGTGTCCTAAATGTTAACACTGCCTGGTTTCGCCCTGGCTCCGGCTCTTTTTAAATCGTATTTACAGAGTAACTTGCTTGCTTTCTGTCATGAGTCAGAATATCCGGGTCAATTTGGTCAGCTATTTCACTATTATTCTGTACATAAGACAGTTAAAGTATAATGTTATTTTTAAAAAGAGAGAATCCAGAGTAGGTTTGTCTTTGGACAGGAAGGTGCTTTTCTGCTGGAGGTGAGGACTTTCTGGGCCTTACCTTTTGGAATGTCTTCTCTAGAAGAGCAAATAAATCTTTGGAACCTCATTTTGGTTTTTAAAAAATGTTTGATTGTTTAATACCCTGTGAATGAGACGGAGTAGAGGACTGAACACAAAGTGTGCAGCGTACCCTTGATATAAAGTTGTTCTGAAAAACAAGGCGGTAATTCCTTATTGACAGTGAAATAATAAGGGCAGCTATCTCCAAGGACAGGTGGGGTTAAAGGACTGTTCTTTACACATTCATATTTTTTCTTGCCTTTGATGTCTCCTTTGGAATTTCCCCAGCACACTCAAAGATAAACACTACCATTTGTACTGTCATCCTTGGCCACGAATAATAATAATAGATATTTCTATCAAGATGATATTTTCATTAGACCCATTTCTATTTTCTTATTTATCAGAAAAATATAAGAGCCATGTCTTATATTGGACATGTATCCAAATGTACCAGATTTGTCACTCTGGTGTTCTTATCACAACCATCTGAGACCCCACTTTGTTTAACCAGTCTTGCGGTTGTTTGTCACCTAATCCAGTTGTCTAGTCCTGGACCGTTGCTCTGCTCTTCCCCATTTCGTGGCCAGTGTCCTGCTCTGTTGTTCTCCGGCCTGATTCCTCCTAAGTGTGGACACAGACACTTCCCATTGGCCCCTGTGGAAGCTGAGCCTAGGCTGTAACTTTTGAGGGTCTGGGTTGTGCAGGAAGTGAATTAAACCCCAGGGGCCAGGACCGCAGGCAGGACAGCTCTCAGCACCTGACACCCCATTCATCACAGGTGTACCCATCTGGGTACCCTTCTTTCTAGACTTTGTCAGCAACCGTGTTGCAGGACTCACTTATCTTGCTTAAGTGAGAGGCAGTCCCCTCTTGCCCTCACATATAACATGGCTATGTTTCCTTCCCTAGGGTCCAGACCCAATCTCTTACAGATCAAGAGAGAGGAAAAGGTTCTTCCTTCAAATAGATTAACCTTCTCTTTCCCTGCATAAGAATTGCTCCCTTCCAAAGATTATGTTTCCTTGGGTACATCCATTTCTTTTAGGGGAGCTCCATCTTTGTGCCCTTGCTCTTTGTCATATACAGGATGCTAGAATTCAATGGTCTGATGTCATATATTTCTCGAAGTTCGGGTAAGTTGCTCAGGTTTGGGTTTTTTGTAGAGGGGTCAGGGTTGGACCTTGGCAGGTCCAGTCCTCCAGCGTGGGGGCACTTCCCACAGCCCATCTGGAGTCTATGCTGCCTGAATCCATATACAGCAGGGGAATATTTTTCCTAAAGAAAACCTAACCCACAGAAACATAGGTCCCATTCAAAGCCATACCCAAATGGCATTAGTGATAAAGACACTTAATATCCCAGCCAGAATCATTTGCGTTCCAGTCTTTCCCGAGCACCTTGGCAGGGACTTGCTTCACATCCCCACATCTCCCCTATGAGTCTGCAAAAGCCCAAGAGGCTGTGCTGGAACAGAGACCTTAGCTCCCACCACCGTATAGCAATGTGCCCCACGTGCAAGCCAGAACTGTTGTGTGAGTCAAATAAATATGAGAAATACTGGGTCAAACAAGAGTTTTTTTCAAAGCAAATAGTCCTCAAGGCCTTTAATTTGCTCTGCACATAATGCTTCTCCCAGAGGGGATGATATTAGGTTTTTCTTAAACTTTTTGACCACTAAACTCTCCCTCCACCCCACAAAGAGTTACTCTTCTAGACAATATTGGATAAAGATGAGACCCTTTTGCCTTCCTTGGTTAAGGACATATAGTGTATATCCCAAAGATAAAAATAATTACTAGGACTATGCTTAGACTTATATTTTTAGCCTGCCCAAGGGAACAGAGAGAAATCCCAGAAATCCTGTGACCTGGCAGCGTTTACAGCCTGAAACAATCTGTTCTAGTCCAGATGGTTTTTGTCCCATGAGCCCATACGGCATGGCAGATCCAAGCACCGTGGTCTCCGCTTCCCTACCTTGTTCTTTTGTCCTCTCCTTTCTTTTCCCATTTGGAAAGTATCAGGCACAATCTCTTACTATCTGTGCACATGCATTGGAGGAGTTTTTCCCCTTTTACCTGTTACTTCAGAAGCCTTCTTGATGGTTCACTGTATTAAAAAATAAAAATTTCCAGAAAGTTTTTGAGGGACACTCTGCCATTACTTACAAGACTGGAAAAGATCTGAATTTTTTTGGTGAGGCAACAATCATGTAATAACCGCTTTCTAGTAACATAGACAGTAATTTATTGGTAGTCAATGATTCATTTATGTAAAGTATAAGAATATAGACATTGTCATATTATAAATGTTAATATATAATACCTTCTTCAGAATTTCCTCATTCATCCATCTTCTTTAGTTAAAGAATATTCCATAGTAGCCATAAGCTATCTTTCTTTCTCTGTGAAAGGTAAATGTTTTGTCATACAGTTCAAGTTAACTCTATATCAAGAAGGCATATGCTACTCAAAGTGCTATTATTTTAATTTTTATTTTTTAGAGACAAGGTCTTGCTATGTTGTCCTGTCTACAAGTGATCCTCCTGCCTCAGCCTCCTAAACTGCTGGGATTACAGGTGAGAGCAACCACACCCAGCTTCCAAGTACTGTTTTGGATGATAGATGCCTTACTTTAACCTCTTGGAGACCTGTGGAATGACCTATCTTCAAGAAATATGAATGAAGGAGTAATGCAGAGGACCTATATATGCTAATTAAAAACTTGGAGTGGAGTGTCTCAGTTTACTCTAATTTATATGCTCCCAAAATGTTCACACATTCATTCATAAGTATTTTATTTTAACATTAGGTAGATAGCGAGGGATTCCAGGTCTCCTAGGGATGAAAGTGGGTGTTGTTGCTTTGGTGCAATTGCCCCACCTGGAAGAAGGCCCCCATCTTGGTCCTGCCACCCTAATCTTCTCCATACCTGGGGAGGAGGGAATACCCTATGAATTCGTCAATCAGAACTTAGCACGCCAGCTGCAAAAGAATGCAGAGGACTCTCTAGTCCACGGGCCAAGTAGCATAGGTACCTTAGAGTCCAGAAAGTGAAGTAACACAACCCGCATGCGCAGTAATGCAGCTCCCAACTGTCCAATCAGAGTGGTTCTATGGTGACCTCTGAACCATGAGGGCGGTCCCAATCCAGGCCCTATAAAAGAAGACGCAGACCCTAACCAATCCCTTTTTGTGCCCTTACTTTGGCTCTCCCTTTGCTGCGATAATGGGTCCGGTCGTCATCTGTGGCAATGTATCACACTCCGTAAACCTATATCTTGCTCTTGTCCTATAATCCTATCTTTCTCGCCTCAAGAAACCTCATTTTTATGCTTGCCTAACTTTGGTGTGTCTAGTCATTCTTCGACCGTGAGTGCAGCAAGAACCAATATTTTAGACTGAAACCTGACATTAAGATGTGGGAAAACAAGACACCTACCAGAAAAGCTGAGTGAGATATATTTGTCTCAGGAGACCACAATGGGAAAAATTGAAAGTCAAATGGGTAACTCATCAATCAGATTATTGATCCTCCCTGTCACAATGTTGAGTTCCATCTGCAGCCTTGTTTTGGGGTGGGATTAAGGAGGAAGAATTTTCATGGTGAAGAAAGAGAGAGAAGGGTTGTAAGAAAGTCAGCAAACAGATTTCTCCTAGAGTAAATTAGCCATTCACATAAACATTTTAATTGTTCAACTTGAATTAATTTTTTGTCTTGAATTTATAAAACTAATCCACGAAGAAATAGAATAATAAAAACTTTTTTGTACTTACTGTCATTTCCTAAGTGGTTTTATTTCCAAAACTTGCCAGTGACAAAGACCTAGTGAGAACAAGGGACTTTATTTACCTCCACTGCCAGAAAGAAATAGGGGGCAGGAGATGGGGAAGGGGGTCATGGGGGGAGGGGGGTTTTCCTGTTGTCAAAAATAGAGAATGCAACACACTTAAGACTAGTATTAGTAGTAGTCATTTTTATTTTTGGTGCTCATAGAACACTTTATTAAAACCTCGAATATAGCACATAACACATTACATTAGAATTTTTAATTTACATTCTTCAGATATATTTGTGAACAACTAGGTCACACCAGAAGATTTAGTGCAGAAATTTATAGGTCTGGAAAAAATCTCAAGTTTTTTATCCCATGGTACTGTGAAGATGTCCCCATTGGAGAGGTGTAGCTGAACACAGTAGGTAGTAAGGAGGCAACAATGAAAAGAATATGATCTCTGTATTGGTTAGGATGCTTCTGCTTTCAAGTAATGAAAGACTCCCTGTCCCCCCATGGTGATTTAAATCAATAGGGGTTTGCTTTTGTCACAAAAGCAAAGAAGTCTGCAGATGGACAGATACTGGATGTTGGTCCAGCAGTCTAATACATATCTGGTATGCTCAGCCTTATCTTCATGGAGGCAAGATGGCTCCTGCAGCACCAGCCATCACATCCACATTCAAGTGCCTGGCCTTTACATGCAATTTTTGCCCCCAGTACTCTTTCTTCATTCATTTTTTCTTTCATCAAATATTTCCTGAGTACCTGCTATGTGCCAGATATTGAACTAGGCATTGAGAATAGAAATATGCTTAAGACAAGAACTAGAAAAGAGGACATCAGATGTTTCTGTTCGTATGAGGAAAGCCAAAATCTTCATAGAAGCCTTCCAGAGGTTTCCCATATGTTTCATGGACAAGAAATGGATACATGCTCCCTTCTAGTTTATCCACTGGTAAAAGGTAATTGGAAGATTACAGCCTTAGACTAATCCTAACTCATTTTCCGAGTGTAGGGGAGGAGGAGCTACCCTTCCCTAAGAACATAATTCATAATGTCTGGACTTCACCTGCCATTGCTGCCCCTCGTACTCATTCACTCATCTATTCAGCAAATATTTGTTGAGCACCTGCCATGTGCCAGGTGCAAGTCAGGCACCAGGAATAGACAGGCACATATGACAAGGAACTCCCAGACTGCTAGAGAATGAAAACAATGCAAACGAATAATTGTAAAACAATGTGATAAGATGTATTAAGGTGATCTCGGGAGTGGAGAAATGCCCAGAAGGAGTTATGAATTTCTCGACCAGAGAATAAGGGATGGATTGAGATAAATGAAGACTTTATAGAAGAGAGGATATTTCAGCAGGCCCTTGGGGATAAACGGGATTCCACAGAGCACGGGGTGCTGGGAGTATTTGTTACCCCATGGAGTGCAGCTCCTTGCCCCTGTCTGTGTGTGGACTACTCATGCCTCTGGTTCAAGGGCAGTGAAGCAAAGAGTAGTGGGTAAAGGAGAGGCTGATTCTACTTTGGAGTCTTCCCTCTGGGCAAAAAGTCCTCTATTAAAGTTGTACCTTCTTTAGCCTTTCCCTAGTCCTGCCCAACTAAGACAGGAGACAGAACACTCCGCATTTGGCACAGAAAGACTCAAGGGGAGGAGGCTCAATTCCCCTCATTGTCACCGATACATTTCCAACCTGCCATCCTCACTTCAGTGACTTTATTGGCATGACAGGGCATACAAGGAGCGCGGTCTGTTCACACAAAGAGCTTTCCAGCTGCAAGCTCCGTTGCTCCCAAGAAAGGGGAAGGCCTGAGGTTCTCCATTATATTCTGGGGGCAGGGGGGAGGGCGGGCTTTGGAGGAGGAGGGGCCCAGGGCCTGTCTGCATTTTAGAGAAGTCCAAACAGTGCCAGACAAGGAAGACGTCCACGTTCCCCCAACTGCTAATCCACCAAAGAGCTGTTGGTCTTCTTTACAAGCTTAATCCTTCTGTCCATAACGATTAAGTGTCTGAGCACACACTGCTTCAGAAGCGCCAGGCTCTTTCTGCATTAGTTGATGAGCCAGTAAACAGCAAGCCCTTTAGAAAGCATGGAGTTATGACATCTGACCTTACAGAACCCAAGTGACATAATCCAACCACACACAACTCTATCTGGGGTCTGACTAATCAAAACCCCCTATTGAGGGAGAAGGATCTACTGTTTTAGGATGTGTTTAGGGAGACAGCTAGAGATTACCTCTGACAGCTTTATTTTGAGCTAAAGACATTGTAGCTTAAAACATATTCTTTAAGAGGTAAATTAAATGTGGTTTTAGGAGGGATGTCTTCAATTGGGTTAGATTTTGGATGCTATAGCTTGGCGGGGTGATGCTGAGGCTCCTTATATGTTTAGTCTGGGCTAAAAGCAGGGATGCCAAGTTCACCAGTGATGTCCTCAGCATCAGAAGTTACAGGTGCGTGGCCACCTGGTGGGCAAGAAACTTCCTTGGAGACCAGAGGGTTCAGAGGCACCAACTCTTCCCTCCACTACATGAATTACACTTGCAAACATGATATATAAATATGAACAAAGTCCTACACAATCCCTAGTTCTACAGGCTTGTTGTTCTAATTTTTAAATAGGAAAACTGAAAATAATAACCAATGAACATTTCTAGAAGTCCAGTTTTATAAATTACAATGAAGGACATTCTCTACCACAAGAATAATTTTGTGTATTTCATGCCCTTAGTATTTCTTTTTATTTTACTGTTTAGTTACATACATTAGCATATTATGAAGAGTAATTTTTATAATGAATTTTTAATTTCTGAATAGTTTTAGATTTGCAAAATAATTGCAAAGACAGTATGGAAAGTTCCTGTATATTCCCAGTAGTTTCCCTTACTGTTAGCATCTTACATTAGTGTGGTCTGTTTGTCACAACTAATGAATAAATACAGATACATGATTATTAACTAAAGTCCATACTTTCTTCAGATTTCATTACTTTTTACTTAATCCTTTTTCTGTTCCAGGATCTCATCCAGGACACCATATTATGTTTAGTCATCATGTCTCCTCGAGCTCCTCTAGAATATGGCATTTTCTCAGATTTTCCTTATTTTTGGTGTTCTTAATAGTTGTAAAGAGTACTGCTCAGATATGCTGTAGAATACTCCTCAATTAAAAAAAATCTTTCCCATAATTAGAATATGGTTATGCTTTTTTTTTGGGGGGGGTGAAGACCACAGAGGTCAAATGCCATTCTCATCATATCATATTGAAGATACTATCATATTATCAACAGGACTTATTACTGTTAGTGTTGACCTTGATCATATGGCTGAGGAAGCGTTTGGTCAGGTTTTTCCATTGTAAAGTTACTCCCCCCTCCCCTTGCACATTGTACTCTGTGGGAAGGAGTGTTCTTTTAATATTTATTCTCCTAGGTTTGTTCTCATTCTTGTCATATCTTCTCTCTATTCCTCTCAGTTTTTAGCAGTCTAGCTGAAGTAGGCACCTGGCATTCAGTGCAAAAAATAAGAGAAATATCTGCCTTCTATGCTCTTCTACTTGCAAATTATAAAAAAGCAAAGAGAAACTGTCGCTTTCTAAAAGATAATTGAAGAAATTAGTGCCTTTTAAGAGAATTTGTGTGTGTGTGTGGTTTTTTTTTCTTTCTTTTTTTGTGACAGAGTCTTGCTCTGTTGTCCAGGCTAGAGTACAGTGGCATGTTCATAGCTCACTGCAGCTTTGAACTCCTGGGCTCAAGCAATCCTCCTGACTCAGCCTCCTGAGTACCTGGGACTACAGGCACTCACCACCACACCTGGCTAATGTTTTCTTATTTTTTTTGTAGAGAAGGGAATCTCTCTATGTTGCCCAGCCTGGTCGCAAACTCCTGGCTTCAAGTGATCCTTCCGCTTTGGCCCCCCAAAGTGCTAGGATTACAAATATGAGCCACGGTGTCTGGACAAGAGAAGTATTTTAAACAAAATTTCCTGCACAGGTAAAATGATACATGGAATTTACTATAAGGCTGGTAATTGGATGACCATGAGGGTAGGTATTAGTGGGCCAGGTGACAAGGTCATTATCTTTCCCTGTAAGAGCTGGGCCTTGACCACAGTGTTAGAACGGTGTTTTATATTTCTTTCTCACTATTTGACTACCTCTGTATACCAGCCCTTGGTACCCACTTTGCCAAGAACCAGCTGTAAGTCCTTGGGTCGAATCATTTCACCTTTTAATCCATCAGTTCCGCATTGCCAGATGGGGATGTTATTGCTTGCTTTTTACTAATCTTGGTGCGTCATTGACAGATGCTCGTGAAATCTGCGTGTGATGCTACAGTGAAAAGGGGGGTACAGGTGCACAACCCCTTAGCCACAATTCTAAAATAAAAAAAAAAAATTCTTGAAACTGGAAGTTATTGCATAACTCCCTTGGCAGCAAAACATGTCATGACCTGATTTGAGGCCACTGATCATTTTTATTTATCCCACTTGGTAAAAATGTTTACATAGTTAGCTATAGAAATGGGAATGTTTGATTGTGGAGTGCTGCCCAGACTCCAAAGGGGATATTATATAACATGTGACATATGTTCTGAATTACAATTCTAAATTCCTGACATTTCTGAATTCTGAAACACATCTGGTGCAAAGAAATTCAGACAAGAGGTGTAGATCTTTAGTTCTAGAGACCATTATTATTTCTCTGCCATTAAGGAGGACATCTCTCAAACTTTTCTAAAACCACGGACACTTACTTTTTCCCTCGCATTGCAGAGAGAGTCATAGCAAACTCCCGGACTTATGTTTTCACTTACGGTATAGTCTCAGAGTTTTTCAGTGTCAAAGCTAAGAGGTATATGGGACACGTCGTTCTAGACAATCAGCTGGGTGAAGTGGGGCCCAAAGCAGGCACGTGGGAGGCCATCCAGTGGCAGAGAGGTGTCCAGATAACCAGGAAAGTCACTGGGCCCCCACACCCACATTTCACCTTCTAGATGGTGCAGCCTCCATTTCTAGTTGGTAATCTCTTCCCAGTGATTAAATCCGTTTGATGCTGTATTTTATTTTATTTATTTATTTATTTAGTTTTTTGAGACAGTCTCACTCTGTCATCTGGACGCAGTGGCATCATCATAGCTCACTGCAATCTTCAATTCCTGGACTCAAGCCTCTTGATCCTCCTGCCTCAGCCCAGCTAATTTTTCTATTTTTAGTAGAGAGGGGTCTCGCTCTTGCTCAGGCTGGTCTCAAACTCCTGAGCTCAAGCGATCCTCCTGCCTCGGCTTCCCAGAGTGCTAGATGGTGCATTTTAAATCAGCTTTAATTGAACACTTGCTGTGCTTTAAAAATACTACTCTTCCTTATCTATGTCATTTTTCTTTCCATCCTATCACTTTTTTTTTAAGCAGAAGAATGTTTGCATGTGCGTGTGAAAACAGTATGTAAAACTTTTGGCTGGTCCATTATTATCTGGAGGCATATTTTTTTTTCCCCAGTTATTTGGTTAACCTCACCTGTTGATAGCCTGGGAAGCATTACAAATATTTTTAAACCCTATGTAAAGAACTATCTTAATTAAGTGCAATGCATCCCTTAGAACTTCAATGAGCTGTAAAATCAGCTATTCACCTTCAAGTGCCTGATAGCTAATTTCACATGATACGCTAGCAACAGGCAGCCATGAAGTTGAAACCTGAACAGAGTGCTAGAAATACAGAGAGCAAAGTTTGATCTTGCTTTTGTTTTTTTTTTTTAAAGAAAACTTTCCCTTTTTATTCTCAATTTTATAGGACAAGCTATGTATCATTTGACCTCTGAATTTTATTCTTCTTGTTTTGTATTCCAATTGATTCTGGGTACAAATAAGAGAAGCACAAAAGAGGCTCCTCTGATTAATAATTCGTGCTTTCTAGTGAACGTATGCATCAGAAGCGTGGGTGGAAATTTAAAGGCCACAGTAGACCTATTAGCACTGTATGTTCACAGGAGGAGGATTGATTGGAACTAACTGTATGAGTTATGTGCAGAACATTATCCTTGAGTGGAGTTATATATATGTCCTGAATATTATGCTTTGTTTCAGTTTATTGGCTCCGATCCTACTTGTGAGACCAGAGTAAATTGCTCTCTTTTAAGGGAGCATTAACTCTTTCAATCTGCCCTGATGAATCATAAAGCAAGGAAATACACAGCTCTGGATTCTTCTGGATTTTTACATACTCATTAGTACCCACTGCTTGAGTCTCTAGGGGCCTTTATATATTCAGAGATTCCCAAATGACAAGGTAAGATCACACATAGGTGAGAGTAGCCAATAGGTTCCAGACAAATCTTCAATCATGCTGGAAACAAAATTTTCCAATCAAATTATTTCCAGCCAAAGTTTGAGTCAAGAAAAGACTCTTGCATTCAAACTATGATGCCTCACATTTTGCAAAGTTACTTCCATTTTCCACAGATCATATATTTTTTAAAATAAATTCAGGTATTCTAGTCAGAGATGGTTTTGAAAGAATAATGCACTGTCATCTGGAAAGGTGATGTTGGTGGCCCACTACCAGAAGGGTGTGTTCTTTGAATGGCTTTTGCTACAGTGGAGAAAGGCGTTTCTCTATTTTGTCCACAAATTCTCTCCTCTCGTCCTTGAGCCTGTGGTGGCTCCTGATGAAGACTTAGAGATTATTAGAGAGTATTAGAGATTCTCATACATCTTAAACCTCTTTTCCTCCTTTCTGAGGAGCTCTTATCTTTTGTCCACATGAAGAATCCCTTTTGCATTTTGTCCCTATGAAAAGTCCCTGAATTTACTTCATACATTGTTACTCCTTCATATGGAGAACTAGGGGGTGAGGCGAAATGCATTCAGGTAGGGGGAGAGTCTGAGAAATCTGACATCTCAACATAAGCACAAGACCTGTTCCATCTCTGGTCTACCCACTCTTTCCTTTGGAAGTCTGCACTATAATGTTCCACGCAAACCTCAGGGCAGAATAATAATAGAAGCTGATTTGTATCTACCTTCAAATCTGGAGTTCATGATGAAGAGGCAAGCTGCATGTCTACCTGTACCTCCCAACGGCATGCTTATCTGGAATATAGAACCTTTATCTTAAAACGTAAGGGTGGTGGCCAGGCACAGTGGCTCACGCCTGTAATTCCAGCACTTTAGGAGGCAGAGGCAGGAGGATTGCCTTGAGGCCAGGAGTTCAGAAGTTTGAGACCAGCCTGAGCAACATAGGGAGACCATGTCTCTGCAAACAAACAAACAAAAAACAAACAAACAGAAAACAAACTAGCCAGGCATGGTGGCATGTGTCTGTAGTCCTAGCTACTCAGGAGACTGAGGTGGGAGGATTGCTTGAGCCCAGGAGTTCAAGGTTGCAGTGAGCTATGA